>OY856186.1:146403947-146453947 GCA_963693315.1 Diogma glabrata | reverse complement strand
ATTCAACAACGTTTTGACTTGACCCCTTTTAATTTTGATTATTTTTTGTTTATAGATAGTCTTTGATAAATAAAAAATACATGTTCTCTTAGAATTTTTTTTTTCGACCAGGGGTCTTCACAGGGTGCCCCTCAATTTTTGTTATTTTGTGATGTGAGTGCATTTTAACGAGCGATTGTAGAAAAACTACTGAATCGATTTTCATAAATGATATGTCGTTGAATAGGTATTAGAACAAAGATTTTTTTTTAAAAATGTACACTGTTAATTTTTTGAAATAATTTTTAATGGTGTAACATAAGAAAAAAACGGTGTAATTGAAAAAAAGATGGCATAGCCTTTTTTTTTTTTTTTTTTTTTAAACTAAATTGAAGCTTATTTTATATCTAACAACTTGTGAAAGTTAAGGACTAGCGTCATTTTTTGTTTTAGAGATAAAATTCGTTGTGCATATGACTGTCGAAAATCAGTTTTTTTTGTTCTGAAGGAAAATTATAAAAATGGCGATTTTTAGATTCAGATTTTTTTTTTATGTTAAATATCAAATATTTTATTATTAAATGAACTTTTTAAAAAGCAATTTCAGTCAAGTTCAGCAAAATTTTGCGACATTTTGACTCGACCCTTTTTAATTTGGTTTATTTTTAGTTTATAGATAGCCTTTGATAAATGAAAAATACGGCTTCAAGTAGAATTTTTTTAAATATAGACCAAAATGTTTTACACTTTTTATTTTAAAATCTTGCAACTAATTTGATATCTAGGCTTACTACCATTCGTTTTTAATTCAAATACTTACGATTTAAATTACAATCTACGTTTTAAACTCATATTAAATATGCCAAGATGCAAATTATAATATACTATCTACTAATTTGCTATGTCGCTGTGAATGCGGTATATGTATATTTTTTTCTAGAAAAATTGTTCTTGTGCTTAGTCGTCTTTTTTTAAAAAAAACTGTGTTCATTGTAATGTTAATTTATTTTTTTAAAGTGTTTTATTTATTTTTGTTTGCAATGTTTTCTTCTAGTATATTTAGTATATTTAGTATATTTAGTATATTTAGTATATAAACAAATTTATAGTTGGTTTTTAAAAAAAAATTTTTTTTTAATTTTTAAATGTTATATTTTAAGAAAGAATTTTTAGAAAATTATCGTCCTTGTCAATGGTTCAATTAAAAGAACCAAAACGAGCTCGTCGGACATAATGAATAAATTATAATTATAAAAAAAATTTTAAACATTGGCTTAACTTCAAAAATAATTAGATGTATATTAAAATATTAGCCAAAGAACCAAATATACAAATATTTTAAACCCCAATTGATAAAAAATGGGAAAACAACCACACAAACCTTTCTACAAAACAATGAAAAAGACCTATGGATTCGACACAATGAAACACATAATGCACTTGTTCAAATTCAGAACTGGCTGCGTTACAAAATAAGAAGATCTTACTGTTACGTTATATAAAACAAAAAGTCTTTCCAAAGAATCGCCGCCTGAAAAATATACACAAAATTAACACAAACATTTTTGAAAGAATTGAAACAAGTTTCTTTTTTCAATCATCAGCCAAGAAATATCAGAAACATTCTCGAACATAAAAAACAAAGAATGCTGTATCAATTCTACCATATTAACCGTGAAAGAACTTGTTAATGAAAATGATTATATCAAAATATCAACCAGAGTAGGAGAACACTTCCAACGTACATTTAGAGAAACAAAAAACAGACATATACAAAAAATTACAAAACTTTTAGACCCGCCTGTTATAGAAGAAGAAACCTATATAGAAGATGAAAGTCAACAGACGGACAAATGGCTAATCAATTTAGCTGAGACTCACATCCCAGAGAACGTCAAGCGAGTTTTACAATTAGGAGAAAAATTCAACCCTTCAGTAGATAAACAACAAATTCCTGTTGAAAGGATCATATGTGACGTTGAAAGTGTATTGCTCAATGACGAATGTAAAAAGCAACGTACTGAAATTAGAATAAGTTCGTAAATATAATGACGAACTTTATACACCAAAATAATCACAAAACACTTCTCTCTGACACAGATATTAAAACAAACATTCGTGCATCAATAGGAATTTATAAAACAAAACGACCATATATTAATTACTAGAGCAGACAAAGGGAATATAACGGTAATCATAGATAAAGAAGTTTACCTGTCAAAAGCAGTATCCATGCTAAACGACACTACATCATATTCTCCAATATGAAAAACATCATATTCTCCAATATGAAAAACAAAATGGTGATGAACTGGGAGAAAGAAGGCCGGATAAACCACGAAACGGGGAAACATATAAGAACTTATAATGGTATACCTGCAAAAATGTATTTTCTTCCAAAAGTGCACAAACGTAACATACCTCTAATACCGATCGTCAGTTTAATTAGCACACCGTTATACAATTTGTCCGCTTATCTTTCGAACATTTTAAATCGGTTTGTGGGGAGAACTACAACAAACATTATCAACTCAGAAGATTTCAAAAACAAAATTAAAATCTTAACTCTCCCTCAAAACAACAAACTGATATCTTTAAATGTTGTATCATTATTCACAAACATCGAGAGCCATTTAGTCCTAGATCTTGTGAAGAAAAATTGGAGAGAAATAAAAAAATGGTCAAAACTTAAACTTCTAAAAGAACAATTTGTGGAAGCTCTAAAACTTGTGTTGGAGAATTGCGAATTCAGTTTCGAGGGCACAGCATATAAACAAGTTTTCGGATCCCCTATGGGGTCTCCAGTCAGCCCATATTGTGCCAACTTAGTAATGGAACATATAGAACAAGCCGTACTTAAAACCTGTGATATTCATACGCCCTTCTCTTTTCGATACGTTGATGATATCATAACCGCTGTCCCTACCGATAAAGTAGAGCAGTTTTTGGAGAGTTTTAACAACTTTAATAAAATTTATTGTAGAAGTGGAGTCCGGGAACTCAATTGACCTACTACTCCATCACAACAATGATGGCAAAATCATCACCGATTGGTACCACAAAGAGACTTGGTCAGGAAGATATCTCAACTTTAATTCATGTCTTCCTATGTCATACAAAAGAAATACAGTTACACTTCTCACACAAAAAATATTCACATTATCTGACGAACAATTTCATAAAAAGAACATCGACTTATTAACAACAACACTACAAAACAACGGTTATCCCTTAAAAATGATAAAAAGTGAAATATACACTAATAAAAATAAAAACAACACCCGTACTAACACAAGTACTACAGGAAATGAGGAAACAAAAAAATTCGTATCAATTCCGTACATAAAACATCTATTTGAACGCACCAAACATATGCTAAAAATTACAACATCACTGCCGTAGGCAGAAGTCATCGTAATTTAGGACAAAGAGTTTTCTCAAATCTGAAAGATAAAACGGAAACATTCCAAAAAACGAATGTAGTGTATAAATGTGAATGCGGATGTGGAGCCCATACATCGGCCAAACAAAACAAAACAAAACCTAAATAAAAGAATTAATCAACATATAAACGACGGTAGAAAAACAACATCAGAGGGACAAAGCGCCTTATCACACCACTTACAAGCAACACATCACGAAATCGATAGTAAACATTTTAAAATATTGGATACAGAAACAAATTTAAATAAAGAAAATTCTCGAGATGATACACATAAAAAACACAACAACACAATCAACATCCAACATGACACAGATTATCTACAATCTACATATGACAACATTATAATCTAGGAGAATACTTATAAATATATATAAAAAGAAGAGGAAACAAAATAGATTATACATACAAACATTAACAAACAGTCTCTCAAGTATCTAGTTCCATCCGTACTTACAATTAAATAATTTTATAATTACACTAGCGGGACCCGGCGTGGTTTGCTACGCCTTTAAATAAAGTTTGTGTGTATGACTTACATGGAGCATGAACGCCGTTAAAAAAATTTAAAAAAAAATGTCTGCAATATTAAGTGTTACCAATATTTAACGGAAAAAGAATTAAAAATCGGGTTAATCAATCGAAAACTTGGTTGAAAAAGTGACCAACAAAAATCACGGATAAAGAGGTTTACGGATAATTGGATCCCGGATAATCGAGTTTCGACTGTAATTGCACGACCCGGTTAACCGAGTTGATTACCCGGTTATTTGAATAGTAAAATTTTGGAAAAACTACCCAGTTAACCGGTTAACCGTAAACCGGTATACCAACCCCAGGTGGATTTAATACGTTATCAAATTAAACAAAACTTTTCTGAAATCACATTGATAAAGTAGTTTCCTTTAATGTATTTAGTTTGGTTTGATAATTTTTTTCGATTATTCTGTTTCTATTTAAATTTTTTATTTAAACTAATCTGAGACATCCAATTCTATCTGTACACAAAGCTGTCTGGTCCTGAAATCTACCTATTTCTAGCGGCTAATTTGTCCCGGAAAACAAAACAAAAAAACAAGAGAATAAATGAGAGTCTTATTGGAATCGCGTGGATTAAGACAATTTTGTTGAAGTTTAGTATAATACTTATTTAATTGGAACCTCTAGGGCTAGGAGGCTGAAAATCTATGATGTTATAGTTTAAAAGTTTGTCCAAAACATAGGATAAAGTTAAACAATATAAGCTCAAACCGGTCGGCTTATATTTTTGGAAATGATCAATTAATTGAATAATCATTTAAACGAGTAATCAACTAATTTAACTATGTCCTAATGTCAATAATCCATCAAATCATTTTACCAAAATTAATAATTAAACACTTAGTTTACCTATAACTTAAAAGCAGGGTTGTTAATATACACGTATAAAACGTTTTATACGCTACACGTATAATACGTAACGTATAAAACGTATATAACGTATAAAACGTATAATATGATTTTGTTTTTGAAATTCATTCATAAAAAATTAAAAATACTTCTTACTTCAGATATTAATTATATTTTTAGTAAAAATATATATATTTTAGTAAAAATATAACCACATAATTATAAATTATTTATATATTTTATAATTTATAACAAAAACTATTTAAATTCTAGATGTTATTTGGATGTATATTTTTATACTTTATACGAAAGACTATGTTACTGTACATTAAACTGGTTAATAATTTTTAATTCACTAGATTTGAATAATGAAAATTTTGAATTATATATTAGAGATTTTTTTGAGCACTTAAATAAATTATAGCACTTAATTAAATTATTTTTGAATTTTTCAACACGTATACTATATGATTTTCTTTCATTTTGATTCCAACATTTACTTAATACTTAATGGGAAGCATTTTGGATGAGAAAGATTTGGCTCATGAACTTAATTATTTGGCATCATGAAATGTTATTGAATATATAAAATATGGTTCAATCCAACTTCAGCTCCTCCCATCTAATAAGAACAGCTGCAAATATAATGTTGTTTTAGAATAAATGTCGTTTTTTCATAGCAGTAAGGGAAATTATTAGAGATTATTAGAGAGATGTTTTTTAAAAAAATTTTGTTGTGTGAATCCGGGTTGCACCACTTCCAATTAATAGACACAGTTTGAAAATAACAGGTTCTTGTAGATCAAATCTTCTTTTTATCCAAAAGTTGTAATAGTTAAAATAATATGTATTTACGTCAAACGAAAAAGTTGAGTGAGAAGTTTATTGAGTAAATTCATTTTTTGTCATTGATGAATAATAGGTATGGTTGGAAATGTCAAATTATTGCAGACTAAATTTGTTTTGCAAATAAATAATTATATTTTGAAAAGAAGCATATTACGTTAAATGTGGAAGTTTTCTGAACTAATAGGAATAGTTGGGTAAGAAATTATCATGCCGACGCTATATTTTCTAAAGCAACTGTTGTCTGTTCCTTAGTATTAATTCCGAAATCTAGGCTTTATAAATATTAAATATCACGAGTACGATACGAGTTAACGCCCGCGTTAATGTTATTTAAATGTATTTTTATTTATTAAGGATTTTACTTTTATACGGTATAAAACGTAAATAGTTGTGTGTTTTATACTGTACGTTTTATACGTACGTATAATACGTGTTTTATACTGTACGTTTTATACGTACGTATAATACGTGTTTTATACGTTACCGTATTATACGTTACAACCCTGCTTAAAAGTAAAGAAATAGGAAGTGGTTCTTATATATTCAACTATAAAAAAGAATTTTGTTTAACTTCATTTATAGAGTAAATCCCGACAAATTATATTTATTTTTGAATATTTGCTATTGTTTGTTTGTTACTTTCTTCCAACAGATTGGATGTTAAAATGTCAGATAATATGAACTTACAATCTATTAAATGTCAATTATTTAAATAATTTACTTATATATAAGTAAAACATAAATACAATGCAATGAAAAATTAATACATAGATTAAATAAACAATTTAGGAGGAGATAATTAGAGAACCGAATCCCATACAAGGTTGTACAACTGGTCCAGTAATGGTCCATTACTGGCCGCCAGTAATGCAGCAATGGGCGAGTACTAGCAACCACGACTGGGCCATTAACATAATTTTACTGGATGATAACTTCGGACAATAAATTGTTGCCATTCTTGGGCCAAATACTGGCAACCATGACTGAGCCGTTAAAAAAAATATACATTATTATCATACGTAAATTTAAATAAATTAAATACAAACTAATTTAAAATAAAATAAAAATGACGAAAAAAATTCAAAACTCCCCATAGAACTGGTTCAGTTGCAAGAATGGCTGAGTAATGGCAAACTCCGCCCTGACTCCGCCATAAAAAAAAATATAAAATAATATTTTTATACATAAATTTAAATAAATTATTTACAAAATAACTAAAATAAAATAGAAATGAAAATAAATTAAAACATATACCAACCTTTTTTTTATTACCATAGTATTTCAACCGACAAGGCGATAACTAAACTATATGTGAAATTTTTCAAACTATGTATTTCTAAAAGGGATAATACTCTAGTGAAATTTAAAAAAAATGTCAGATCGGTAAATTCATGGCTACAGTACTGGCCCAATAACAATAGCCAAGTAATATTTACCATTCATGGACCATTGCTTGGCCATTAAAAGGTAACAATATACTGGCTATTTTCTGTAAACCATAGATCGGCCGATGATTGGTTCTAGTATTGGCCCAGTAACAATAGCCAAGTACTGTTAACCATTAGTGGACCAGTGCTTGGCCGTATGTCAATGTCTGGCAAAACCTACTTGGGATAAGAGTAAAAGACGTCAGTAAATCAAGCTAAATTGGTGGTTAATTGGAGGTAAATAAAATGAGTAACTTCAGTTTACACAGTTAGCGATTTATTCAAAAGCGACCGCGAAAAGTTCAACTATTCAGAATCAAAATTAACATATTTTTTATTCAATATTCAGTTCGTTCGTGTAATATTCACTTCATTCGTGATATAGCTAATAAATCACCAACCTAATAAATAGTTTTATATCAGTAACTATAAAAAACAAAAGTTCTTAATAAAAGTTTCAAATCTAATAAGATTTCTGATCATTAAACGATGATCATCATTAAAATAATATACTTCTGCGGATCTCCTGCTGATTCGATTATACTTATATGTTTTTATTATTATATTTTTGAAAGATAGTTAAAATCAAAATGATTTTAGTTAAGATTAAAACTCGATGAATTTTTTTTCAATTCAACACATTCGATTTTAATAAGAAAATGTGTCGCCTTTCATAAGAACATCATCACAGTTTGATTATTAAGATTTTAATGATGATCATGGATGGTTTTAATAGTGATCGTTAAATAGTTTGTAGTTGAAATTTTTATGTGATAGGAAGAAACATATAAGTATTATTTAGATTTTATCAAAGATGTAGTGGAATTATTTGTTTTGTACTTACACACTTAGTCTTGGAAGGGTCGGGCTCTTTTTTGTTCAATAACAAAGAATGTTAATTCTTGAAGATTTTTTTTATACATTGTTTTTGTTTAGATAACATGTATCCATAATACACAGTAAAAAATGTAACATTAGATGCATGCATAACAGTAAATAATTAAAGGAAAGGAGTTGAAAGTGAAGGAGCAAGAAATGGCAGCAGGTATTAGAGGAAAGGGAAGGAAATGTGTAAGGCGGTGCGAAGACTTCTAATGTGATAGAGTTAGTTATTTTATGGTAAGCTTAAATTTTTGGAGGTTGTAGCTAAGTGGAAGACAGTTGACTCTAGAGAATTCCATAAAGAGGACGTTCGTGGGAAAAAAAACGAGACATATTGCTAAGTTCTGCCAGAGAATGGTTCAAGCGAGTGCTCATGTGAGTTTATTGCTAGTCGAGTAGTGCGCAAGAACTGGCGTCGTGGAGGCATAAGCGATTTTATCTCTGCTGAATACTTACCATAGTAGTATTTGTAAAATACACAAAGGGTTCCGATATTACGTCGATGATCGAGGGTATCCAAAGAGTTTGTTAAGTTAGCATCATCAATTAACTTTCATGCCCGGCATTGAATTTTATCTAATGCGGCTAAATAAGTTTTTGCTGCTCCCGCCCATATATGGGAATTATACTCCATATGGGGTCTTATAAAAGCTTTATATATAATTAAGAACAAAATAAGTAATAAAACTATTTTGTGTAATCTTTAATGTTTTATTAATAAAATAATATTATTAATAAGATTTCGTCATGTGAAATAATTTTTTGTCAGACTTTTGTTAAGACATGTTTCGATAATTTTCAAATTATCATCTTCAGTTATCAAAATTAATTGAGACGAATTATAATAAATATTTAACTTTCAAAAAACAATGTGAATAAATCAACCTTAATACTATGACATAAAACAATAAAACAAAAACGAAACAAAATTGATAAAATGCAACTGATAAGAGTAAAATATATAAAATAAGTCACACTTCAAAACAACCTTAGCATCAAGAACGACAGTGAATTCATTGAAAAAGTAAGCAAAGTGAAAATTAAACCCAGTCATAAGTTAGCGTCGTTTGATGTGGTTAACATGTATACTAATATACCAATACAGGAAACGGTTGATATCACCGTACAACTATTAAAGAACAGCAACAAATTACAAGTTAACCAAATCGACGACATCAAACAATTACTTCTATGCATTCTATCTCAAAACTACTTTGAATATGAGGATGAATTCTAGACACAAAATGATGGTCTAGCCATGGGATCACCTTTGTGTGGACTATTATCTGATATTTATCTCAACCACTTTGAAAAGACATACATCTTCAACCAATAAGCTAATATACATAGAGACAAAATTATCTTCTATTGCAGATATGTCGATGATACTTTCATTATATTCAATGGTACCAATCGACAAATAACTAATTTTAACAACACAATAAATAAATTTGTCTACAACATAAAGTTCACCGTGGATTTTGAGATCAACAACACAGTCAATTTTCTTGACATATCAGTTACTCGACAAGCACAAAATTTGGAATATAAAATTTATAGGAAGCCAACCACAAGCGACGTCACCATCCACAACGATTCATACCACCCATATCAACACAAGTTAGCTGCGTATAATAGTTTTGTCAATAGGTT
Source organism: Diogma glabrata (assembly GCA_963693315.1). Classification (NCBI taxonomy): domain Eukaryota; kingdom Metazoa; phylum Arthropoda; class Insecta; order Diptera; family Cylindrotomidae; genus Diogma; species Diogma glabrata. The sequence continues at coordinate 146,444,326 of OY856186.1, read as the reverse complement.
TTTGACCATCCCTATGAACGAGAAGCATTATCAAGAAGAAATTAGTACATTAAAATATATAGCTCAAGCCAACGGATACAATCCTTATCTAATTGACACTTTAATCGAGCAACAGAAAAAACGGATTAAAAATAAAAATAAAAATAACAATATTAATGAACCTAAGGAAGCAACCAAATATATTTCAACATCATACTCCACTTTTATGCCTTTCGCCATAAGTAATTTACTACGCAAGTACAACATACTCATAAATTATAAAACGAAGGACCATTTAAAGAATAGGCTGAAGAAACATAAAAAAACATCCCTTGAAAAAGCAACAGGAATATACAAGGTATCATGCAAAACATGCAAGAAGTTTTACATAGGCCAGACGGGAAGGCCCATCAAAAAACGATATAAAGAGCATTTGCCATCAAAAAATAATGATGATGAAACATCAAATTATGCACGACATTTAATAGAAGAAGGTCACGAACATCCAAAATTTGAAAAGGATCTCAAACTTTTACACAAATGCTCTAAGGGTAAGCTTATGGACGTATACGAGGAGTTTGAAATATACAAAGCTCACAAAGGAAATAACGATATATTGCTCAACGACAAATTAACAATAAAAGAAAATCCATTGTATGAAACTGCTATGCAGAATAAGAAGCCAAAAAGACACAGGTAATCAATACCACCCAAGACACAAACATCTTTCGATAAAACTCACAGCAATCAGCTCACTACCGCCAATGACATCTATACATAATTTAAATTAAAGTTTCATTATAGCAACTTAACATTAAGTTTTAACCTATTCATCCTAGATATAAACAAATTTTATTTTATTACATAGACCACAATATTCGGTTTAATTAGGAAAAGTACTTATTATATATATTTTACTCTTATCAGTTGCATTTTATCAATTTTGTTACGTTTTTGTTTTATTGTTTTATGTCATAGTATTAAGGTTGATTTATTCCAGGGTTGTAACGTATAATACGGTAACGTATAAAACACGTATTATACGTACGTATAAAACGTACAGTATAAAACACACAACTATTTACGTTTTATACCGTATAAAAGTAAAATCCTTAATAAATAAAAATACATTTAAATAACATTAACGCGGGCGTTAACTCGTATCGTACTCGTGATATTTAATATTTATAAAGCCTAGATTTCGGAATTAATACTAAGGAACAGACAACAGTTGCTTTAGAAAATATAGCGTCGGCATGATAATTTCTTACCCAACTATTCCTATTAGTTCAGAAAACTTCCACATTTAACGTAATATGCATCTTTTCAAAATATAATTATTTATTTTCAAAACAAATTTAGTCTGCAATAATTTGACATTTCCAACCATACCTATTATGCATCAATGACCAATGAATTTACTCAATAAACTTCTCACTAATCTTTTTCGTTTGACGTAAATACATATTATTTTAACTATTACAACTTTTGTATAAAAAGAAGATTTGATCTGCAAGAACCTGTTATTTTCAAACTGTGTCTATTAATTGGAAGTGGTGCAACCCAGATTCACACAACAAAATTCTTTTTAAAAACATCTCTCTAATAATCTCTAATAATTTCCCTTACTGCTATGAAAAAACGACATTTATTCTGAAACAACATTATATTATATTTGCAGCTGTTCTTATTAGATGGGAGGAGCTGAAGTTGGATTATAAGTTTTATGCGATGAAAGAGATAATAAAAAAGAAACAAAAAAAACTGAAAATTTTTTCATATTCTTGATCATTTTTTGATCCTGGGTCATTATGCACATTTTAATCAAAATTGGTCATTATGTAAATTTTTTTTTTTTTGAACGGTGTATATTGTTTATCATTATGAAAATTTTGAATCAAAGTTATTGAATGTTCAAAATAAAATTCTAATATTTATACTAATAATCAAAGCTTATTAAAATAAAATATACATTAATTGTTTTATCAAGTGGAAAAAGTGTTAAACCAGAAGAAATAATTACAAATAATCGTAAAATTTCAATTGATGACGATAACGAGAAATTAGATGGTGAAACTGTTTTATTTGGGTATAAATATCATTTAAATGGAAAATATTATACAACACATATATTTATTACGTCCTTTCACATGTTCGCTTAATTTATGTTCATAGAATTTAATTAATTTCATCGAAGGAATATTAGTTTATTTTGATTCAAATAATAGTGAAACTTTTTATACAAAAAAAATATCAACGTATGCAGGATTTGTAGAAACAGATCAAATAGAATTTAGGCTGTGTTCCAATCCATGCTATCCAATACCAAAATTCTAAATTGTACTAAAACTGTCAAATTGGCCATTCCCAAGTAGGTTTTGCCATACATTGACATACGGCAAAGCACTGGTCCATTAATGGTTAACAGTACTTGGCTATTGTTACTGGGCCAATACTAGAACCAATCATCGGCCGATCTATGGTTTACAGAAAATAGCCAGTATATTGTTACCTTTGGATGGCCAAGCACTGGCACATGAATGGTAAATATTACTTGGCTATTGTTATTGGGCCAGTACTGTAGCCATGAATTTGCCGATCTATGTCATTTTTTTTAAATTTCACTAGAGTATTATCCCTTTTGGAAATACATAGTTTGAAAAATTTCACATATAGTTTAGTTATCGCCTTGTCGGTTAAAAGACTATGGTAATATAGAAAAGGTTGGTATATGTTTTAATTTTTTTTCATTTCTATTTTATTTTAGTTATTTTGTAAATAATTCTTTTAAATTTAGGTATAAAAATATTATTTTATATTTTTTTTAATGCGGAGTCAGGGCGGAGTACTGGCGGAGTCAGGGTGGAGTTTGCCATTACTCAGCCATTCTTGCAACTGAACCAGTTGTATGGGGACTTTTGGATTTTTTCCGTCATTTTTATTTTATTTTAAATTAGTTTGTATTTAATTTATTTAAATTTACATATGATAATAATGTATATTTTTTTTAACGGCCCAGTCATGGTTGCCAGTACCATGGCCCAAGAATGGCAACCATTTATTGTCCGAAGTTATCATCCAGTAAAATTATGTTAATGGCCCAGTCGTCGTTGCCAGTACTCGCCCATTGCTGCGTTACTGGCTGCCAGTAATGGACCATTATTGGACCAGTTGTACAACCTTGTATGGGTTTCATCGTTCCATTCCAATTCACATATATTCTAAATTGACAATTAAACATTGTTTTGTTTGTTTTTTCATTTAATGTTAAAAACTAGAATTATATACGGTCTGTCCAACGAGGAGATTTAATATAAAATATTAAGTTACTTTATGATTATATACGGTATAAAGATTTAGAATTAAATAGCGGAAATAGTCAACTAAATTTTTGACTATTTCAATTTAGAATTTTAGTACTAAATAGTATGGATTGGAACACAGTCTTAGTATGCTGCTATTTAGTAAGTTGTACTTGTATGATGATGGAGAAAATAGTATTACTGATACTAGAAGCAATGATATTAGAAGGTATTGATATCAGAAGCAATGGAAAAAATTATACTACTGTTACATGTGATGTGATTGAATTGGATAGAAAACTAGATGAAGATGCTAACCATCTTAATGGATTTCTAGCCTGATCAATATTCAATATTTACTTAATGTAAGCTTATGCATTTTAATTTATATAATTTTTGGTAATTTATTTTTGGTTTTGTTAAATATTTTCGTCATGTATTCAGTACCTATTTTTTTTTTAAATAAATTTTCTGATTTATAAGTAAGAGATTTCTCATCATAATTCAATATATATTTTTTGTATTTATTACATAGTTTAGATAAATTTGTTTGTGATAATTAAGAGATTTACAGGGACAGGGTTTCCGAATTATTTTTACAAAAGTCCAAATCTCTACAAGTATTTAATTAATTCAAAATGCAAATATTATAAAATTAATTTATTCAGGCTGGAGTCTCGCAATACTTTTAAGACTAGATCGAGGACCATGACATGCCACTCGGTGCAAAAACGACTGTATATGATTCTTCAAGTTTTCCAAGCTGGTGAATGGTAAAATTTCTTTAAAAACTATATTGTCAGACAGTTAATTGGGAAAAAATTAGCTAAATCCTACGAAGAATAACACAACTTGATCAATATTTAAATAGATATGTTGAGAAAAACAAAACGATGACCATAGCTGACATTGTAAATTGTATAAGTGCATTAATTGAACAAACAAATTTATATTTATATTAATATACATCATTTTTATATAGAGTGTAAACTGTAAAGTCAGCAGACCGTACAATACCCAATAATAAATCAAACGACACTGAATTGATTTTTATATGGCTATCATTACATCGTGCCGTGGTATCAGAATGAAGTTGAACAAAAATGGGCATCTGTTGCAGAATTTAGAAGACACGATACAATAGAATTTCAATTTGGCATCCTAAAAAAGTTACCTTTTTTTCAACATAGTTTCGGACATAAACTGGTTATTTACAAAAAATAACTAAACAATATTTTCAGTCTTAAAAGTTAAAATGATTATCAATAAAAGATGTTACCTTACATAAATAACTGCAATTCCTTTATGTTTTGCTGGAATACGTACTATATGGATTGTGTACCTTTTCTGTAGTTTTTAATGAACCTTGTAAGGTTTAACAAAATTTAACTAAAAGTTTAAATCGTCATGGTCTAGCAGAAATAAGTCAAATACAGCTTCCCAGGTTAATTGTACAATAATTTGGGGTAATTTTAACACAAATGTTTATTTTCTTGTTTTCTTTTAAAACTACTTTTCCGGACATATGACTACAAAATATTTTGTGCACGGGCACGTACGCCACCTGCATGTGAGATTTGTAGTTAAATCTATCCATATATCGATCTATATACAATATTTTTATGCCACTAAAATATCAAAATAATAATTTAAATTACATACCATATAGTAAAAACAACTTAAACACATTGCATCATTTGAATTACAAGAAAAAACAATTTATTTAGGTTTTTTATTTTATTTTATTTTATTTTATTTTATTTTATTTTATTAATAGAAGATGTAACAACAGGATAAACCCAAAAATATTAACATCATTTTTTTTAAAAGTAATTTACAAAATATTGATTAAAGATTTGAAGTCTAATTGTGTTTTTTTTTTTTTTTTTTTTTATAATTTTAATTATTCTATAATTTATTTGTTTCAATTTATTTTGATTTGTTATAGTTTGTTTTGATTTGTTCATTCAATTCACTATTTATTTTATATTTACAATATTATTTATTTACACCACCAATTGCTATATTATAGTTTATTCTAAATCTACCAGTCCCAACAACCTTTTGAATGACAGTAGTGAAATGTTACCAAAGACATCAAAAAAATTACACTTCATATTAAAACATCTTACTCTGTTTAGCGTTGAAAAATTTAAAAAATTTGTTTCCAAACCTTACATACAACAAATTTCGCGACCTCGTTGACTTTACAGGAACGTACAAACTAAAAAGTGACAACACATCTGGCGAATAAATTAAATTATTAAAAGTCTCGAAAATAAAAAGCAAGTCAGAGATATTTCGTCTCACTTCAATTAACTCCAGGCTTAAAAATTTTAGGAAAACTAAATATGAATTCGAAAAGTCACTCCTATTCATAAAACTAAAAAATCCTCTCCTAAACAAGTAATATACAATCTTTTTTTGAATGTTTTCTAAAAGTATTTTATATGTTGATTGATGAGGATACCAAACGATTGACATGTATTCAATATGAGATCTTACTAACGCCGTAAATAAGGTTATCATAGGACGCAGTTTATTGAAATCATTACATGTTCTCATAACAAAACCCAACATGCGATAGGATTTACTGAATGTATTGTTTATATGGGTAGAAAACGATAAATTTGATTCAAAGGTGACACCTAGGTCCTTTACAGTCGACACGTTAGTAATAACAGTATTATTGAGAAAGTATTTAGAATCATAGTTCTTTTTCTTTTTTCCGACAAATGAGAGCTTATGACATTTTTTGACATTGAGATTTAAGTTATTACGAACACAGTAATCTTCAAAACGAGAAATATCTTCCTGAAATAAGGTTTGATCATGAATATTATTCACAACCTTATACATTTTTAAATCATCGGCATATAGTAAAAAGGAACTATTTTGGAAGCAACAGGAGACATCATTCAAAAAAATTATAGAAAGCAATGGACCTAGGTGTGATCCTTGCGGAACACCACAGGAAACAGCAAAAGATTTTGAAAAAAAATTATCAATAACAACAGTCTGAGTGCGATTTAATAGATACGATGTTATCCAGTTTAATAAACTGCCATGAATACCAATATTTTGTAGTTTCTGGATTAAGGTGTTATGGCAGACTTGATCGAACGCTTTTCTAAAGTCGGTATATAAAACATCGACTTGTTGTTTTTTATCTAATTTTTCTCTGAGAAACTCAGTTAGAATTAAGAGATTGGTTTCTGCCGATCTACCCTTTATAAAACCATGTTGTTGATCTATCAAGACACTCACAATTTGAAACTTCAATTTATTGGTAATTATTTGCTCGAATAGTTTTGGAATTGGGGATATTATACTAATGGGGCGATAGTTTTCAATTTTTGATTTGTCACCCCCTTTGTGAATTGGGGTGACAAATGATGTTTTCCATATCGTGGGAAAAGAACCTAAACTAAGCGATGCGTTGCTTCCAATTTTTCAGAAATAATACACATGGGTATGCGCAGGTTTATTCCAAATAGTTTGATTGTTCCGAAGGTTGATCGATGGTTTTCAAGTAAATGTAAAAAAGGAATTAAAATTAAAAAAAGGCTTTTCAAAAGTTTATTGAAAACAAATCTGATGAAAACCTCAGATTATACCGAATAGAAAGAAATTTATGTAGAAAATTAATAGATGCAGAGAAACATCTATTTATTAGGAAAAAAGCTAATAAATTTGCTGAGCACCTTACTGGTTCACGAAATTTTTATAAAGCCGTCAAGGCTGTTCAAGGAAATTTTTGTAAGTCTTCTATACCTCCTCTTATTGATAACGATATGCCTGTTATTGACCCTAAAGAAAAAGCTGATTTATTGGGTAACTGTTTCTCGTTAAATTCTACATTAGTAGAACCCAATTTCCTACCTAGACCAATTCCTAGAATTTCTAGCAAAATAGGGCGGATAATTTTTCGTAAAAATGTCATTCGGAAAATGCTCTTACAAATCAATACTAATAAGGCATCTGGACCTGATAGTATTCCTCCAATTATCCTTAAAACTTTTGCTAAGGAGTTAGCACCAATCCTAACTAAAATTTTCTATCTGTCATATAAGAAAGGAATTTTTCCTGATATATGGAAAATGGCTAGTGTACAACCAGTTCCAAAGAAAGGTGCTAAAACGGATCCAAGAAACTATAGACCTATATCAATTTTGTCGGTTTTTTCTAAAGTATTTGAGAAATATGTTAATTTTAATATTATGAGCTTCTTAGAGTCGTCAAAATTACTTAAAGAAAGACAATACGAATTCCGTAAAGGAAGAGCGACGGGAGATTTACTTTCTTATGTCACGCATATCTGGAACAAGTCGCTTGAAAACCATGGTGAGACTTTTGGCGTTGCTCTTGATATTACCAAAGCATTTGATAAAGTATGGCACAATAATCTTATTTGCAAATTGAGATGCTACGGCTTAGATGAACAACTTATTTCTTGCTTACAAAGCTTTATTTCCGAGCGCAAATTTCGGGTCAATGTTGATGGTGTTTCATCGAATATCTTTTCAGCTAATGCTGGTGTTCCTCAAGGTTCCGCTTTATCACCTACTCTTTTTCTTCTCTATATTAATGACTTGTTAGATGCAACAGTTAATCCATAGTTTTGCTGATGATAGCACACTTCATGCGTCACATGAAATGCCAAATTTGTATGCACCATCAAATCTTAATGTCGCTAGATCAAACTTGATAGAGTCATTAAATATTGATTTAAAAACCATCTTAGATTGGGGAGTTGCTAACAGTGTTGAATTCAACACAAGTAAAACTCAAGTTTGTCATTTTTCTAGGTTATCAACACCTAATCCGTTTTTATTAAAGTTTGATTCAAATGATCTTCAAGAGAAAGAATCTATTAAACTTCTTGGAGTTGAGATTGAAAATAATATGAAATGGAATTCTCATATTTTTAACCTAGCTAAGAACGCTGTTCAAAAATTAGGATTCTTGGGTCGTTGTCGTAAGGTTTTTAATAGCGAGCAGCTTCTTTTAATATATAAATCATCACTCTAAAAAATAGAAAAAATGAGTTGTAAAGTTACCGTAATAATAATAATAAATTAGCATAGTTTTTTGTGTAATTTTCTAACCGAGGTTTAATCTTAAACCATAGATTCGTATCTAAAAATCATAAGTTTAAATATTCGAACAAATGTGTAATATTGCGATAACTTATGTTTTTTTACGTTAACTTGTCCATCTAGTACATCCAAAGTTGTGTTATTCATTTTGTTTGTGTTCTGCATCCGTCTAGCTACGTAAATTTAAACATTAAAACGTAAAAACGCAACATTCGTTGTAAAAATAAACCGTACAGTTTATACCTGTGTAATATTTTGTTTATTTCTATTCTTTTCTTTGTGTCATTTGTAAAAACGTGTTGTAAGACTAAGGTATAAGATCAAACAAAATTCAAAGTGTTTTTTAGTTTATTTAGTTTATAGTTTAATTTAAAATGTTTAAGTGTTACTTTTGTAATTGTAGTTTTAGTTTTATTGAAATTTATAATAAGCATTTGTACAAACACAGAAATACAAATAATGTACAATTCGTTTGCTTAGAGCAAAACTGCAATAAGAAATTTTACAAATACCGTAATTTTCAATCGCATTGTTTTAGGATCCACCCCAGTGTTAAAAAAAATTATTTAAATGCAAAAAAAATACGTGTTTATAAATGTTGTGTTGGTAAGTGTTACTTCAGTTCTAACGAAGTAAAAAAAGTGATGTTACATTTAGCTAGGCATATAGACGACAACAATAAAATTGAATGTCCATTGACTCAGTGTTCCCAAAAATTCACAAATCGGTCGTCATTTAAATCACATGTATTTCGTAATCATAAAACTCATGTCTCATTGAAATTTTGTGATAGTTTATATAAAACAAAAAGTCAGGTTATAGTAAACTTAGAAAAAGTGCAAACTACTTCAGAAAATGTTACACCTAATGATAATATTTGTCATGTTCGACAAAATACGTTTGAGGATTTGTTTGCAAAACTTAAATTTAAATTCAGAGTGTCTGACGTAGCACTACAGTTTTTATATGATGAATTATTTTCAATACTTGATTTGGAAATGTTAAATCAAAAAGAAAGTTTTCAAAATCTTAATATTTCGCATTATGAGAATAATTTGTTTGTTGAAAATTTACTAAAAGATCTTAATACCTTTAGTTCTAAATATAAACGGGTAGAATATATACGAAAAATGTTTCCATACATTAAACCACAACAAGTGGTTTTAGGATTAGATAATTATTATAATAATTGCTTCTTTCACTATGTACCCATAATTGAATCAATTAAATCTTTGTTTGCAGACCCTTTATTTTGCAAATTAATTACTGAAAAGAAAAAAACATCGCACGATATTTTTAGGGACTACAATGATGGATCTGTGCATAAGCAAAACCAATTTTTTCAATGTAAATCGCCCAACTTGGAACTAATTTTATTTCAAGATGCTTTTGAGATATGCAATCCTCTCGGATCATCTAAAGCAAAGCATAAACTAATCGGCGTTTATTTTGTAGTCGGAAACCTGAATCGTAAATACCGAACACAAATTCATAATATTCAATTAGTTTTATTATGTAAAGAAAAATTTATAAAATCTTTTGGATTCGACAAAGTTCTGAAACCTTTAATAAATGATCTCATTACATTGGAAAATGATGGTATTATCGTTTACGATTCTTTTACTGAATCAAGTACGCATATTTATGGAAGTGTATATGCCATGACTGGTGATAATTTAGGTTGTCATCAAATAGGTGGGTTTACGGAAAATTTTAGTACATCGAAATTTCTATGCCGATGGTGCTATTATACGCGAAATTGTTTACTTGAATATGATTTAAACCCGAAAGGTTTGAAAACTGTAGAAAGTCACACAAATGATGTTGCATCCGCAGTTGATGATGAACTGGCAAACGGAGTTAAACACGATTCTATTTTAAATCAGCTACAACATTTTCATATATGTAATCCTGGTCTTCCACCTTGTATATCGCACGACCTTTTTGAAGGAATTATACCATATGATTTGATGCAGGTACTAGAATATTTCTCAAAATCAAATATAATTTCTTTTGATGTCATTAATGTTTCACTTGCTTCTTTACGAAAACTATTTAAACTATCTCTATCATTTCCAAAATTTGACATCAAGATGAAAAAAATTCCAGGAAAAGCTGATGAAGTATGGCATACATTAGTATTAATGCCACTAGTATTTTTGAAGCATGTTACAGATTACAATAATAAAGTATGGAAATTTCTGTCTGCAATGATAGAAATGTGTCGATTAATATGTTCAGCTGAAATATCAAAGAGTCAGGTGGCTTTGCTTGCATATTTTATAGATCTTTACTTTGAATACCGAAAAGAATGCTTTCCTTCATTAAAACTGCGACCTAAGCATCATTACATATCGCATTACCCAGAGTTAATTCTAAAGTTTGGACCGCTTAAAAATTTGTGGACCATGTTTTTTGAACAGAAAAACAAGTTCTTTAAAACTTCATGTAAAATGGCAAAAAGTTTTAAGAATATAACTTTGACATTGGCTGATAACCATCAATTAATGCAAGCTACTCTATTCAAAGATAGATTCAAAATAAATATTAGTTGTGATGATGTAAAAAATTTGTCTCCATTTATGTTCAACATAAGCATACCCGACGAATTTTGCTTTGTAACAAAAGAAATTACTTTCCTGAACATAATTTATAACGAAAACAAATTTATTTTAATTAATTGTGATGAACTTGGAAATATAGAAATTTTAAACATTAAAGCAATTTTTCTGAATAATTCGTACGAAAAGGCTATTTTTTACGGTACAACACTTAAAATGTGGTACAACGAACCGAACATTCTATATGAAAGTTATACCGAGGATGGATCCTACTCAATATGTCCGATTGAAAAACTGTTAATAAAAAAGCCGTTAAACATTTTAAAACGAAATAATAGTACATTATGATGCTAGGACGTAAAGCTAAAGATTTTGGACGGATGTGGAGTTTGCAAATCGAGGCGCTAGCCGAGATTTGCACTCACATTAAGTCCAAAATAGCTTACGTCCGTGCATCATATACTATTTTTTATTCGCCGCAAGCAAAATATTTTAAGAAAAGTTGTTTATTCTAAATTAAAATTATTTATCTTCATTTTTATTTTCATAAATTTGAAAATAAAAATATGTGGAACAAGTAACCTTTGAAAAAATATTTATTATTTTTTCCAAATTCTATGACAACAAATGATAACAACTATTTTAATTGGATAATGAAATTTTGAATTTGCGGGTTGCTTTGATAAAAAAATTTATTTTGCATAGAATTTAAACAAATACAAATGCTTTTTACTTTTTTGGACGTAGCTATGACGACAAAATAAATAGTTGAAAAGTGATACTTTAAAGCCGCAAATCACAGTAATAAAGTAACACTTTAATATATAGGCGAATAAAAAACATTTTATTACTCTCCTTTGTGTTCTTTTATTCATGATCATTTTCTTGAATAATAATGATATTCATATATTATTTTAGTTTGGTTTTAATTAAATTTTTAATATTATAAAAAAAACCTTCAAATTAAAACAAATTTTAGAAATTAACATACATTAAATAATACAAATTTCAAACTATTTATTTTCATTGCATACTAGGATACATTTGTATTTCTTGCATAGCAATATAGAAAAAAATTAAATTGTTAACTTAAAATTAAATTTCTTATTAAGTAAAGATTTTTTTATGCAACACTGGCAGAATGGATTATGTCGCTTTCCAAGCGTAATAACCAGCATAACGCCCTTGGTACATAAATAGCTATTAAGTCAATGCTCTATTTTAAAAAAATTTAAAATGGTCATGTTACAAAATATTTAAATTATTGATATCTAATAATAAGTTTATATATAAATAAGATACTATAGATTTATAACAAACTATATAACAAAAACATTTTAAAAGATGGATAAGAGTTACCCAATCAAAATTTGGGGCTGCAGTAGAGTAGAAAAAAAAACTTTTTTTACCAAACCTTCTATCACACATGCAATTGCAAAGGGTATGTGAACACTTGAAAATATAATAATTTATAAACATAAATAGTAATTCAAAAAGTAAATAAAATTTTAATAAATAAATAATTTCAGCTAATAATTGCGGGTTATATGGAATTAAACTTGTTTTAGAAGTAGATGGTACTGAAATTTGTGATGATGAGGTACTTCAATATTACATGGAGGAAAACGCAGTTTTTTTATTACTTAGAGAAGAGCAAGAGTGGATGCCTCAAATACAAATACCTACTATATCTACATTTAACATCGAACCAACGTCAAGTTTAAATGATTTCGAAAATATACAACCAAATTTTCTTGTTGAAAATGCAGAATTACCACAGGTAGAAGCCGAAAACGATCAAACAACGGTTAGTGGTGACTGTGATACAATGACAATTGCTAGTACACCAACATCATCGATACATTGTTCAAATGCGTTGCTTTTTTCCCGCTTCAACATACCATGGGAAAAAATACCAAGCGATATAATGTTAATGCTGCAAAATAAACAAAATCTGGGAAAACGTTTAAATTGCTTGGGAAATTTGCTGGTAGACGAATTGCGAATCGTTTCTCAATTTATACCCATGTCAATTATCCGAGCTATAGCCCAGCAAATGGCTTCTAAGTTTCCTGATTCGATGCTTCAAAGGGATAATGAAAAAAACATTATCTCCACTATCCCGTTACCTTTAATAACTATTATGAAAAACCGAAACAGCTTCTTGAATCGTTCTCCTAAGCGAACTTTAACGCATCTCGAATCATATACCTGTTAACCAACGTAAAAAGGCATGTGTTCTAAAAGAAACATGCTCGAACTGGCAACCAACTGTTTACCAAACGGCGAAAGTGTTGATACTATAAAATCAAAAAAAAAATATCTACAAAACATACATAAGAAAGGTTATATAACACCTGATGAACGCGGTACTATACATCAGTTTATGAAAGACAGCTTTGCTGTTCAAAGAAAATTCCTAAATAATCGGAATGCTATTCCAACAATGCAGGAAATTCAAAATGAATGGCCGTTTCTTTTTGATAAAGAAGGAGTATATATACATTTTAAAGAGTTGATGTCTTTTGATGTTACAAAACTAAAATCAACATTCGAATCACAGAAAAGTACTATTTTAAAATTTTTAAATTCAAGTAAAAAAAAGGACATTATGCAGAATATAAAAGAAAAAACCGATTGCTCAGCCATTATTAAATGCCTTTTTATATATTTCAATGAAGATTCTACATATCTGTATAAATATTTCGATGTAAGTTTTATGGTCTACATATTTGCAAATTGTATTCAATTCGTATTTTCTTACTATTTATAGTTTGGTACTACTTTAGACGAAATAAAACAAGAATGTGCATCAAATACACCATGGGCAGCCGTGCTAAGTATATAATTCCAACCATTCATTTTAATGTATCTACATAAATTTGAATTAAATACTTTATTAATTTTCCAGAAACAACTATTCTGGAGGATGAAGAATCTGTTTACCTATTTATAGAACGTATTTTGGTTGGCGAGTATAAAAATATGAATATTTTAGATATGCTAGCAATAATTATTGCGTTTTATTACAACTTTAATATATTGTACCCAAAACAAATATCACAAACCATGGAATTTATGGTACGTTATTTTTTGAAGCACTATTCTGAAAAAAGCAGAGGCTCAAAAAACCATATTAATAACAATTCAAAAATCAATAATTTAATTTTAAGATTGGCTACAACCGATTGATCAATTTGAATTATATATTGTCAATATGAATTGATATAGTTTTAAGTACAATTAAACTAAATTTAAAATTTTTTTGTTAAAGTTTGAATATGAATTATATTTTTAAATAATAAATATTTAATATACCATTGTTAAAATACTGCCAGCAATTTTCTTGTAGTGTAAAGAAACCGGATATGTTTAGGATATACACAACTTGGCATGCTCTTATAAACCGAATTGCTGCTACGTTACTTGTAATGGATGTTTTCTCGTGAAACACTGAAGGAAGGTTGAAGACAATCATGATGGCAATGCTATATTTACTATTGTTTAAGTGATGCACATTCAATTCAATTTTTTAACACAATAGATGTTGTTAGTAGTAAAGATCTTTTTTAAAGAAAAATCTGTTACTGATTATACACAATGTTTTTCATTTTCCAACATATATTTCGTTAGCTTTAACATCTTCATTTTTTAACAAAAAAAAACTTTTGAAAATGCCAAATCAAATATCATTAACAAAAAGAAAGCTTACTATTGTATTATTATTTTCTCAACTAAAAATTTTAAAGAGTTATATTTATATATGTAAGACCGTAACCCATTATGCGGTTGCCCTGCATAATGGCGGCTATCAATACTTTTTGTTGTATGTAATTTTACACAGATTTTGGGTTAAATAATGGATTAAAATTGAGCATGCTTGCGGAAATATACTCATTTTTGTGTGTAAAATTCTGTCAAACAGGTTTTAAATTTACATCACTCGATGTAAATTTACACAATTGTTGTGGTTTTGTATGTATATTCACACAATTTGTTGTAGATTTCCATCAAAATATATGTAAACATACAACGAAAATGCCTTATATTTAATTGTTTTTGTGTAATAATGCCTACTTATATGAACTTTTGTATTACGACAAAATGTGTAATTTTTTTACTTTACGCACTGTTGTAAATTTACCTTTATAATAGGAGGCATTCAGTTGCCTCCTATTATAAGGGTAAATTTACACTATTTTTTTTTAGAGTGATTTATTCGTCCCTGCATGGAGTATTGCTCTCACATATGGGGTGGAGCCTACATAAGTAGCTTAAAATGTCTTGATTCTATACAACGGAGAGCTGTTAAATTGATCGGCAACTTGACTCTTACTAACGAGCTTGATTCCTTGCAACATAGAAGAGACGTCGCTGATTTGACGGTATTTTACAAGTATATTATGGACGAACGGGCGTCTACGGAGATCAAATCGATTTTGCCTGAACCAGCAAACTTCGCCCGTTTCACCAGAGCATCAATAGCAGCCCATCCTTTTACGGTTCAAGTGACAAGGTGTAGAACTGTCGCTTTTCAACGCGATTTTTTTAACAGAGTTTCTCATCTCTGGAATGCCTTACCGGCGTGGGTCTTTCCTGATAATTTTAATCCTCAAAACTTTAAGATCAACGTTAATAAATTCCTGAAAGAAAATTGAATAATACTTTCGAACCCTAGTTCCCTAGTTAGCATGGTATATTCGGATATTCAGAGACGTTGATCTATATTGGTTAACACTAAACATGCCTTACATTGAATAAAAAAAAAAAAAAAAAAAAAATAGTAAGGAAAGTGGGTAGGGGGAAGTGGGGATAGTATAAACATGGGGCAACTGTAAAAAGTTTTAATTTCCCTCACAAAACATCAATCAAAAAATTCGACAAAAATATCACAGATGTCGCTTCGATCGACTACACACACCAGGAGAATTTGACAACTGAAGTCAGTCTTGTTCAAAAGTTATTGGTGAATAGGTGTTTCGGCAACCCAAAAGTAAATTTTTTTTTTTTTGTAAAACTCGAATAACTTTTTTTACCATCATATGTTTAAAAATATTCCAACATGTTTTGATAGCTGAAATATTCAAGAAACATAATATTTCTTTGTTTTAGCCAAATTTTAGATCTTGGAATATTTTTTCAAAACATAACCCTAAAATCGCCACGTGGGGCACATATAAACAAAAAAAATTTTGATAGTATAAACGCGTTTATATGTGAAGCATGGTATGGTTATATGGTATACGTGTGGTTTCCCGTTTCACTTTTGATATTGATTTGCAAAACCTAAACATACGATGAGATTGAATTTTTGTTTTTTTCTTTATAATTTTCTACCTGAATTTATTGAGGTTTTACAACAATCGAAAAATATTGTTTTTTTTTTAAAGTAATATATATGTTATATGCTTATATATATTGTTTGAAGCACAATAAATAATAAAAAATTTTAAAAAAGGTACTTTATGAATTTTATTGTGGTGTTTTTTGGGTGTTTATATGTGCCCCATACAAAAATGCTCATTGTTTATAAGTGCCCCACCAGTGGGGATACTTTAAACGAGAAACATAAATTTTTTGAAATTCAAAATTTTATACTTAATGTGTAGTTACGTAATTAAAAAAAATAGTTTTTTGTAGTAAAGATATGAAATTTTACAATGAAACAGTTTTTAAGTAAAAATGTTTTATGGTTTTAAAGTTATTGAGCTTTAAGTAAAAACTGTTTATACCATCCCCACTTCCCCCTAAGCCAGATAAACAGCACATTTTTTTAAGAATACAATAGGAATTCTATCAGGACCAGCATTTTTATACATGTTTAAGTCGTTCAAAGAGTTGAAAACTTCAGCAGCAGAAATTTTCAGTGAAGAAATATTTAAATTATTCAAATTATTCCCTTTTACGATGTTTGGATGGCACCTTTGTGGTTTTGAAAAACTTTGTTGAAAAAATCAGCGAATAGATTTGTAATTGCAGTTGTAGTACTGGCTTCAACATTGTTATATTCCATATTGGATGGGTATTGAGAAATGACTTTTTTTTTTCCCACAAAAGAAACTCAAATAACGTGTCCTTTAAATAAATTCAACAGACCATTGTTTGTTGTATTTTACCTACAATTACTTTTTAGTGTATTTAAAAGATTGCAATTCCCAATTTGATTTTCATCATATTTAGATACCGATTGTTTCTCACATGGACATTTAAATGTAGCCTGTTCTTGAGATGGAAAACCATACTCTATATCTGCTTAGAAAATAGAGTAACAAAAAACATTGTATACCCTTAAGCATTATGAAATTAAACATATTAGAAACGTGTGTGTTCTGTTTTCTTTATTTCTAAACCAAAGTGAGTCACTACAACGCGTGGCCGGGTCCAGCTAATATTTAAATTAAATAATTTTTTTAATTAATCTAATACAAATACAACACTTAGTATTGCTGAAAATGAGTATGAAATGGCAGAAAAACAGATAAATTCAATTAACAAAAGTCGAAATACACTACTCGATAACTCAGCATTTCGATCAGAAATTTATGATTCAATTTTCGAAGATCTCAAATGCTTTCAGAAGCACATAAATCAAAAACCGAAGTATCTATTGTAAGTTATATTGTTAAAATTAAATATGTATAACTTCAATACTGATTACTGTTAATATTTCACTTTTACAACAAAAAAGGAATGGAAAGTATAATGCGGAGCCTGGATTTTTGGCTCTTTCGCAGTTTGTTCTTAGTCAGAGTTTTATAATGAATAGTTAAATCTCAACTCGGGTAGAAAACAACTTCGATATACCTTCATAACAACCATCTAATAATTCCATCACACTTTCAAATTATTTCATGGTGGTCCTGAGATAACAAATCTTGTTTTTGTTATTATTCAGAATATTAATTACAAGTATGAAGCCAGACTTTTCGGTTACCACTTTGTTAAATTTCTTCAAATAAAATAGAATTCCAACTTGAAAAACTAAACAAAAACAACAAATATATAAATCCATAGTCTTCTCATTAAAACATATTATTAAATTTATCACCATAACAAAATTATAAAAATATTCAGAATGTTTTGTATTCTATTAATTATTATTTTTTTTGTTTCGTAATTTATAACAAACAATTATTTTTATGTCATTTATGATTTAATTTTTTTATAGATTCGTTTTTTTTTTAAATTTTTTAATTCGAAATATTTAATATCACAACCAATCAAAAATATTGCGTAGGACAAAAAAAATTTAATTTTATTTTATTTAATCATAAATTTTAATTTTGTTTTTATAACACAAAATAAAAAAAATTAAATTAAATAAAAATTAAATACAGAAAAACACTTAAGATTAAGATTGATAATAATTGGACGAACTTATGCTGAATTTGTTGTTGTAAATTATTGTAATTAATATAAACGAAAAAATATATGCTATTAACAGAGAGTAGGTGGGTGAAATGTAATTAAAAATGAAACTAAATTAAGCAATATTCTGAGTAAATTGTTGTTTGTTATGTGCTATGGAAATATATTTATTGTTTTGCTTGTAAGATTTTATGTGTGATAAAGTAAATGATTCGATTAATTGGAAAATCAATTATAAAATTAATATTAAATGAAATTGATTATCTTCAAGTTTAATGAAATAAATACCTAAAAGTTACATTTTTTTTAAAATTTTCTATCCACACCTGCTTCATAAATTTTAATCTTAACCGATCTAGTTTTAATATTTTGACAGATTTAAAATTTCAAAAATTTCATTCCCCAAAAAAAAATCTCATTTACTTTGATGAAATGTTAATTAAAAAAACAATATACAAAACCATTTTTGTTTCTTAATTTTATTTCATTTTGCAAAATCGTTTTTTAATTTCCATTAGAACATTTGATTGTTGAAAGAATTAACATAAATTTGAACTTTTGATTCTAGGAAGAGATCTCAGTTTTGAAAATTAATTTATTATTAAAGAATATGAAGGAGAGCTGATATGTAGCAAAACGATTGAGTTTTTTGCAAACATATTACAAATTACTTATCAACTGATGATTGTATTGTTTTTGATATAAGGCAAATATTAAATGAAAATGTATAGAGGAAGTTCCATGTTGTGAATACATGAATTATACGAGATCAGTTCATATTTTACTCAATTAATAAATATTGAATAAACTTAAGTTAATTAATTTATAGATATTGTATCATTTTGTTTGTTGTTGTTGCTAATTAAAAAGATGTTAATGAAATGATTGTGATGAGAATATAGTTTGTATTTAAATATTAAAACTATCAACACTCGGTTTGTGGTCTGTTGATTTTTATACTTTTATGCTTAAGTTATTAGGGAATGTCAATGGTTGTTGGATTGGAATATGTCGTTTATTATAATTATTAACAATGGCTATTTATAGATTCGCCTTGATTGAAAATACATTTTATTGTGCAGTTGAGCGCAGTATATTCAGTATTTTATCTGGCACAACATTTTGCTATATTTTCCTTGTGATGGAGGTTATCTTTTTAATACAGGGTGATTGAAAATATAAAGCTCATCATGTGAAAAAAGCAGCAGCTGCAATATTCCTTTAATTACAAAGTGTTCAAAGAATCAAACATTTTTGAAGCGTCTTACGAAGTATACATAAACAGCAAAACAGAACTCAACTGAGGCTACAAATAGCGTGTTCTAATTAACTTTAAACGAAAGTTTCTTGCTGCTTAACAACTCATTTTGTCTCGCATCTTCAAAGTATTCATGCTAAACCTATTTAAACCTACGAATTTACTTTTTGTAACTTAATAAATGTTGATATAATGCAGCGGTTTCCAAACTGTGGGTCGCGACCCACAGGGGGGTCGCGTAATAACCTCAAGGGGGTCGTGAAGTTTTTAATTTAATTTAATAATAATAAATAATAAACATATTTCATATTGTTACAAAAGTTGTAGACTATATCAAAAACAGTCATTTGAAAGCGAGATTATTTGTAAAGTTGTGTGAAGATATGGGAGCTGAATATACATCACTCTTGTACTATTGTGAAGTACACTGGCTATTTCGTTCAAAATTTATTCAAAGAGTGTTCGAACTTAAAGACGAAATTTCGATCTTTCTTGCTAAAAATCACAAAGATGAGGCATCTTCCTTTCGCAACGATAACTTTATTCTTAAACTTGCTTATTTAGTTGAAATTTCTAAAAAATTAAGCGATTTAAATAAATCAATGCAAGGTCCACAAATGCGTGCCCTGATTCAAAAAGACAAAGTTACGGCATTCATTAAAAAATTGGAGCTATGGATATCCAATTTAGAAAAGAATATATACGACATGTCTCCAATTTTAAATGACGCCGCCGGTACCAGAAACAATATTAAAGCGAACAAAAATCTTTTTATAGATCACACTAGTTTACAAGAAAAATCTCCCGAAATAAAACCCAACTTTTCTTATCGATTTGGACCTCCTGAACACGAATATCATATTCATTTTTTTTGGTTAGCTCTTGTTTTTGAGATATTCACGAAAAACCAATTTTTTCGGTGATCAAAAATGTTGTTTCGGTTTTCGGGTCTCATATTTTTCAAAACAAACAAATTAAAAATATTAATAAAACAAACGCATAGTAAATATGCCAACAAATATTTTGAGCTATATTTTGTAAAAATCCATTAAGAATTCTGGAAGTTACAGTCGAAAAAAGTTGAAAAAATACGAAAAATTCACGTTTTTTTTATATTTTTCCATTTTCAACACCATAAATTTTGAACAAATAAAGACACTAATTTTTTTTAATTTTTTTGAACCTGTAGCAGTTTTAATATTCTTTCTTTTAAGCTAAAAGACACGAATATTGGTGCAGTTTGCACCAAGTTATTCAAGTTTTCCCAAAGCAAGTCAAAACTCAAAATTCGGAAAAAATAATTTTTTACTTAATTTATTGTGCCATGAATAATAATTTTAAAAGTTCAGTCGTTCTCAATCTTCAGTAAAGAATTATTTTAAAATGGTAAAGTATAATTTCCATTTTTGTTTTCGAAGTTGGGAATTGGATCGATATGAGACGTATATAGAAAAACATAAACAAAAGATAATGAATTGTGAGGAGAGGCAAAACATCATAACATCAGAACTATTTAAATTAGTTCAAGCACCATAAAGTTAAGCCTCTATTTATGTCTATTAATATCTGTAAGGTTTGTTTCTTTTCTTTTTTCTCTTTATTTTGTTTTTTGATAATGTAAAATTTTTTCTATCACCGCCCACCTTATGTTACTCCTTACGTTTATGATCATTTTAAGCTTAATTTAAGAAAGCAATTACTTCTCCTTTTTAATAGTTTTTCGGTTTTCCCAACTTTTGTTTAATTAGTTTAATAGGTTTTTTTAAAGTAGATAATTGTCGAATGATCAGTTGCATATATAATCTCCCTGAGGATAAATTTAATTCCAAACATTCAAGTGAAAATATTAATTAAAAAAGAAAAAATATTACAAATATAAATTTTAAATAGTGTATTGTTTTTAAAAATCAATAGTGATAGCTGCCTTGTAAGGCAACATAAATTGTTAGTAAAGTTAAGTTTATTTAAATGGCGTCGTCAAGAAGTTTCAAGTGTAAAAATAGCCCAAATTCATTTTGTTTTATTTGTGGAAGTTACATAATACATACTGCTAAAAGAATCACCTCATTTATAAGAACTGCCTCTCTTCATTACTAACTGATATTTTCCAACTCATAAAATAAATCCGAGGCGGGAAGAGCTAGATCATGTCAAAAACTTCATAAAAAAATTTCAATTTCGAGAAAAATCATATACAAATAAAATACGACTTTTGTCAAAAAAAAGGCATTTCATAATCAACTAACTGATATTTTCCAACTCCTAAAATAAGTCCGAGGTGGGAAGAGCTAGTTCATGTCAAAAAACTTCACAAAAA
Source organism: Diogma glabrata (assembly GCA_963693315.1). Taxonomy (NCBI): domain Eukaryota; kingdom Metazoa; phylum Arthropoda; class Insecta; order Diptera; family Cylindrotomidae; genus Diogma; species Diogma glabrata. Next base: position 146,422,442 of record OY856186.1, on the reverse strand, counting down.
AAATCTCAAATTCGAGAAAAATCATATACAAATAAAATACAACTTTTGTCAAAAAAAGACATTTCATAATCAGCTAACTGATATTTTCCAACTTCTAAATAAGTCCGAGGTGGAAGGATTTAGATCATGTCAAAAAACTTCACAAAAAAAATCTCAATTTCGAGAAAAATCATTTACAAATCAAATACAACTTTTGTCAAAAAACGACGTTTCATAATCAACTAACTGATATTTTCCAACTCCTAAAATAAGTCCGAGGTGGGAGGAGCTAGATCTAATACGAAAACATCTTATATATAAATCAATTATGTTGCAGAATTTAAATTATTCTTAAAGTTAATTTTTTTTTTCCAAATTTTGAGTTTTGACTTTCTTTGGAAAAACTTAAATAACTTGGTGCAAACTGCACCAATCTTCGTGTATTTTAGCTTAAAAGAAAGAAAATTGAAATTGCTATAGGCTCCAACAAAATAAAAAAAATTAGTGTCTTTATTTGTTCAAAATTTATGGTGTTGAAAATGGAAAAATTTAAAAAAAGCGTGAATTTTTCGTATTTTTTCAAATTTTCGACTGTAACTTCCAGAATTCTTAATGGATTTTTACAAAATATAGCTCAAAATGTTTGTTCGTATATTTACTATGCATTTGTTTTATTAATATTTTTAATTTAAATTAAATTAAAAACTAATAACACTTGTTTTTATATTTCGCAAATATGTTTTTATTTTTATTTTCTAAAAATTTTTGCTCAATGCATTTCGGCTTACGCCATTATCAAGAGCGATTCAAAAAGTTTATGAAGAAAAAATTTTGATTTGAATCAAAAATAAAATGAAAAATGAATAACTAGATTAAATAATTTATATAAACAAATTGTTAAAACATTTAATTAAAAAGTAGGTAATTTTTCTTATTTAACTGGTTTATAATGGAAATACCATAAATTTGTTGATTTAATAGTTTCTAAAAATGATGACCGAAAAATAGATCCGGATTTGTCAAAGGAGAACAAATAACGTCGGTTTGAGAATTTAGTAAATTTTTGTTAAAGTGCATTGCTTCACGTATTTCAAAAGCTTCCAAAAGATCAAGTTTAAGACCTTTCGTTTCATATTGTAAAATTTGAATATTGTTGTTATTTATAAAATTACTAGTATGATTTTCCTCAATTAAATGATTAGAAAAGGTGGAAGATGTTTGTCCTAATCTTAAACTACGAAAATGTTCAGCACATCGAACATGAAACGGACGACCTGTCTGTCCAATATAGATTGCATCACAGTCAGAACAAGATAGTTGACAGACTCCAGATTTTGAAAACTTACTTAATTTTTGTTTATTATTTACAAGAAGATTTTGAAGGTTATGATTATTATAATAAGCACAACTTAAATTTGTATGTTTTGAAATTTTGTTTCCTAATTTTTGGCTTAAATTACCTGTGTAAAGTATTTTACGCCATAATTTTGTTTCAAGGACGGGGTTTGGATAAATTAAATTATAAGAAATCTTTTTTAATTTCTTACGTAAAATTTTGTGAACTAATGTAGGATTATATCCATTATTAAGAGTTATGTTCGAAATAACATTTAATTCCTTTTGAAAATTAGCTGCGGAAAGAGGGACTTTTATAAGTCTATCAACCAATGCATGAATGGCTGAATGTTTTATATTTGACGAATGATTAGAAGTAGAGTGTATAATAGAATCTGTACATGTTGGCTTACGATAAATATTAAAAGAGAATTTAGAAAATGAATGACTTATACTTATATCAAGAAAATTGATGCAATTTTCGACTTCTTTTTCGATTGTAAATTTAATAGAAATATGTTTATTATTAATTATTTCAAGAAACGACTCTAATTCTAAATCAGTTCCAGTCCAAAGACAAAGAATATCATCAACATAACGATACCAAAATAAAACATGACTAGAAAGTGGAATTGATACATCTAAAATTTCGATCTCAAAAAAGTTCATAAAAATTTCTGCCAAAAGTGGGGACAAAGGAGATCCCATTGGTAGACCGTCTGTGAATTTATAATATCTATTATCAAAACAAAAGTAATTTTGCTCTACACAAGTTTTGTACATCATGGAGAGCTCATTTCGAATGTCATCAGATTGAACGGAATCATTAATAATTTTGAATACAACAGTATTTAGAACGTTAATAGGAATAGATATAAATAAGCTGGTTACATCAAAGGAAATTAATTTTGAAGATGAAGGAACAACAATATTTTTTATTTTGTCAATAAGGTCAATTGAATTTTTAACAGAATAATGTGAGAAAAAGTTTGTATGTTCAATAAAAAGTTTGTTAAATTTTTGACAAAGTTTATAAGCTGGTGCATTGCAATATGAAACTATAGGTCTGATAGGCATAGTTAATTTATGTAGTTTAGGTAATCCGTAAAGGACAGGAGCAGAAGGGTTCATTAATTTGAAACGAAAAGCAGTTTGTGGTGGGATTAGTTGTATACATGACGAGAGACATTTAGACACATTAATCTTAAATTTACTCGTGGGGTCAGAGCGTAGTAATACAGCTCCACTATCACTAATAAAATCAAAAATTTTTTCAGAATAAAGATTTTCTGATAAAATTACTATGGTATTTCCTTTATCTGCCTTACATAAAACTGAATTTGTGTCTAAAAGTTTAGTTTTTATATTATTAACCAAAAATGAATTTTTTAAATCAAAATTATTTAAATTAGAAAAATTTAGATGAAACCTGATATCTTCAGCACAGATAGATTTAAAATTATTTCTGTTGATGTTACAGCTAGCTGATGTTCCAGAGAGAGCTACATCAATATCCACTGCTAATGATAAGTGGCTTTTAATTTTATTAGTATTAACTGGAGCGAATTTTAACCCTTTGTTTAACAGTTCAGTTTCATCATTTGAAAAAATGATATTTGTTAAATTTTTTATTCTTGGATAAAAAGAATTTGTAGATTCAGTTGTTGTTAATATTGTTGTAGAATCTTCACAGCTGACATTACACAAAATATCTAGTTTAGCTTTTTGTTTTAAATATAGTGCGTGAGTGGTTTCATTAATTTCTTCACGTAGGTTTTGGTCTAATACATCAAACTCAAATGGATGTAACCTCTTAGCTAATTCGGTATGTGCAACTTTTAGATGTGTAGCTAAATTACTTCTTGTTGCATACAGGAATTGTATTTCAGCTTGTAGCCAAATATCTTGACCAACTCTAATAGCTTTCATAGCTCGTTAATTAGAAAGAGACGCTGTTAATTTTATGTAATTGGGAATTACATTTAAACGTTGACAACTTGAATTAAACCATAGATGATTTTCAGTCATCTTTTTCTTCATAATTAACTTTTTATAAATGACAGTTAAAAAGGCTAGATCTGCCGATTTAATAAATTCAATTGTGTCGACTGTCGGCACTTGGCGAAACATTTTAATATAAATTAAAAACTAATAACACTTGTTTTTATATTTCGCAAATATGTTTTTATTTTTATTTTCTAAAAATTTTTGCTCAATGCATTTCGGCTTACGCCATTATCAAGAGCGATTCAAAAAGTTTATGAAGAAAAAATTTTGATTTGAATCAAAAATAAAATGAAAAATGAATAACTAGATTAAATAATTTATATAAACAAATTGTTAAAACATTTAATTAAAAAGTAGGTAATTTTTCTTATTTAACTGGTTTATAATGGAAATACCATAAATTTGTTGATTTAATAGTTTCTAAAAATGATGACCGAAAAATAGATCCGGATTTGTCAAAGGAGAACAAATAACGTCGGTTTGAGAATTTAGTAAATTTTTGTTAAAGTGCATTGCTTTACGTATTTCAAAAGCTTCCAAAAGATCAAGTTTAAGACAGGTCGTCCGTTTCATGTTCGATGTGCTGAACATTTTCGTAGTTTAAGATTAGGACAAACATCTTCCACCTTTTTTAATCATTTAATTGAGGAAAATCATACTAGTAATTTTATAAATAACAACAATATTCAAATTTTACAATATGAAACGAAAGGTCTTAAACTTGATCTTTTGGAAGCTTTTGAAATACGTAAAGCAATGCACTTTAACAAAAATTTACTAAATTCTCAAACCGACGTTATTTGTTCTCCTTTGACAAATCCGGATCTATTTTTCGGTCATCATTTTTAGAAACTATTAAATCAACAAATTTATGGTATTTCCATTATAAACCAGTTAAATAAGAAAAATTACCTACTTTTTAATTAAATGTTTTAACAATTTGTTTATATAAATTATTTAATCTAGTTATTCATTTTTCATTTTATTTTTGATTCAAATCAAAATTTTTTCTTCATAAACTTTTTGAATCGCTCTTGATAATGGCGTAAGCCGAAATGCATTGAGCAAAAATTTTTAGAAAATAAAAATAAAAACATATTTGCGAAATATAAAAACAAGTGTTATTAGTTTTTAATTTATATTAAAATGTTTCGCCAAGTGCCGACAGTCGACACAATTGAATTTATTAAATCGGCAGATCTAGCCTTTTTAACTGTCATTTATAAAAAGTTAATTATGAAGAAAAAGATGACTGAAAATCATCTATGGTTTAATTCAAGTTGTCAACGTTTAAATGTAATTCCCAATTACATAAAATTAACAGCGTCTCTTTCTAATTAACGAGCTATGAAAGCTATTAGAGTTGGTCAAGATATTTGGCTACAAGCTGAAATACAATTCCTGTATGCAACAAGAAGTAATTTAGCTACACATCTAAAAGTTGCACATACCGAATTAGCTAAGAGGTTACATCCATTTGAGTTTGATGTATTAGACCAAAACCTACGTGAAGAAATTAATGAAACCACTCACGCACTATATTTAAAACAAAAAGCTAAACTAGATATTTTGTGTAATGTCAGCTGTGAAGATTCTACAACAATATTAACAACAACTGAATCTACAAATTCTTTTTATCCAAGAATAAAAAATTTAACAAATATCATTTTTTCAAATGATGAAACTGAACTGTTAAACAAAGGGTTAAAATTCGCTCCAGTTAATACTAATAAAATTAAAAGCCACTTATCATTAGCAGTGGATATTGATGTAGCTCTCTCTGGAACATCAGCTAGCTGTAACATCAACAGAAATAATTTTAAATCTATCTGTGCTGAAGATATCAGGTTTCATCTAAATTTTTCTAATTTAAATAATTTTGATTTAAAAAATTCATTTTTGGTTAATAATATAAAAACTAAACTTTTAGACACAAATTCAGTTTTATGTAAGGCAGATAAAGGAAATACCATAGTAATTTTATCAGAAAATCTTTATTCTGAAAAAATTTTTGATTTTATTAGTGATAGTGGAGCTGTATTACTACGCTCTGACCCCACGAGTAAATTTAAGATTAATGTGTCTAAATGTCTCTCGTCATATATACAACTAATCCCACCACAAACTGCTTTTCGTTTCAAATTAATGAACCCTTCTGCTCCTGTCCTTTACGGATTACCTAAACTACATAAATTAACTATGCCTATCAGACCTATAGTTTCATATTGCAATGCACCAGCTTATAAACTTTGTCAAAAATTTAACAAACTTTTTATTGAACATACAAACTTTTTCTCACATTATTCTGTTAAAAATTCAATTGACCTTATTGACAAAATAAAAAATATTGTTGTTCCTTCATCTTCAAAATTAATTTCCTTTGATGTAACCAGCTTATTTACATCTATTCCTATTAACGTTCTAAATACTGTTGTATTCAAAATTATTAATGATTCCGTTCAATCTGATGACATTCGAAATGAGCTCTCCATGATGTACAAAACTTGTGTAGAGCAAAATTACTTTTGTTTTGATAATAGATATTATAAATTCACAGACGGTCTACCAATGGGATCTCCTTTGTCCCCACTTTTGGCAGAAATTTTTATGAACTTTTTTGAGATCGAAATTTTAGATGTATCAATTCCACTTTCTAGTCATGTTTTATTTTGGTATCGTTATGTTGATGATATTCTTTGTCTTTGGACTGGAACTGATTTAGAATTAGAGTCGTTTCTTGAAATAATTAATAATAAACATATTTCTATTAAATTTACAATCGAAAAAGAAGTCGAAAATTGCATCAATTTTCTTGATATAAGTATAAGTCATTCATTTTCTAAATTCTCTTTTAATATTTATCGTAAGCCAACATGTACAGATTCTATTATACACTCTACTTCTAATCATTCGTCAAATATAAAACATTCAGCCATTCATGCATTGGTTGATAGACTTATAAAAGTCCCTCTTTCCGCAGCTAATTTTCAAAAGGAATTAAATGTTATTTCGAACATAACTCTTAATAATGGATATAATCCTACATTAGTTCACAAAATTTTACGTAAGAAATTAAAAAAGATTTCTTATAATTTAATTTATCCAAACCCCGTCCTTGAAACAAAATTATGGCGTAAAATACTTTACACAGGTAATTTAAGCCAAAAATTAGGAAACAAAATTTCAAAACATACAAATTTAAGTTGTGCTTATTATAATAATCATAACCTTCAAAATCTTCTTGTAAATAATAAACAAAAATTAAGTAAGTTTTCAAAATCTGGAGTCTATCAACTATCTTGTTCTGACTGTGATGCAATCTATATTGGACAGACAGGTCGTCCGTTTCATGTTCGATGTGCTGAACATTTTCGTAGTTTAAGATTAGGACAAACATCTTCCACCTTTTCTAATCATTTAATTGAGGAAAATCATACTAGTAATTTTATAAATAACAACAATATTCAAATTTTACAATATGAAACGAAAGGTCTTAAACTTGATCTTTTGGAAGCTTTTGAAATACGTAAAGCAATGCACTTTAACAAAAATTTACTAAATTCTCAAACCGACGTTATTTGTTCTCCTTTGACAAATCCGGATCTATTTTTCGGTCATCATTTTTAGAAACTATTAAATCAACAAATTTATGGTATTTCCATTATAAACCAGTTAAATAAGAAAAATTACCTACTTTTTAATTAAATGTTTTAACAATTTGTTTATATAAATTATTTAATCTAGTTATTCATTTTTCATTTTATTTTTGATTCAAATCAAAATTTTTTCTTCATAAACTTTTTGAATCGCTCTTGATAATGGCGTAAGCCGAAATGCATTGAGCAAAAATTTTTAGAAAATAAAAATAAAAACATATTTGCGAAATATAAAAACAAGTGTTATTAGTTTTTAATTTATATTAAAATGTTTCGCCAAGTGCCGACAGTCGACACAATTGAATTTATTAAATCGGCAGATCTAGCCTTTTTAACTGTCATTTATAAAAAGTTAATTATGAAGAAAAAGATGACTGAAAATCATCTATGATTTAATTCAAGTTGTCAACGTTTAAATGTAATTCCCAATTACATAAAATTAACAGCGTCTCTTTCTAATCCACGAGCTATGAAAGCTATTAGAGTTGGTCAAGATATTTGGCTACAAGCTGAAATACAATTCCTGTATGCAACAAGAAGTAATTTAGCTACACATCTAAAAGTTGCACATACCGAATTAGCTAAGAGGTTACATCCATTTGAGTTTGATGTATTAGACCAAAACCTACGTGAAGAAATTAATGAAACCACTCACGCACTATATTTAAAACAAAAAGCTAAACTAGATATTTTGTGTAATGTCAGCTGTGAAGATTCTACAACAATATTAACAACAACTGAATCTACAAATTCTTTTTATCCAAGAATAAAAAATTTAACAAATATCATTTTTTCAAATGATGAAACTGAACTGTTAAACAAAGGGTTAAAATTCGCTCCAGTTAATACTAATAAAATTAAAAGCCACTTATCATTAGCAGTGGATATTGATGTAGCTCTCTCTGGAACATCAGCTAGCTGTAACATCAACAGAAATAATTTTAAATCTATCTGTGCTGAAGATATCAGGTTTCATCTAAATTTTTCTAATTTAAATAATTTTGATTTAAAAAATTCATTTTTGGTTAATAATATAAAAACTAAACTTTTAGACACAAATTCAGTTTTATGTAAGGCAGATAAAGGAAATACCATAGTAATTTTATCAGAAAATCTTTATTCTGAAAAAATTTTTGATTTTATTAGTGATAGTGGAGCTGTATTACTACGCTCTGACCCCACGAGTAAATTTAAGATTAATGTGTCTAAATGTCTCTCGTCATATATACAACTAATCCCACCACAAACTGCTTTTCGTTTCAAATTAATGAACCCTTCTGCTCCTGTCCTTTACGGATTACCTAAACTACATAAATTAACTATGCCTATCAGACCTATAGTTTCATATTGCAATGCACCAGCTTATAAACTTTGTCAAAAATTTAACAAACTTTTTATTGAACATACAAACTTTTTCTCACATTATTCTGTTAAAAATTCAATTGACCTTATTGACAAAATAAAAAATATTGTTGTTCCTTCATCTTCAAAATTAATTTCCTTTGATGTAACCAGCTTATTTACATCTATTCCTATTAACGTTCTAAATACTGTTGTATTCAAAATTATTAATGATTCCGTTCAATCTGATGACATTCGAAATGAGCTCTCCATGATGTACAAAACTTGTGTAGAGCAAAATTACTTTTGTTTTGATAATAGATATTATAAATTCACAGACGGTCTACCAATGGGATCTCCTTTGTCCCCACTTTTGGCAGAAATTTTTATGAACTTTTTTGAGATCGAAATTTTAGATGTATCAATTCCACTTTCTAGTCATGTTTTATTTTGGTATCGTTATGTTGATGACATTCTTTGTCTTTGGACTGGAACTGATTTAGAATTAGAGTCGTTTCTTGAAATAATTAATAATAAACATATTTCTATTAAATTTACAATCGAAAAAGAAGTCGAAAATTGCATCAATTTTCTTGATATAAGTATAAGTCATTCATTTTCTAAATTCTCTTTTAATATTTATCGTAAGCCAACATGTACAGATTCTATTATACACTCTACTTCTAATCATTCGTCAAATATAAAACATTCAGCCATTCATGCATTGGTTGATAGACTTATAAAAGTCCCTCTTTCCGCAGCTAATTTTCAAAAGGAATTAAATGTTATTTCGAACATAACTCTTAATAATGGATATAATCCTACATTAGTTCACAAAATTTTACGTAAGAAATTAAAAAAGATTTCTTATAATTTAATTTATCCAAACCCCGTCCTTGAAACAAAATTATGGCGTAAAATACTTTACACAGGTAATTTAAGCCAAAAATTAGGAAACAAAATTTCAAAACATACAAATTTAAGTTGTGCTTATTATAATAATCATAACCTTCAAAATCTTCTTGTAAATAATAAACAAAAATTAAGTAAGTTTTCAAAATCTGGAGTCTATCAACTATCTTGTTCTGACTGTGATGCAATCTATATTGGACAGACAGGTCGTCCGTTTCATGTTCGATGTGCTGAACATTTTCGTAGTTTAAGATTAAGACAAACATCTTCCACCTTTTCTAATCATTTAATTGAGGAAAATCATACTAGTAATTTTATAAATAACAACAATATTCAAATTTTACAATATGAAACGAAAGGTCTTAAACTTGATCTTTTGGAAGCTTTTGAAATACGTAAAGCAATGCACTTTAACAAAAATTTACTAAATTCTCAAACCGACGTTATTTGTTCTCCTTTGACAAATCCGGATCTATTTTTCGGTCATCATTTTTAGAAACTATTAAATCAACAAATTTATGGTATTTCCATTATAAACCAGTTAAATAAGAAAAATTACCTACTTTTTAATTAAATGTTTTAACAATTTGTTTATATAAATTATTTAATCTAGTTATTCATTTTTCATTTTATTTTTGATTCAAATCAAAATTTTTTCTTCATAAACTTTTTGAATCGCTCTTGATAATGGCGTAAGCCGAAATGCATTGAGCAAAAATTTTTAAAAAAAATTTTTTAGAAAATAAAAATAAAAACATATTTGCGAAATATAAAAACAAGTGTTATTAGTTTTTAATTTATATTAAAATGTTTCGCCAAGTGCCGACAGTCGACACAATTGAATTTATTTTTAATTTGTTTGTTTTGTAAAATATGAGACCCAAAAACCGAAACAACATTTTTGATCACCAAAAAATTTGGTTTTTCGTGAATATCTCAAAAACAAGAGCTAACCAAAAAAATGAATATGATATTCGTGTTCAGGAGGTCTAAATCCATAAGAAAAGTTGGGTTTTATTCAGGAAGACAAAAAAAGTTCAAAATTTGTAAACTAGTGTCATTTGCAAAGTTTACTAAAACATTTTTTCTATTTTGCGTCTAAAATAAAGTCATTTCGATACCCAAATGCGTATCGAAATGGCTTTCATTACGATACGCAAAGTTTTGTCTTTCAAGGTTGGTCACATTGGTCGTACAAACGTCAGTGAACATTACAACGAATAATTATGTAAATAAAATTAATAAGAATATCTTAATTAGTGTTAAATATTTTAATTAATTAAAATAATTAGTAATAATAACAAAATTTCAAATTGACTATTTTTTAATAAAATACACATTTTTTAAAATTTCAAGACAAAAAATGCAAAATAGAAAAAATAGTATAAAAAACTCGTTTCATAAGACGTTTTATCACACTTATCCTTTAGAAAACTCCCCGCTGCGCGGGTCGTTTTCTAAACAGATTGCGTGCGATAAAATCGTCGATTATGAAACTAGTTTCTTAATATACTATTTCACATTATTTCAACGATATTGATTTTTCAAAGTTTGCATGGATCCAGAATCCATTTTTGAATAACCAACTTGATGCATTTGAAATTTCAATTGACAATTTTCGAAAAATAACAACTGATTGAAACAACTGATATCTTGCGATACTTCATTGCAACAGGAATTTGATTGTAAAACTTTAATTAAATTTTGGGTGGAACGAAAAAAAGATTATATTACTTTGTCGGACAGAGATAAAATAGTGCTGTTACCATTCGTAACATCATATTTATGCCAACTCGGATTTTCTGCTTTAGCAGCCATGAAATCGAAATATCGAAATCGTACTAACTACTAAAGTGGGAAAAGAACTTTGGGTGGCTATTTCAACAATAACACCACGATTTGAGAAACTTTGTGCTAACAAACAAGCTCATCCATCACATTAAATTTTTTTCTATAAATATACATACTAAATTTTTATTAATTTTTATTCTATGAATACATTACTTTTTACACCTTCAAATGTGTTTATATTATTTTATTGTTTATATTATTTTACTGTTTTATCTAATAAGGGGGCCGCCAATTTTTATTTTTTTCTTATGTGAGTCGCAGTATCAGAAAGTTTGGAAACCGCTGATATAATGGTTTGAGTTGAGTCGATATCCTATTTGTGATGTTAAAAGTCATATAAGAGAAGAGATTTATTTTGAATAAGTCCGAACTAGTTCTATTTTAAATGAGTGGCTACGTAAACTCAAAAAAATAAAGGTCACTTTTATAAAATTTTTATAAATATGCAACACACAAAATTTTGAATAAAACTATAATTTTATTTAGATTTCATTTAAAAATCTACCTATTGCAATGGGCTTCATCTCGGAATTTCGGAAAAATTTAGGTGCCAAACGACTATATATGATAAGCGGAGACGGAAAATCAAAATGCAAAAAAAATTTATATACATATATATATATATATATATATATATATATTTATTTATATATATATATATATATATATATATATATATATATATATATATATATATATATATATATATATATATATATATATATATATATATATATATATATATATATATATATATATATATTTATATATATATATATATATATATATATATATATATATATATATATATATATATATTTATATATATATATATATATATATATATATGTTTTTTCACTTTATTTCTTATATCAACAGATTAATAGTTACAATAAAATTTTCATTAAATATACGATATAGGAAATAAAATTAGTCGACTTTTGATTTTTAGAAAAAAATGTGTTAAAGTAGATGAGAAGTTTTAAATTCATCAAATTTAAAAATTAAAAATATAATGTTGGGTGTGTACTATACATTGAAAAATCCAAAAAAAATATACAAGTTTTTACAAAACTTACAGTAGGATGCACATAATATCTAAATATCTATCTTTTGTAAATTTAAACCATATTAATCATGTTACATAGTACAAGAGTTAAGACAACATTAAAAAAGATAAACTCCAATCAAGATTAGAGAAGACTTTCAACATCGTAAAACTTAAAAAGCCACCGCTTTAATAACATGGTAAATTGACTCAAATTATTGCTGCTTCTGATGTCAATCGGTAGCTTGTTGAAGAGAAAAGGTCCCATATTATCAAAGAACTGACGGTAATTCTCCTTTTTTGCTCGAAAAATGCCATGGATATGGTAATCTCTTAAACGGTAGTTACGGTAGTCTTTTTAAACAACCGCTTCTTTTAAAAAATTCTTTTAAGACCTTAAAAATATATAGACTACGCAATGGTAAAACATTAGCTGAAGCAAATAGCGGATATGCAGTGTCAGTTCGACGTTTTCCATAGACAATTCGAATTGCATGTTTTTGTGCTCTAAATAAAATAAGTACATTGGAAAAAGACGTTCCACCATAACATGCTAAACCATACTGCAATTTCGACTGAACCAAACCATAGTAGATTATTTGAAGCATACCAGTTGAACAAAGAGGGCGAAGTATATACAGCTTACGAATTACATGGAAAATGTCATTTTTCACTGCATTTATATGAAATTTCCAATTAAGTTTAGTTTCAAGATTTAAACCCAGGTATCTAAAGTTGGATACATTTTCAATGCTTAAACAGCTGGAATTGCAAATTTCTCCAGAGCAACTAGTTCTGTGATATTTTATTTCATGTGGGATAATTGTCTTGGTGAGGGGAAAAAACATCGTCTTGGTTTTAGGGCTCAAGGTTAGAACATGTTGATCAAGCCACTGCCTTAATAAACATAGATCATGCGCTATATCTGCCTCCAGATCATGGCAGTTGGAAGCTGAATATATGAAAGCTAGGTCGTCTGCAAAAGCCTCAACGGAACCATTGAAATTAATATCAAATATTGAATTTAAATAAATAAGGAACAAGAGTAATCCCAAAGTAGAGGCCTGTGGAACACCGACATGTATACCAAGAGGATCGCTGACAACACCATTGACTCTAACTTTTTGTGATCTTCCTGTTAAATATGATTTAAATCATGCGCAACACCACGAATATCCATTGCCCAAATTTTCATCAATAATATATTGTGTAGAACAGTGTCAAACGCTTTTTTAATGTCGACGAATAATACGGCAACATATAAATTATTATTCAAAGCTGTATGTATGAAACTCAAAAACTTAAGCAGTGCATTTTCAGTGGATAACCCTGGTCTAAAACCAAACTGATTGTCACTAATAAACAAAGACCGCTTGAAGAAACATTGCAGCCTTTTTCAACTGCTTTTTCAGCTATTTTTGAAAATGTATTCAATAGTGAGATCGGTCTATAGTTATTGACATCATTGCGACAGCCTTTTTTATGTAATGGAATCACAATTGCTTGTTTAAGATTGTCTAGAAATATACCTAGCCCAAATGACAAATTAATTATATATCAACTATTTGATGACTAAATTTTTTCAACACTTTGGAAGATATTTGATCCTTTATGTATATATATATATATATATATATATATATATATATATATATATATATATATATATATATATATATATATATATATATATATATATATATATATATATATATATATATATATATTTTATTATTTTGTAGGCTTATATTTATTATTTAAATATAATTGTAATGGGTATCGAGCCTATTTTTTAAAAATAAAACACATTAATTGTTTTAATAAATTTGTTTTTCGACGTTTCGGCAAAATTCCTTTGCCATTTTCAAAAAATAAAGTATATTTAAAAAAAAACATACAACAAAAAAATATTAGATAACATTCGTCAAATGAAAAAAATATTATATAAAACAAAATACACATTTGAATGTCAGAAAAATTTAAATTTACATTAAAACGGTTACTAATTTAATAAAGACCAAACATATTTCATACCTTGAAAATTGTTTATAAAAATCAAACACAAAAAAATATTAACAAAAAATAAAATAATTCAATGCATTAAAAATAAAGTTAATCTTTAATAATATTATTATAGGAGTTACCAATATAAATAGAATCATTTTGTTTGTTTAAACAATTAGGATTCTTCTTTATATAGATCATCTCCAAAATTTTCCGTTTTTGCAAATTTGATTCCCTAGCCAAGATCTTAATATTTTCATAATTTATTTTATGTTTCATGTTGCATAAATGATGTGATAGAGCACTATTTTTATCATCATCAACTAAATTAATATCTGGATTTATATGTTTTGCACCATTAGAATGCTGGTAAACACGTTTCTCAAGCCACTGTTTAGTTTGCCCAATATAAGAAGCTTCACATTCACAAAAAATTTTATATACTAATTCAGATTGCTTACCAAGAGGAACTTTGTCTTTTAATTTTGTGAAGAATAACTTATAAAAATTAATGTCACATCTCCCAACAATTTTAATATTATACGGTTTTAATAAATTTTGAATTTTTTCAAACAAACACTTAACGTAAGGAATAGAAATATATTTAAATGTGTTATTGTCTAAATGAACAGGAGAATTTGATAAAACTAAAGGAACAGCTAGATTGGAAAGTTTAGCAATTGTGTTTTTAATAGTGTTATTAATTAAATAATACGGATAGCCATTTTTGTTAAGAGTCGATTTTAATAAACTAAAATTTTTTGAATGGAATATTTTATCTGATAATATCATAATTTTCTCTGTTAAAATTTGGATAGTGTTTCTTTTGTAAGAGAAAGGAAGACAAGAATTAAAATTTAGGTAGCGTCCAGACCAAGTTTGCTTATGATACCAATCTGTTACTAAAGAGCCATCTGGATTTCGAATAACTAAAACATCTAAAAATGGTAACTGATTTTTGTTTTCCAACTCTATTGTGAATTTTAGCCGATCATTAAATAAGTTAAATGCATTTACAATTCATTTACATTATCTTTGTGAATAATTGTAAAAATATCATCTACATATCTTAGAAAAATAACAGGGGTAAAATTTAGAGAACTTAAAACTTTATCTTCAACAAATTCCATAACGAAATTAGCAATAATCGGACTTACAGGAGAACCCATTGGAGAACCAAAAATCTGCTTATAAATTTTACCATTAAAACTAAATTCACAATTATTTAATACAAATTGAATACATTTTAAGAACTGATCTTTTTTAATTTTAGTTCCACTCTTTCTCTTAATTTTTTACCAAGAATCTTTAATCAAATTTATTGCTAAAATATTATCAATATTTGTAAAAAGTGCTACTACATCAAGTGATAACAAAATATGATCAGGGGGAATAATAATATTTTTTAATTTTTCCTTAAAATCAATGGAATTCTTAACAAAAGTGGATGTATTACCAACACTTGGTTTTAAAATATCTGATACAAGAACAGACAAATTATAAGTAGGAGAACCAATAGAGCTAACTATTGGACGACATGGAACACCTTCTTTGTGAACTTTCTGTAAAGCATCTAATTTTGAAATAACACAATTTTGTTTCTTAAATTTGTTAAAAGTTTTAAAGTCAATACGTTTGTCATCAAATAATTCTGTCAAAATTTCATTAGATTCTTTTTGTAATCTAACAGTAGAATCTTTTTTCTTTCGAAACGTCGAAAAACAAATTTATTAAAACAATTAATGTGTTTTATTTTTAAAAAATAGGCTCGATACCCATTACAATTATATTTAAATAATATATATATATATATATATATATATATATATATATATATATATATATATATATATATATATATATATATATATATATATATATATATATATATATATATATATATATATATATTTATATTTATATATATATATATATATATATATATATATATATATATATATATATATATATATATATATATATATATATATATATTTATATATATATATATATATATATATACATATATATATATATATATATATATATATATATATATATATATATATATATATATATATATATATATATATTTTTTTTAAACGGCGTTCATGCTCCATTTAGGAGCGTTGCCAGGCTAATCAGCTTCGAATATTCACCACGGTCATTTGCAACAGCGACATAATTACCATGGCAGCCGATTTTTTTAAGGTTGTTTATTACATCAGTCTCCCATTGTAGTCGTTGTCTACCTCGCGGTCGCCCACTCCCTGGGGTACTAACGTACATTTTTCTAATCATTCCAGACTGTGAATCGGCTCGTAGAACATGCCCAAACCAAGCAATCCTATTAGAACGGATACAACCTATTATATCAGGACCCTCAAGAAGGTCTCTGATCTCAAAGTTATATCGGGTTCTATACTCTCCATCGTCTGTCTTAAGTGGACCAAAAATGTAGCGTAGGATCTTACGCTCAAATACAGATAAATGCGATTCGTCATTTTGTGTAAGGGTCCACGTTTGTGACCCATACATCACAACCGGTCTAATCAATGTCTTGTATAACTTGAGCTTGGTGTTAGTTGATACATACGGAGATCCAAGGAGAGGTTTGATTGAGTAGAAAGTTCGATTACCTGCAGCGATTCGAGCTTTTATATCTGTAGGTATGCTGTTGTTTGAGTCAAGCATTGATCCCAAATATTTAAAAGATTCAACTCCCTCAATTCGTTCATCGCCGCACATCAAATCTTTCTTCTCAGACTCCCTTGAAACATTCATATGTTTGGTTTTATTGTAGTTAATTTGAAGACCAATTTTTCTAGCTCCACTCTCAAGCGACTTGAAAGTCTCACTCATAACAGCTTCACTTCGGCCGAGGATGACAACATCATCAGCGTATGCAATCATCTGTACTGAGTTTATTGACAAGATATTGTTGTTAGTTGGCAGTTTCTTTTGACGGCACACATATTCCAAGGCTAAATTAAATATATGTATATATATATATATATATATATATATATATATATATATATATATATATATATATATATATATATATATATATATATATACTGAATTCTCTTTTTATGCGATGGATACGTTCCTCAGAAAAAAGCATAAAAAAAAATCGCATAAAAAAAGACACTACCTACATTGAATAAATAGTGATAGGTTCAGTAATTTTCGAAAACCGCATAAAACCGAATAAATAAGCAAAAATCGCATAAAAAGGACGATGTTACCATTCTTGGAGACGATTAAGGTGGGTACCTATTAGCGTTTGAAGAAATAGGGTGATAGATTTAAAAGATATTGAAATCACGAGTTCAAAATTAGTTTTTTATTTCACTTTTCTTAACGATTAAAAGATAATTATATCTAGTCATTATCTTCACTTGATGACAATGCTCGCGATCGTTTGTGAACTGGTATGAAATCACTATCATCATTGCTATAGATGGTCAAAAATTTGGGTGACTAAATTAATTCTCCCTAATTACATCCAGTGCTAATTTCATCGGCTGGTGTTTTTGCTTGATTGACAACAAATCTGTATTAAACTTTGCGACGATTTCTGCAATTGTTTTAGAAGTCCTGATACCCAGAAATGCAGATCTTTAGGTCACGCTTGAATTTAAATGCCCGTTCAGAATTCGGTTCATTATTAAATATTAAATATGAAGACCCTTAGAATTAATTTTGCAGTGAGCGGGGCAGGTTCACTGTCTTCTACATCACTGGATCTATGACTGGATCCAATAATTCGATATCATCATCATCACTTAAGACCTTATCCATAAGCAATTCATTGAAATCCATTCTCGTTAAATGTATCAAAAGCTTCGTCATCAATTTTATGTGCTTAAACAATAATTTCTGAAGAAACCGTCGATCCTTGATTAATTGCGTTTCTGTTTGTAATGCATCGAGACCATAGCGTTTTTCAACACGCATTTAAAGTCTGTGGTCTTATTTCAATGATAGGAGAAGTAGCATCATTGATGCAGTCTAAGATCGAACACTTTTTCCAAACGTCTGCAAGTGTAAGTGGCTCATTATCAAGTTGATTCAAGATAAATTAATAATTAGATAGATAAACAACAATAGAATATTTTTTAAAAATAGCAATTATGCTTTGATCTAATGGCTGAATAAGGCTCGTTGTAATAAGTGAAAAAAACACCATATTCATATTTGGATGTTGTAAGTTCGGATGCGACGGAGCATTATCAACAATCAACAGAGCTTTAAAATCAAGTCCCTTTTGCTTCAAATAAACTTCTACTTCCAGGATGAAACAATTATTAAACCAATCTGTGAAAACAGCTGATGTCACCCAAGCCTTCTTGTTTG
>OY856186.1:146358594-146403747 GCA_963693315.1 Diogma glabrata | reverse complement strand
TTTCGTATTTTGAGATAACATTGAGATAATTTTTAGTTAATTTAGGATTACGAAGGATATTTTTTAATTTTGACTCTTGTTTTTTGTTTTTTTTTTTTTTTTTTTTTGACTGGCCACATTCAGAAAAGTTGAAAGAACGTCATCAACTGTAACTAAAACTAGTTGCCAGAACTTATACGCAAAAAACATGTCGTGCCGTAATTAGCCCCATTTTCTTCCTTCGTGTGTAGAACTACCCATATATATAAATATATATATATATATATATATATATATATATATATATATATATATATATATATATATATATATATATATATATATATATATATATATATATATATATATATATATAATATATATATATATATATATATATATATATATATATATATATATATATATATATATATATATATATATATATATATATATATATCACGGTTCGCCTACCATGAGTTTAAATAAAAAGTCAACCAACATGAAATATTTTTTCATAGCAGTCCACTGTGTTTTAGGATAGGAAATTTGGGAACTTTATTACCCGGTGATGTTTTCCTAAACATGTATATATTTTTGGAATCCTTGTGGCTTAAGGATTCTAAAAATGTCAAAATATTTGACCTCACCCCCCGGGGGGGGGGGAAGTAGCCCCCCCTGAGGGGGAACTTGAAACGCTATTGCAAGGTGACAGATTCATGTCCAGGTAGCTTAAGTTTAAAGTTTGGGGTCAATTGAAGCAATAGGTCATGAGAAATTGACCTTCAAATGTCAAAAAATGACCAATATGGGCTACTTTAGGTCAAGTTTTTCGAAAAATGTGCAACTTTGTGTACGAGTTTTGAAATGAAATAGGTAGTCTGGACACCCAACTAATCTATTCAGGTAAAATTAGGATTACACATCATGACCTGGCTTACATAATGACCTAAATTTTTGACAAAAACCAAAAATTGCAAAAATTTAAAACATGGCTAAATTAATTTAGCATGGCTAAATCACTACTTGCATAATGTTAATATGACCTCACTGTCAAAAGTTATGACCTTTCAAAAAAGTTTAAAAAATTTCTTGTGAATCCCACATAACCAATACATCATTCGAAAGCAAAATTAATTTCCTTTACGAATATGTACTATACTTAACCTTTGTGACACATACTTTCATTTTCATAATATTTTATCAATGTGTGTTGTGTCTTATATTTTCGTAATGATAATTTCACAATTTAATACCAAAATTTTAAAAATAGCAGGCACTAAGAATTGAGTTGGGTGCAAAATATATTGAAAGAGTTCTACGAGTTGTTTGGACCGAGTCTGCCCCGGTATATGGGCATAATATTGGCAAGAACTAAAAATCTTGCCGAATTCTCTCCATAGACTCCCCAAGCTCAAAGGGGTATGTGGGACTTTACGCCCCAGAGCTGAAAATAAACCCCATTGCAAATGAAGTCTAATAGCGAGCGAGCAGCTCTGAGGAGTCTATGGCACAGTGTCTATGGCACAGTGAGGTCATATTAACATTATGCAAGTACATAAATTGATTTTCAGTGTTAGATCTTCAATTTGGTGTGCAAATTGGATTGATTTAGCCATGTTTTAAATTTTTGCAATTTTTGGTTTTTGTCAAAAATATAGGTCATTATGTAAGCCAGGTCATGATGTGTAATCCTAATTTAACCTGAATAGATTAGTTGGGTGTCCAGACTACCTATTTCATTTCAAAACTCGTACACAAAGTTGCACATTTTTCGAAAAACTTGACCTAAAGTAACCCCATATTGGTCATTTTTTGACATTTGAAGGGGTGCATTTTTTAAATTAAATTTTTTTTTGTGAAATTGTCCAAATTTCACAGGAAATCTTAAAACGAATTAGGACTGAAAAAAATTGAAGTGATAAAAATTGGTATAAAAAGTAGAAGAAAACGATAATTTAATTTTTTTTAGAAATTTTTTAATGGGACATTTGGGCATTTTGAAACGTTTGGGGCGTTTGGCAGCCCTAATGTAATTCGTTTTAAGTTTTCCAGTGAAATTAGGGCAATTTCACAAAAAAAAATTTTAGCCTAAGTTGCGAAATCGAGGTAAAATCGGTCAAAAATCCGTTTTTGCGAGATATCTCGAAATCACCAACGCCAACCGATTTAAAAAACGGTTGAGTTTTCTTCTATTCGACCAAAAGAAGACTGCTATGAAAAAATATTTCATGTTGGTTGAATTTTTAAGTATGCAAGCTAAAATTGGTTGATTTTGTTATTGCTCTTAACAAAACATTTGTTTTTTGTTATTTCACACCTTTGGAGATGTTAAAATTTATATTTTTCGTATTCCTCGTGCAGAGGAAGAAAATTAGTACTTTTTCGTCATCTTTTTTTGTTATTTTGATAACAATACTTGTATCATGTATGAACAAGACAGCTAATTTATTTTTATTTTTGAAACGAAGCAAAACATCAAATTTAAAACACAAGTTTTGTGTTTGAGCATTTAAAAGATGATGGTAGTAAGTAAGAACGATATTTTTTTATTTTCACTCCTGTATTTCGCAATGTTGTATTTTTTAGTTTCTCTCACTGAACGAATGGAATCAAAAAGTGATATAAAAAGCGTTTTATACCCTGATAAAAACATATTGTCGGTGGGACTCACCATAGATTACCGCCAAACATACATACTAACACCAATCAGCAAACATGCTAATACTAATCCTTATTGATAGTATATAAATGTGAATAGCTGTCAAACATCAATGAAGAAGCATTCTCATTCTTAGCCAGAAAGACTTATGTTTTTTTTTTTTTTTTTTTTAATTTGCAGCAAACAGTTTCCCAATTACATGCTACAATAATTCATACTAAAAACTAGGTGGTACACCGCATTAAAGAATACATGTTAAAATAAAAACAACAAAAATAATAATAAATAACAATAATAAAATTAAACAATAGAAATTCATTTTTTTTGTCAACAACACACGAGACTCGAAATTTGCATCAAACGAAACATCTAGACTTAACTAAAGATATTAAAACAATAATTAATTGATGAATTATGTTATGCAGAATTTATCAGCAGTGAAACTACATAATCATTTAAGATGGTACGACAATTCGATCTGAATACACTTAACGACACATGAAAAAAATCAAAAATTGAAAAAATCTCATTATGATAAATCTGAAGTCTTGATATTGCGAGGAGACACCTATATTTGTTCGAGAAGCCGATGGCAGAAAGAGCTGGTTTAATCGAGTTCTATAGGACGATGCGTAAAAATTAATATAGAATAGAACCTCAGTATCGATAAGAGAATTAATAATTTTATATAAGAGAACTTCATCAAGTATATACCTTCGCGACTCCAAAGTAGTCATACTTAACTTATCAAGCCTGGTATGGTATGAGAGCTTCCCAGTACATGGTATAGCATTAAAACACACAATTCTCGTAAACCTTCTTTGCGTTCTTTCAATTAACTTAGAGTATGTGTCATAATAAGGGTGCCAAATATGACAACCATATTCAAGAATACTCCGAACTAGGCTATTGAATAATGCTATAAGAACTTTAGGATCGCGAAATTCTCTGCACCTTCTGCAAATGAAACCCATAAGTCTCATTACTTTTAAATTAGTATAATTAATATGCTCATCAAAACGGAGTTTAGAGTCGAAAATGACTCCTAAGTCCTTAACACTGTTAACATGATCAAGCAAAATTCCATTAATATTATAATCAAAAACAATATTCCGATTTTTACGTGAAAAAGTTATAAACTTGCACTTATTAATATTTAATTGCAAATCATTGATTACACACCAGTTATGAACTTCATTTAAATCTCGTTGAAGTTTAAGACAATCTTGCTCACTTTTAATTGGTTGAAAGATTTTTAGATCATCTGCATAGAAGAGATGAACACACTGAAGTATCTTGAATAAGTCATCAATGAAAAGTAAGAATAGCAGGGGACCGATAATGGAGCCCTGGGGTACCCCAGACGAAGGAATAAGCCCTTTTGATAAGTTTCCATTGAATTTGATATACTGCATGCGATTCGTTAGGTATGAAGCAAACCACTGAATAAGATTATAAGGTAAACCAAAAAAATCAAGTTTAGAAACCATGATTTCATGTTTAACTTTGTCAAAGGCCTTTGAAAAGTCTGTATGAATACAATCTACTTGAATATTCTTATCAATTGAGTTAAACGCATAGGTAGAAAATTCAAGAAGATTAGTAGTCGTGGAACGACTAGAAATAAAACCGTGTTGTTGAGGGCTGATTTTCTGCTTGACCAGTTGAAAGACTCTAGAATGTACAAGTTTCTCTAGAATTTTCGCAAAAGCATTCATAATAGAGATTGGTCTATAATTAGCAACGTTCGCCGTGTCCCCTGATTTGAAAATCGGAATGATGAAAGATTCCTTCCATTTATCCGGAAATGTCGATTGTTGAAGAGATAAATTAAATAGCATTGTTAAAGGTTCAACTAAACCAGAAGCAATATTTTTTATAAATAAATTAGAAATCAGATCTGGACCAGGGCCCTTATCACTCTCAAGTTTGGTTATCATTAGAGACACATCATCTTCTGTTATTAAGTGAGAACAATCAATATGATGAACGGAATAAGATCTTAATGGGGAAAAGAAACTATTGGTATAAACCGAATTAAAATTTTCTGCAAACAAGTTACAAATCACTTCAGGCTGATTAGACTCTTTATTACCAAGGAAAATTACAGAGGGGAATTCAGATTTAGACCTTAACGCCTTATTATAGTCCCAGAAATTCTTAGGTTTCTCTACCAAAGATCTCTCCATTACTCTCCTAATGTGCTTCTCCATTACTCTCTTAATGTGCTTCATATGCTCCAAAACAACAGACTATTTCTTTTTTAATATTGATTCTAAGTGAAGAATATAAGATTAAATCAGAAGGGTTTTTGAATTTTTTACATTTTGATCTAAGTTTTTCCTTTTTCTTAATAAGGGATATCAAGGACTGAGAATACCAACAGGGATATTTTTTAATTGAGGGTTTAACTGTTGCAATATATGGTTTAACGATTGCCATAAGCTTGTCATAGAACAAGTCAACTGCAATATTAACCGGTGAACCATCAAAATATGATTCCCAATCCACTTAATTCAAGCTAGATGTAACCAGCTCATAGTCCACTTTACTTAGGTTAATTGAAGGATATGAGAAGAAGGATTGAGTTTTAGGTTTAAATAAATTAATGCGGACACTCAACGGAGGATGATATCGATCGATTTTAGAAAGAGCTGTAATACTTCTGCTGACATCATAATTTAAGATAGGAAGATTGGTAAAAATTAGATCTAACAATTTATTTTGAAAATTTTTGACATGATTGATTTGAGAAAGCATCGACAATTCCATTGTCTCAATTAAATACTCAGACAATCGACCTTCAAAACGTCCTGCAGTTATATATTTAGGATCATTCATTAACCAGTCGATGCATGATAAGTTAAAATCACCAAGTACTAGAAACTGTGAATTTTCACCAGAGGTATATCTTAAGTTTGACAAATGGTCCAAAAACCGCTTGAATTCATCAAAAGGCGTACCACAACTAAGATAAATATTACAAATGAATAAATAAGACCCATTCAACAGACTGATTTTGATCCAAACATCATCAAAGGCAAAAGAATCCAGAGAAGGTAGTGCAGAAAATTCAATATTTTCGTTCAATGCAATAAGTGCTCCTCCACCATCAGTTTTGTTAGTCAATTGCAGGTTTCTATCTTTTCTCACAACCGCATATCTTTCATCGAATGACTCATTTGAATTAATAGTATCATTTAACCATGTTTCAGTTAAGCAAACCAGATCGAAATTACTTAGTCGAACCGCTAATTTAAATTCGCTCAATTTAGTTTTCAAGCCTCTTGAGTTTTGATAATATAATTTGATGCAAGTTGACTTAACATTAAAATTATTAGAATTTATAGATGACATATATGATGGATGTTGAGTTTGATTAGCGTTCACTATTTGACCGTTGCTTGAGAACTTATTCGTGGAAAATTTCTTTCCCTTGGATAAAATATAAATTCCTTTATTAATAAACCTGACGGCCAGGAAAGCGGTAACAAAAGTTTCTCAAAGTGCAGCACATCAGTAACTCCAACTTTATATGACACATAAGGACGATTCTCACCTTGACGGTTTTTTGACTCAATCCTAAAACATTCGGTGAACTGAATTTGAATATTTTCAGTCAGGTACTTTTTAAAATCTTCATCGGATGTAGATGGATGATTTAATGATTTAAATTTAGTTCTTGAACTTGAATTTTAAACTCTTTCACCAAACAACAATATTAACAACAAAAAGTCAGTGAGATGAACACACGGTTTCCTTGTGACACACTGTATTAACGTAAAGTTGTTTTATTATTTTATTGCACTCAAATATTTAATCTTTGTGTTATCAATGCAAGGTTATTGATTTTATTTTAATTTAAATTAATTTCAGAAATCACAAATTGGTAACAATAATAATATAATAACTGTTTGTTTGTATGTATTTTCACAGGTTCGTAACACTCAACCTTAATAACAAATAGTATTAAAACTATTTATCTAATTGTTTATATTATTTTTAAATTATAAAATCAGATGATTTATTTCACAATTTAGCTTGGCAAACTTGATTTTAATTAGCTATCAGAAAGTATTTGTATAATCAAAAAAGAAGTTGACTACCAAATCAGAATAGACTTGTCAGCACTGCTGCCTAATAGCATTGATTAAGTTTTATAATATACTTAATCAATGCTAATGCTAAGCAGTACTTACTAGACTTAACTCACAAAATTTGTTTGACTCCACCCTTTCTTATTTTGGCCATAAAGCATCAAATTTCAACGACATTATACCTGCTCTGGGTCTCTGACTCTGCATCATATTGCTAGATATTTATCTAGAATGATAAAACAAAACCACATCCAAATTGTCATATAATCTTGAAGCCAATTTGTCAATATTACAAAAATCACTTTATCATTATGATCACCATGAAAGCTAATAAATTCAAAAATAATTTAAAAATCAATTTTCTATTTTATTATATTAATTAAAATTCCCCGTTCAGACAATTTATATTAATCACAAATATAAAAGTAATTATAGTTATTGTTATTAATATCAAAAAATTAATCAAATTCAACTTAACACTAACTTATGGTCTCAACTTCTTAAGACAAAACGTTTTTTTATTATATTCACTTGAAACGTTATAGATAATTTAAAGTAATTGAAAAAGATAAATCAACGATAATTTTTCATTTGCAAATATCCGTTTCGTATTTATCATAAAAAATTCATAATTTTCTTTTATGTAAAAGTGTAAGATTTGTGTGACTAATACTTTTAATCAAATATTTATATACATAGTTTGTTGGTAAGTTTTTGAACGGGAGAGTTTGAATATGTTCAGAATAGTATAATATTTAACGCGCACAGTATGTTAATCGTACTCCACAAGTTGGATGTTTACAGACTCAGTGCTGTAAATTCATGAACATAATTATAATTATGGCAAAAGAACAAAAAATTGCGAGAATGATTTGAAATTTAAAATGACTAAATCCCAAATATAGGCTTTTAGACACAACATTTAAGCTATATCAAGCTGTTTGTAAATTAATTCATGAGAGTGTTGCCTACACTGAAAAAAAAAATAAAGTAAAGTTAGCCTAATCCCAAAGTTATCGCAATATATTATTCAAACAGTTTCAAAGTGATTGGTAGGTAGGGTTGCCACGTGTCCTACTTTCGGTAGGACAGTCCTGCTTTGGAGCAATTATGTCCTACGTCCTACTTTACTATAAAAATGTCCTACTTTAGACAAACTGTAATACAATATCTTACACTGAAAAAAATATATTTTTTTTCCAACCTATTTCTCTTAAAAAACGCGTTAGCAAAATAAGTAATCGTGATTGCACCTTTACTTATATTAAATTTGTAACCGATTATTTTATTTTATGTCGAAAGGTTAGTAACAATTAAGCAAACAAAGTACATCGCTGTGACATATGTGAATATCTATGCTTTATTGCACGATTTATTCAGGTGGTAAATCACCATTGTTTAAATAATTTTGAATTAAATCCACCGTTAAACCTCTGTTTTTTTTAAATAACCTTTGTTACAAATTAGCTGTTCTTAGTATTATTAATAAAATAAAATGACTGAACTGAATTTTGTTATAAATTAAAACATTTGGCTACAGAAAGCTAACGATTGAAGGAAAATGTAAATATGTATACAAAACAGAACTATTTATGAGTAGCTGGCTTACATAAGTTTATTGATTTTAATGAAAGTGCCAATGAATCAGAAATACCGTCTGAGTCCTTAAAAACTTTAAATTTAAATTTTTGGAGTGTTATCGCATTGGAGGCTGATAACATAAAAGCGAATTTGTATGCCATTATTCATTATAAATAAATCAATTAGGATTACAGAAATAACGCCCATACATTCATACTTACACCAAACCGAAACCTAATTTTTTTAAAAAAAATTTATTTTATAACTGAGAAATGAAGTGGCACAAATCCAACGAATTTTTTAGTTTTAAGACCGTAGGGGTAGTGTGTCCTACTTTGAAACTTTTAAAACGTGGCAACCCTGTTGGTAGGGTACAACTACAGTTCAACTTATGTCCTGACAACAAAATATGAGTTTGTTTAAAGTATAAAATGTTATATGTACAATATAACAGAAGTTAAGACTATGAATTGCAAGGTGACTGAATTTGTTGTTTCATATGAATTTGTTATTTCAAAACAGAGATATTTTGAGATTGGTTGAACAATATTTAATTTTTAAATATACATTACGTGCGGTTGCCTTGTTGAGATTGGTCTTTTATAAAAACAACAATGGGAATTCTGACTGCGGAATCTCTTTTATATCACAAATAATTTCAGATAAAAGCTCTATTGACACAACGATAGTAAAATTTAACTATAGAAAACAAATTAACAGCAAAAAAGATCACAACCATATAATTATATAAATTAAATAAAAAAAAATTATATAAAACAAATTTAACAAAGCTTATACATTAATTTATGTTGATTGATGATCCACTTCTTCATATTATCTCTTTTGTCCAATAAATCAAAAATCTTGTTCGTCTAATAGCGACACAATTGATGCAAATTTATCACAAAATTCTTGGAATTTATATTAAACATCCTGTAACTTTTCACCAACAATTTCCATATTTAACCAAGCTATACATAGATGAAATAACTTTGTATCATCATCTTTTTCTTGCAATGTTGTTGACGATTACACCGGCACACAAAAAAAACAAAGTGGTCTGCACTTTGGGCGCCACCTATCTACGGGCATGTTTTTTGACCTGCGGAATACGATCTTCAAGTCAGTTTTAGCCGTCCACCCTCCAATTTCGAATTGCGAAAAACCGTGAAAAATGGCGAAAATTGGATGTTTTTGTTTAAAAAAAAATTTGGGGATCTAAGACAAGCTCAATTTTCATGTATTTTGATCTCCATCCAACATCCAATTTTCGCTATTTTTCACGGTTTTCCACAATTCGAAATTGGAGGGTGGACGGCTAAAACTGACTTGAAATTCGTATTCCGCAGGTCGAAAAACATGCCCGTAGATAGGTGGCACCCAAAGTACAGACCACTTTGTTTTTTTTGTGTGCCGGTGTTATTTTTTAATAAAAAACATTGAAACTTAAACGCATAACATTCCTGATTATCCACACCATTTAATATCTTTAATGCATCAAACACAATGGTAAGCAGACTTTTCAATGCACTCGGAGTATTTATCAGCATTTTGTGTTGATCAAATCACAATTTTCAAATTTAAGCAAAGTAAAAAATTTTGTTTTATTTTTTTCGTGAGACAACGAAAGTAAAGGGAAATGGCGTCTCTTATTATTTCATATTTACAAAAGAACAGCACCATTGAAAAACTAACTTAATTGTATTTGATATTACAATTTATTTACACTTACAAAATTTTAATTTTTTTTCATATGCACATTTCAATTTAGTGTAAACTTTGCGTCTTTATTTTTATTTATGTTTTTTTTTAATTTAAATTTACATAATGAATGTGATCAAATAATTTGATCGCTTATACACAGATCGACTTTCCATCTCCTGCCCTTCAACGATTGCAATTTCCCTTACCATCGCGATCTCAATAAACATAAGAAGAAAATATCTTTTCTACCGACAATTCAATTTTTTTTATTACCGGATTCTACGTAACAAAAAACATATTGTATTAATTTACATTCATTGAATCACGCAACAAAACAATTAACGAACAAAATTGGTTAATTGAACAGTAGCAGTAGCACCCAAAAATGTCTCTACATTTGTTACAATTCAAAGAAATAAATTCGAAAATTATTAGAGAATTTCTTTTAACACGTTTTTCTTGTTTCAGAGTCAAACTCGAAATAGACCTGTCGTTACAGCCTTAACTACCGTTCTGGCCTGTACAACTGTTGAATCAATTTCGCAATTCGATTCTCCATATGAATGCACTCTCGTGACGACAGAGAGACAACCTCTTGTCCATGGCAGTCCGTGTCTAGCTAGGGTGCAATGCGTGCGTAGCACGCAGGTGGCTAATACAAAAGGGAGGCCGAAACCTAAAATTATTTTCCAATTTTTTTATTTGTCAATAATAACAAAAAATTTAAAAAATGTGAACAAGACAAGCAACAAAAAACACATTTGAACCACACCAAAATAGTTAAGTCGTTGCCACATGACAAACACTTTTGCCGGATTGCTAGCAATGATTTTCTAATTTTTGATTAAACGAAAACATGTTTTACTTATAAATGCTGCAAAATGTATGGTAAATTAGAACACTGTCGATAAAACAGAATATTATTCACAATTCACTTTCATTGAAATGACTGCTTACTTAAGTTTTTCACCCCTAAACGCCTTCTACTTGCTTTTGCCTTCTTTATTTTTTGTAACTAACTACTTTTGTAAAACTAAGTAATATTGGATGTCTAAATACTTGTACTGATAAGGGGCCCACACAAGGAGGAGGGATCCTGTAAATCCCCTGTGAGTTGAGCTTCTATCTTCGTCCTCTTTACCTATAGTAATATACTTTAGAGATCTTTGAAGTCAATATATTTCTCAACTCAATTGTGTGTACGAACACAATCACTTAAAATACTTCTAAAATTTGACCCTTCCAGAAGCAACATATCAACTTATTTTTTCTAATTTTCATTCATAGTTTTTTACATACAATTATGAAAAAATTCAAATAGAATAAATTGCAGAATAAACCATTTAACGGTTAAAGAAAATTTAAGCTGACCGGGTATTTTCATTTTACCTCGTGTCAAAAATGTTGTAAAATTATAGGAGTCAGTTTTGAGATGTTGAGTCGGCATGGAGCCTTTTTTTTGAGTTGGGAATGCAAGTGGACCGCTGAGTTGGAAAAGTGTTGTCGGGGTGATAGATTTAAACTAAATAAAAATAAAATTTCAGAATTAGTTTCTTTTGTCCAATTTTGTGAAAAGTAGTTTTTAACAAATAAAAATAAAATTTGGATGAAGTGATTACTGATATATATATATATATACATATACACACATATATATATATATATATATATATATATATATATATATATATATATATATATATATATATATATATATATATATATATATATATATATATATATATATATATATATATATATATATATATATATATATATATATATATATATATATATATATATATATATATATATATATATATATGAGCAATTTCACGAAGATTCAACATCGTTTTGACTTGACCCCTTTTAATTTTGATTATTTTTTGTTTATGGATAGTCTTGGATAAATAAAAAATACGAGTTCTCTTAGAATTTTTTTTTTCGACCAGGGGTCTTCACAGGGTACCCCTCAATTTTTTGTTATTTTGTGATGTGAGTGCATTTTGACGAGCGATTGTAGAAAAACTACTGAATCGATTTTCATAAATGATATGGGGTTGAATAGGTATTGGAACAAAGTTTTTAAAAATGTACACTGTTAATTTTTTGAAATAATTTTAAACGGTGTAACATAAGAACAAAACGGTGTAATTGAAAAAAAGATGGCATAGCCTCTTTTTTTTTTTTTTTTAAACAAAATTGAAGCTTATTTTATATCTAACAACTTGTGAAAGTTTAGGACTAGCATCATTTTTTGTTTTAAAGGTAAAATTCGTTGTGCATATGACTGTCGGGAATCAGTTTTTTTTGTTCTGAAGGAAAATTATAAAAATGGCGTTATAAACTAAGAGATTTTTTTTTTATGTTAAATATCAAATATTTTATTATTAGATGAACTTTTTAAAATATTATAAAAATTATATGTGTAGTACAATAAATAAAATAAATACAATTGTTAAAAATGATTTACTTATTTTACAAACAGAAGTTTCTTTTGAATAGGAAAGCACTTCTGCAATTATTTTCTTTGTATTAGATGGCATAAAAAATGAAATGTTTATTTGTCACTTTTAGTAATCACTTGTCACTCTTATAAAAAATAATTTGACAGTCTTGACTGCAAACAAAAAAGCCGTATAAACAACTAAATCTATTTAGGAACTTTTGACTGGAGAAGTATTATGTTCGTATTATGTTATTATGGAATCATAAAGTAAAGGATTGTTTTTCAACATTAAATTACAAATATTTTATTATTGAATAAACTTTTTAAAATATCATACAAATTATATATGTGAAAATAAATATAGTTATTAAAAATTATTTACTTATTTTACATTCAAAAGTTTCTTTTGAGTTGGAAAACATTTTTGCATTTATTGTCTTAGTATCTACTGGTACAAAAGAATGAAATTTTTGAGTTCCACTTATAGTAATCGCATTTTTATATCGATTTTGTAATTTTTCGTTTGTTAATTGATATTCATTTTTATCAGCGTATCCAAAGTTCATGGTAGATTCCCATTTTAAAGCCCATTCGAAAAGTTTTTTTGGTGTATCAATAATATCAGTATCAATAATATTATCTTCTAATATTATCTTATCTTATAATAATATTATAACGGTGTGCAGCACGCTACAGTGTACCACCAATTCCATCACAAGGTCCCTTTCCATGGCTGGTAGCATGAAAATGCCATTCAGCGTCAACCTTAAAGTCTTCTTTATGGTGGCATAAGTTAATTAGGTTATGTTTATTTTTGTATTGAGAAGGAGCACCGTCAGTGTTATAAATTATTTTCGTAATATTAGAATTTATATGCGTTTTGATGAATTCAATAAGTTTTGTAATGAAAAGATGGACTGTAGTACTATTGTGATCGTTTATATCCGAAATGAGTATAAAACTTCGGTGCTGTATATATTCACTTGTGGCACTTTTAAAATAAATGACAAATGGATGAATAGTAGCTTGTGAATTATTATAATAAAAGCCTTGAACCGCATTCTGAATTATGAAGCCGTAGAAAAATGAAGTTTCAGAAAAATCCCCTTGAACGAAGCACTCTCCTGCTTCTAAATTTTTTTTTTTTCCTCAATGAATGTAGATTGTTGTTTTGCTATAAAGTTGTGTGGTATCAAAATTTGTAAACGGTAAATAAATTTTTTCATAAATTCTTCTACAGTTTCTATTAAAGTATCCAAATTGCATCGATCAGTGGTATTCCATTGTTGATATTTGACTTGAAGGATTCCTTTAACGTCAAAATCATTTAGTAATTTTTCTTTCAGTTGTTGAAGTTTTTTTGAACATTCATTGCACTTCAAATTATGACAATCTTCTGTTCATTCACCACATGAAACAAATTCAATTAATGTTTTATAATTTTGGAAAGCAGCATCAGTAATCCAAGACATCTTAGAGTGTTGAATCATTAGTTTCATATTTTGATGTATGGTACACACGCACACATTATGAAAAATTACAAAATCGATATAAAAATGCGATTACTATAAGTGGAACTCAAAAATTTCATTCTTTTGTACCAGTAGATACTAAGACAATAAATGCAAAAATGTTTTCCAACTCAAAAGAAACTTTTGAATGTAAAATAAGTAAATAATTTTTAATAACTATATTTATTTTCACATATATAATTTGTATGATATTTTAAAAAGTTTATTCAATAATAAAATATTTGTAATTTAATGTTGAAAAACAATCCTTTACTTTATGATTCCATAATAACATAATACGAACATAATACTTCTCCAGTCAAAAGTTCCTAAATAGATTTAGTTGTTTATACGGCTTTTTTGTTTGCAGTCAAGACTGTCAAATTATTTTTTATAAGAGTGACAAGTGATTACTAAAAGTGACAAATAAACATTTCATTTTTTATGCCATCTAATACAAAGAAAATAATTGCAGAAGTGCTTTCCTATTCAAAAGAAACTTCTGTTTGTAAAATAAGTAAATCATTTTTAACAATTGTATTTATTTTATTTATTGTATCACATATATAATTTTTATAATATTTTAAAAAGTTCATCTAATAATAAAATATTTGATATTTAACATAAAAAAAAAATCTCTTAGTTTATAACGTCATTTTTATAATTTTCCTTCAGAACAAAAAAAAACTAAAAATAATATGGAAAACCATAATAACACATATAAAAAAAAACTGATTCCCGACAGTCATATGCACAACGAATTTTATCTTTAAAACAAAAAATGATGCTAGTCCTAAACTTTCACAAGTTGTTAGATATAAAATAAGCTTTAATTTTGTTTAAAAAAAAAAAAAAAAGAGGCTATGTCATCTTTTTTTTAATTACACCGTTTTTTTCTTATGTTACACCGTTAAAAATTATTTCAAAAAATTAACAGTATACATTTTTAAAAACTTTGTTCCAATACCTATTCAACGACATATCATTTATGAAAATCGATTCAGTAGTTTTTCTACAATCGCTCGTCAAAATGCACTCACATCACAAAATAACAAAAAATTGAGGGGTACCCTGTGAAGACCCCTGGTCGAAAAAAAAAATTCTAAGAGAACTCGTATTTTTTATTTATCCAAGACTATCTATAAACAAAAAATAATCAAAATTAAAAGGGGTCAAGTCAAAATTTCCCAAAAATTTGCTGAACTTGCGTGAAATTGCTCATATATATATATATATATATATATATATATATATATATATATATATATATATATATATATATATATATATATATATATATATATATATATATATATATATATATATATATATATATATATATATATATATATATATATATATATATATATATATATATATATATATATATATATATATATATATATATATATATCTATATATATATATATATATATATATATATATATATATATATATATATATATATATATATATATATATATATATATATATATATATAATATATATATATATATATATATATATATATATATATATATATATATATATATATATATATATATATATATATATATATATATATATATATATATATATATATATATATATATATATATATATATATATATATATATATATATATATATATATATATATATATATATATATATATATATATATATATATATATATATATATATATATATATATATATATATATATATATTTATATATAGTCAGACCTCGTATAACGTTACCCCGTTTAACGTTGATTCACTTTAACGTTATTTCAAATTTATAAATTTTTTTTTGAAAATTTTAACAAAATGAAAACAAAGTTTTTTTTGAATTGTCGAGTAACAAACAAAATATTCTCTTAAATTATTTATTCTTTCGAATTTAATCAACATTTTTAATTTTAATTTACTAAGTTAATCAGCGAATTTGAAAAGTTTTACAATACGAGAAAAATTAATAGTTTTATATATTTATATTATAAGTTTCTCTACTCGTGTAATAGTTTCTTCTACTATTTAAAACAAAATTCAATATGTTTCGGTAGTGAAATCCGAAATTCTACGTCCACGCCGAGCTACCTGGGTAACGCTAACAGAATTAGGTTGGTGTAGTTGAGAGCGGCAGAGTAAATACTGCTTATACTCAATGATTCTGCACCATGGCGAGTCATTGGCGCTACAAAACCAAAGCAACTCAAGCGTCTGTTCTCCATGTTAGGGGCGGCTTGGAGCGGGCGTCTATCTTGGATCAAGCGGCTCGCTATATAAACATGTAAAAATGTTGTTTCTGGTGACCTTAAGATGCAGAACGAACCCATTCACGAAAATTTGGGTGGGCGAAGGGCTAACACCCCATTTCCGTAAAAAAATATTTGTCATGAATTCTGTACACAGGCCTCGGATTATCTCGGATTCATTATTGGAACGACCTCGGAAACTGTACCCGGACTACAATTTGAAAATGGGAACCTGGAACGTGCTTAGAAGACCCGGAGATCTACTAAAACTTACAAACCAAATCGATAGCTAGATACAGTGGCGTTACAAGAACTAAGATGGCCGGGGAGTGGAATCCACGAAACAGCCAAGGGATACACTCTCTACTATTGCGGTCATGAAAACAGAGGAGAATTTGGAGTTGGCTTTCTCATACATCGTCGCGTGCATCAATATGCTATCAACTTTTGCCCAATTAATATGCGGATATGCACAATTAGAATCCGTACGCAAAAATTTAATGTAACGATCATCAATGTTCATGCACCTACTGAAGATAAAGTAGATGATATTAAAGACCTGTTCTTCCGAGAACTCGAAGAAGTCATCAATAACATCCCGCGGCACGATATAAAAATCGTGGTAGGTGACTTCAATGCGCAAATTGGTAGAAGTGCAGAGCTTAAAACATATGTCGGCCCTAACAGCTTGCATCATACTAGTAACAATAACGGCTTTCGCGCATCTGAACTGGCTATGATGTATGATCTAGTAATTTCTAGCACTTTCTTTCCTCATAAGAGAATCCACAAAGCAACGTGGAAATCAAATGACGGAAGAACTGAAAATCAAATCGATCATGTCATGATTTCTAAGAGATACTCTACAAGTGTAACTGACGTTCGATCATACAGAGGTGCTGTTTTGGACACCGATTATATGCTTGTCTTCTTTAAAAGTACAAGTGCAAATTATCATCTTCATTTAATAGGCAAGCAAAAAAGACCGTGCGCTCGAATGTAGAAGCATTTAAACACCTAGAAACACTGAATAGATATCAGGAAATAGTAACCCAAAGCATAGAAGAGCATGACATCCCGTCTGAGATGCCATTAAACATACAAGAAGAATGGCAAATGCTTCAATCTACCATCATATTCGCAGCACAAACTACAATCGGTAAATGACCACCGAAATCACGTAACGAATGGTTTGTTGACGAGTGCCGCGAAAGCATTAAGCACAAACAAAAACTGCGAGAAAAGTGGTTAGCAAGAAACACCCGAAGCTCCCAAACTGATTATCTATGCGCCAGAAAAGCCTCAGCAAAACTCCTACGGAAAAAGAAACGCGAACATAC
Organism: Diogma glabrata; assembly: GCA_963693315.1. Taxonomy (NCBI): domain Eukaryota; kingdom Metazoa; phylum Arthropoda; class Insecta; order Diptera; family Cylindrotomidae; genus Diogma; species Diogma glabrata. The sequence continues at coordinate 146,386,167 of OY856186.1, read as the reverse complement.
GAAGAGCTGTATCGAAAACATCAACCAACCAGCGGCTAACGGAAATTCGAAAGAGTGCTTTGCCAATGCACGGATCCTGACAGAAGATTTCCACCCAAGATCTACAGCCATCAAAAATGGAAACAGCGAGCTTACAACAAGTGAACGTGATATGCTGGCAGTGTGGCGATCCCACTTTCAAGACCTACTGAATAGGACGAAGTACATCCTATTAGAGCAATTTTGTCCCTTACCCAACACTAGAAGAAGTGAAAGCTGTCATCAAAAAACTAAAAAATGGCAAATCAACAGGTATCGATGGAATCCCTGCAGAACTATTTAAGAATGGAGGAGCAGCTCTAGTCTCACGTATATATAATCTGATTCTTGCAATCTGGGACCAAGAAGAACTACCTGCTGAATGGAAAACAGCCCTCATTGTTTCGCTACATAAAAAAGGTGACCGCCTAAAGTGTGCGAATTACCGTGGAATCGAACTGTTGAACACTGCATATAAAATACTAGCTAACTCGCTCGGCTCATCCCGTTCGCCGAATCTATCATCGGCGACTATCAGTGTGGTTTTCGTCCCAATCGTTCAACCACAGATCAATGTTTTACCCTAAGGATGTTGGGAGTACAACATCAGCATTCACCAGATCTACGTTGATTTCAAGCAAGCATATGATAGCATCATCCGCAACAACCTCTGGTCTTCACTCATATGCCTTGGTATTCCAGCGAAACTTATTTCTCTGTGCAAACTCACGACATCGGGATCAAATTGTAGAATAATAAGCGAATTTAGTCAAATTCTTGTCCGTACATCGTATAAATGGAATGCTTTGCCTGCATCAATAGTCTCGTGAGCGTTCGATCCACAAAAGTTTAAAACAGCGTCCATCAACACCTCAGAACGCATGTTGTTGTGGGACCTAGGTCTTACATGATATCCACGTGTTATTGTGACGCAAATATAGTAATTCCTATAACACCACATTTTTTATTAAAAAACAAGCAGTTCTATGGATCCCCCAAAAATCAAATTAATGTTTTTAAAAAATGTTCCCTAAAATTTTCCGAGAAAAATTGGTTTTTCAAAAAACGGTTTTTTCGTTTTAAAATTTTATCTACCACAAAAATATTTTTTACGTAATTTGGTGGAATTGTACCGTTTTATGTCCCAAATACGCTGTAATTTTTTTAATCAAAATATTTGTTTTTACATTTAATTGTGATTTAAAACCAAAACCGTGACCTAATTCTCACCCGAATATCCCCATGTGCTGGAAACAGATTTTCAAAAAAAAAAAATAGTGGTTTTTAGTTTTGTTAAACCGTCTACTTTTATAAAGTGTAAAAAAATAAGCATTAACATGGCCATTGAAAGAAAACTAATTAGCTAATCTTACATTTTCAAGGATTTCAACTGTAAAATATGAAGGGACTGAAATCTCACAGCTATGAGATATTAAGACTTCGGTTTTGTTTAAGGATTTTGATATAATTTTCGACATAAAACTTTAATGAGGACATTGTTTTAAGTTATCGGCAGCGATGTATATCAAACATAAAACTCTTTGTAAAAGTACAAGCATTTTATCTCTGTTAATTTATTACAAAACTAACACGAAACATCAATTCGTCGCCGGAAAATTATAACAGATCATAAATTAACAAAATTTAGTGAAAAGAGGATACAATCAGCAAACTACTCAAAAACCTCTCCATTTAGCGTTTCGAGAAAACATTACAAAATCACAAAATCATATTTCTTTCAAAATTCCAAAAATATTGTAAAAATTAAATAAAATCAAACTTTTTTCAAAATTCTAAAATATTCTCCAAAAATTATTACAAAATCAAAGATTAAAACTTTTTTTAAAAATTCTAAAAATATTGCAAAAATTATAACAAAATCAAAAATTGGAACTTTTTTCAAAATTTCCTAAAATTAGAATAAAGTCAAATATCTAAACTTTTTCTAAATTCTAATAATATTCCAAAAGTTCTTACAAATTCAAAAATTGAAACTTTTTTCGTTTTTCCAATTTTTCTTGTGAAATTTAATTTTAGGTTATATGAAAAATGGCCTGTATAAAATGTATGTATCTTTTTCATTCATTCCATTTCACCCTTGTAACTCGAACCAACATTAATTTATTTTTCCTATCATTTGCGCTATATTTACTTCCATATCTAACAAACTTTATGATGTTACTAATTTTTTTTTTCCAAAATGCAGCTTCACTGGTCTACATGGTTGACTAATAAAGAAAATAAATTAACACAAAAAAAAAAAAATCAGAAACAAAAATTATATAAATTAAATAAATCAGTTATATTTAAATCAAATCAAGCTTACACTATAATTATTTGATGAATGATCCATGAAAATGATTAGTTCACCAATATCCCAAACTTTACAACTCAAAACTATCAGGTCTTGATCCTTTAATTTCTGATGCATTAAAATCATCAATATTAGTTTTATTTTCACCTTGACACAATTCCCACATCCAAACAATAGCATTTTAATTTCCTTATATTGACATTTCTCACCCAATTGGATATAACCACGACCTTATATCCAGTATCAAATCCATTTTGAAGGACTCGGATTCACATTGTAATCGACTAACATAATAAAAATTTTTACCTTGCGGATCCATCTCTTTTATATTAAAACATGGCTCATATCCCAAACTTTACAACTCAAAACTATCAGGTATTGATCCTTTAATTTCTGGTGCATTAAAATCATCAATATTAGTTTTATTTTCACCTTGACACAATTCCCATATCCAAACAAGAGCATTTTAATTTCCTTATCTTAATGTGAGGTAGCTAATATCAACCGACATTTCTCGCCCAATTGGATATAACCACGAACTTATATCCAGTATCCAATCCATTTTGAAGGACTTGGATTTACATTGTAATCGACTTACATAATAAAATTTTTTACCTTGCGGATGCATCTCTTTTATATTAAAACATGTCAAATAATATGCATGCCACTTTTGAGGTGATAAAAATTGCATCACATACATATATCGAACAAAATAATATTTTTTTATTCGCCTATGTATTAAAGTGTTACTTTATTACTGTGATTTGCGACCTTAAAGTGTCACTTTTTAACCATATAACCGTTGTCATAGCTACGTCAAAAAAAGTAAAAAACATTTGTATTTGTTTAAATTCGATAAAAAATAGGAATGTTTATCAAAGCAACCCTTAAACTCTAATTTCATTATCCAATTAAAACAGTTGTTATCCTTTGTTGTCATGTTGTCATAGTTAGAGATTGTGATCGGGAATTCCTGTCTCGAGAAATCTCGAGACTTTTACATATTTTAATGTCTCGTGTCTCGAGAAATTTAAATATTCATGTTTCGGGAATTCTCGTAGTCTCGAGAAATTAGAAATTTAAAAAAAAAATTTAATATTGCAATCTAATTTCCTAAAGGATAATAACTAATAGTAGACAAGAGCTTGGCAACAGATATTATAAAAAATAATATGAATTCTGTGGTGAAAGAAATAAGTTTATGTAAAATAACTGGTCAAATAACTCCCAATTTAAACCAGCTTAAAAATGCAGTAAGACCAACGTCTACTCAGAACGTCCGAAACTTTTCAACAGTGGGAAACTTAGTTTCCAAAAAAAGGACTCGTCTATCAGATAGAGCTATAGATACCCTTTGGTTTTTAAAATGTTTTTTATGAAGAAAATTTCTTTATAAATTTTATTTTTTTCACATACTTTTAAAAGGGTATCTTGGTATCTATAGCACTATCTGATAGACAAGTCCTTTTTTCAGAAAAAATATATATACATATATTTAAAGAAGCTTGTATTATTTAATATTATTTTTGTTCCTACTAATAATATGTTCCTAATAATAATATATTTTTTATTCGCCTATATATTAAAGTGTTACTTTATTACTGTGATTTGCGGCTTTAAAGTATCACTTTTCAACTATTTATTTTGTCGTCATAGCTACGTCCAAAAAAGTAAAAAGCATTTGTATTTGTTTAAATTCTGTGAAAAATAAATTTTTTTATCAAAGCAACCCGCAAATTCAAAATTTCATTATCCAATTAAAATAGTTGTTATCATTTGTTGTCATAGAATTTGGAAAAAATAATAAATATTTTTTCAAAGGTTACTTGTTCCACATATTTTTATTTTAAAATTTATGAAAATAAAAATGAAGATAAATAATTTTAATTTAGAATAAACAACTTTTCTTAAAATATTTTGCTTGCGGCGAATAAAAAATAGTATATGATGCACGGACGTAAGCTATTTTGGACTTAATGTGGGTGCAAATCTCGGCTAGCGCCTCGATTTGCAAACTCCACATCCGTCCAAAATCTTTAGCTTTACGTCCTAGCATCATAATGTACTAATTTAATATTATTTTTGTTCATTAACATGAAATGTGAAAGAGATTTTGTTTTATTTTGTTATTGATATACATATATATCATATATATTATATATGTATAATGAATTGTATTTTTTTTTCTATATTTCTTATTATTTTCTTTTTTTTGGAATTAGTTACTAAAAGTAAATAATTTTACAAGATTTTTTGTAATTATTTGAATTTTATTTTATTTTATGAAAGTCTCGGGGAAATCTCGAGACTTTCGAGACATAGAAAAAAAAATCTCGAATTCTCGAGACCACAAATATAGCGAGACAAAAAAGTCTCGATGTCTCGAGACATGAAAAATGTCGGGAAATCGCAATCTCTAGTCAATTTGGAAAAAAAAAAACAAATATTTTGTCGAAGGTAACTTGTCCACATATTTTTATTTCAAAATTTATGCAAATTTATAATTTTAATTTAGAATACTCATTTTTTTTAAATATTTTGCTTGTGGCGAATAAAAAATAGTATATGATGCACGGACGTAAGCTATTTAGGACTTAATGCTATTTTGGACTAACTCCACATCCGTCCAAAATCTTTAGCTCTACGTCCTAGCAGCATCATGTACTATATTTGTTTATATTCATTTGTTAATATTCTTTTTTATAACCTTTTGGTTAGAATTACCCAAATTTCTACAATGTTATCTATTTAATCTATATTAATTGCAAAAACTTGTGGAACTAAAAAAACACAAACCTTGATTTAAATTTACATAATCTCCCCGAGCGAACAAATGATCGAGTACAAATAGCCAGATTCTCCATCTTAATTGTTTCATTTTAATTATATAGCTTCATCGCACAAAAAATAATAATTTCCCCATATCTATTAATAAAAAAATGCAAGTCAACCATTTCTATATATCATCTCAATAAACAAATTCTCCACAAATACAGATAATAATTCTACATAATTTGAACAACCATATTATATTTGCACAGCATATGATACTATGACTTAGCTTTACAAAAAACAAAAAATGTTCATCATATATGTCTAGACAGAAATTTGTATTATTAATTGATATTGTGTGGTGAAGCAACAAAGCAATTAACAGATAAAATGTAAAACATTGGTTGATTGAACTGTTGCATCTTGTACACATATATATTTAATGTTTGATGAAATAAATTGTTTTATTTTAAAGGCCGGGAGCTCATAACAAATTAGCAAATTATTAGCGAATTTCTTTAAATATAAATTTTCTTATTTTTAGAGTAAAATTCGAAATAGTCCGTCGTTACAATGACATATACGAATTCGCGCTGCAATAATTTTAATAGTATATAATATGAACAATGAATAATTGTTTGGTATATATTATATTATTCATTGTTTGATTTTTAATTTAAATTTTGTTTATTTTTTCAGATTTACATACTGCAATTTTATTCATTCAATCTGACTAGGCGGCCGAAAATATTATTGCACGCAAGCGGCCATGTACATAGACGCGGGGCTGATCGGTGGGAGAAAGAACATTTTTTCATTATATAAACATTGAGCACACGATTTTGCACTTTGAACTGTATAAAAGATTCATTTTAATTTAAAATGGTTGCCGTTGAGAAAAGAACCAGACATTCTAGTGGTATTTTATACACTATCATTTATCACTTTGACATATTGATAACCACTTATGTGCACTGTTTTACAAAAAGGAGTTCGTGTAAGATCATCAATTTCTCTGGTGATCGACCTTTCACTGAAACAGTTTCGTGATCCAATCAGTGAAGACGTATGAACACCGTATGAATAAAAACGTTAAAAGTTAAGTATAGTTTCTTCTCAAAGGTCTATTGGTTGCTTCTCTATTGGTCTAAGTCATTTATGAAAGCGTCATCAATCTCGTCTAATAAAAAGAATCGCTTCAGAGCCAGAGACTATTGCGTAGACACATTTACACATTTTTATCTACTTATTTAGGTTTAGCGATGTCGTTGAAACGTTGAAAAAACAGAAAAGATCACATTTTGTATAGCAACTTATACGTTTCTATTACTATTTACACCAATGATGAGTAATGGTAGCTTTTTTCAGTAAAACATAAAAATATTAAATTCCCCCGGCAAATCAAAAGTTGGATTTCAACAGGAGTTCAAAAGGAAGCTTTGATATAACTGTTGGTAGTTTTATAAGCCCGAGGATCCCAGTGTCGATTGTCTCACTCACTTTTCTTTGTTGGAAGGACTTGTGAGAAAAGGCTTTTCAGCGTTATTTACACTCAATTGCAAATAAAATAGACACTTGTCATTCAGCAGGTGCAAAATTGATCCAACAAAAGGCACAGTATTTACAATAATTTAAACTACGAGGAAAATTTTCAGTTGCTGTATGGTAAAAAACTGGCAGTAAACCAAATTAAAATTGTCCAAAAGTGGTGCAACGGATGGGTAATATTGTAAACAACTATAATTTACACAATAATAAAATTCAAATGGCGGATGAAGTGTGGGACAAACTCAGATTGACCTTGGATTTCTGATTTCTTTGATCTACGGGTGTCACAAGCCCACGTTGTACTCCAGTCTCTCCTATCGACATATAAATTAACTTGAGATATCACATATTACTGGCGGATGTACTCTATCCAGTTAACGGTGGCACCCTAAATCTTAGCTACGTTGTATTCGTTGATGATATGGCACGTTATTAATCAAAGAAACGAGCCTTACCTACCTAATCGAAGAAACGAGCCTTACCTATTTGGTGACTTTACTCTTTGAAGAAGACAGTGCGTTACATAATCAAGAAATATGCCATCATTTTGATTATAGGCAACCCTATTTTAGTTTTGCTCCTGCAAATTTTTGAAATTTTTTTTCTTATTTTATTTTTATTTTCTCTATCCTTATATTGGCCTATGCCATATTATGTATGTAATTGGATATATATTGTTTACTTATCCTTTATTTTAAGAATATATAAAGAAAACAAAAATTGGCATCAATAAACACCTTAGAAAACTCATGTTGTTGTGGGACATTGGTCTTAAACGGCTTTTATGTGTTGTTGTAACTCATATTATAACTCCTCCTGTACTGCACATTTTATTAAAAAAATTGAATCATAATTGATTATTAAAAACTTTGGCTCATCGCGTGGAAACCTATAAAACGATTATGTTACTGTTTACTACAACAAAAGGTACAAACTGTTGAGATCTACATTCACCGTCATAGTAAAAAAATGCAAAGGGATTTTTGTCCGTACATCGTACAAATGGAATGCTTTGCCCTAATCAATAATCTCGGGTGCCTTCAATCCACAAAGATTTAAAAAAAGCACATACCAATGTGTATGTATGTATGTGTTGTTGTGACGCATATTGTAATCGCCCTATAACAAAAAAAACAAAATAATGTAATGTTTTTATAATTTTGATAAAATTTTTAAGGAGTTGTGAATTCAACTGGGATGCAAGATGGTTGGACTCTTCAATTTATTTGCACAAATATATACCAGCTGCTAATAATCGTCTCTTGAGGTGTTTAAAAAAACAGATTCTAAGCAGACTGAGAGCTAGTAAGAAAGATCAAGAATAACGCTGTGGTCAAGAATGAATTTGTGAGATTATTCATGTAAGTTACAAAACCAACTGCTTTAAATAATCGTGGTTTTTAGCATAGACGCTGTTCAACTGTTCAACCTTACAGAATATAAGGGAGAGAAGCAATTCGGGGTTATCAACAATAAACTAAAAATAATGCCAAAGAAGTTAACAATAAAAGGAGTTGCTAAATCTAGTGCAAAAATTTCACTAGATAGAAAAACTATCAAGCCCAAGCAGAATATCACCGTTCTTTTCCATCAATGTATCCACCGACTCAGTGAGCTCTCTCCTCAGTATAACTAACAGAGGTTTTCCCGAATCGGATAGAAACAGTATCATAACAGTGGTGATAGAAAAAGTTATGAGCTTACAATTTTCTACAATGAAAGAAAAGCTTCGGTTATTAGTCGAAAGAGCTAAACTGAATGAATTATACTGGTATTGATATTGATATATTTGTTTTTATTAACCCATCCTCGTGCCAAACAGCAAAAACTGGTCTAAATTGATATTAAAAGCCGCAAATTTGATTAAACCAGCAAAAATCTATGTGATACCAAAATAATCTTTCCCACACTTGAAAATAAGCAACTAATTAATTATAGACAAAAATCCTCATACATTTCTATAAATAAAAACCAATTAAATCTAATCAACTAAATATTAATCTCATAAGCTAAGACAAAAGAAGAAATAAATAAGAAATTATGAAAGAAATATTTCAGATTAATTTTAATTCATATTTATACAGTAAGACTCGTAGAAGTAAACTCTCAAAAATTGAATCGGTTAATTTAAGTTTCTTGACGTCCGATCCGCTGACTACAACTGAACATAAGAAGACGAAAGTAAAATAAATAACAAGCTCTCAATGTATTAACCTGTAAAAAGTTCTTACATATCTCACTATAACCACATAATTAATTTTAATATACCCTCATTTTATTCAAATGATTTAAGACGAATAAAAAAACCTAAATATATTTCAAGACTTAGAATTTATTTGTTTGTTAAATTAAACCCAAATCACTATATACAAAATTTACAAAACCAAAAAAAAAATTCGACCAAGAATCAATTCCTTGAGGCAATAATTAAGGTGATGGATATGAATTATAATTTATTTTAAATAAGTTTTTGTTGCGTTGTTTTTTTGTTTGACTTTATCTGCATTGATGAAGACGATGAAGAACAAAAAAAACAAATTTAATATTAATCTTAAGACAAATAATTTAGAGGAATAGAACTTTGTAATTTTACAATGCAAGGGTTAGTTGAGAAATGATTTAGGTAAAATTGGTATAAGCCTGAATTTTGATACCTTGGTTTTTATTACAAGTGCAATATATCAATATTGTTTTTGGCTCAGGTTTCTGCACCAACTATGAACTTCTGTAATGATAAACGTCTAGATCCCATATCTGATTCTTATTATTTTAAATAAAATTAAAAAACTTTTGCTGATTATTAATTATTCATTATGAGTTTTGTGATACATTTTGTTTCAAACAAATATTTCGTTTGGCTTATATATAATTTTCAATTGTGTCCAAATTTATAATGCTGTCTTGTATTATAGTATCCCGGGTAGGAGCGGCCTATTGGCGAGCCAAGCCTTGGCTAGATAGCTAGGTGCCTAGGCTGAACCAAGGCTCAGTTTATTATATTACGCGTTATTAATCAGTTTAATGCATTGTAAACATGTGCAGGCCATATTATGTTTATCTTTATTTTCATATATGTTACTCTTTCCACAACCTCTTTCCACACATTTAAAAGAGGTCTGGAAAAAAAATTGGTTTGAATGACCAGGCCCAAGTCTTATTTGCTAGACTTGCCCCAAGCCTGGTTTGTCAGACTTGGCCCCAGGCCAACAGTCCAAGCTTAGTCCAATATTGGGTCGTTTGAAAATGCTAAGCCTGGCCCAACCCCCAAAAGCTGTGGCGCGGAAGTGGCCCAGATTTGGCCCCTTACCTTTTTCTTACCCGGCTTTTTTTATCCGGGAAAGTTATGTGCTCGACCACTGATATTTTCACTATACCTGCAGGTAAATAAATAGAACGAACTATCTCTAAAATCGTTAAAAGCAAGCTATCCAACATAAACTGACTTACAAGTGGTTTTTGCTTGCCATCACTTTTGATAAATGCCATTAAAACTAATTAATGGAATTTTTAATTCAGAAGCAACATTTTTAGGTAGATTTAATATAAAAATCTACCTAGGGCAATGTGCCACATCTCCAAAGTTTTGGTCCCAAACGACTATATATGATAAGCGGAGACGGAAAACAAAAAAAAATTTACATAAACGATATGAGGTATAACGAAAACGATCGGCACTCTCACGGTCGCATTTGTTGAGGTAGACCAAAAAATTTTTCTGTACATGTGTGTTCTATTAATATCTTGGACAAATTCGTGAATCAGCAAAATGCGACACGTTGTTAAGAAACTATAGGCTTTTTACTAAAACAACTTGATTTTTAAAATCGTTATAGCGGCCGTTTGCATTAAAAAAAAATAACACGTTTAGAATTTTTGGAATGTTTTTTATCAATTTCTTTTAAAAAAAGACCCCTGCCATTAGAAGTTCCTTAGGAAGCGGCTCCAGCAAAAATGCTTGCAAAAATTTTTTTTTTGAAACAACCAGCACTCTCACGGTCGCATTTGTAGTGCCAGATCAAAAAACAAATTCTAAAAATGTGTGTTGTATTGATATCTTGGCCAAGTTTGTACATCAGAAAAATCCAAGACATGGTTAAGAAACTAGAGGCTTTATACTAGAAAAAAGTCTGTCCCGATCCGTCATAACGGCCGTTTGGATACTAATACTTTTAAAAACTTCATAAATTTAGAATTATTGAAACTTTATTATCAATTTCTTTTAAAAATTAGACCTCTGCAGCTAGAAGTTTCTGAGTGAACGGCACCAACATAAAAGCTTGTAAAACACAAAATGCGTTTGAATCAACCGGCACTGTCATGGTCGCATTTTTGGAACCAGATCAAAAACTTATTTAAAAATGTTGCATTTTATGAATTTCTTGGACAAGTTCGTAAATCAGAAAAATCCGACACATGGTTAAGAAACTAGAGGCTTTATACTAGAAAAAAAGTTGTTCTTTTAAATCCGTTACAACGGCCGTTTGCATAATAATATTTTTAAAAACTTCATAAATTTAGAATTTTTGGAATCTTTTTTATCAATTTCTTTTAAAAATAGACCACTGCTATTAGATTGATATTGCGATTGATACTGCTGCGATTAGATATTAGAGTGAGCGGCTCCAACAAAAAACCTTGTAAAACACAAAATGCGTTTGAATCAACCGGCACTCTCGTGGTCGCATTTGTGAAGCCAGATAAAAAAACCATTTCAAAAAATGTGTGTTTTATTAATATCTTAAACAAGCTCGTAAATCAGTAAAATCCCACAGATAGTTAAGAAACTAGAGGCTTTCTACTAGGGAAAACACGTTGTTTTTTAACGGCCGTTTGGATACTAATTGTAACGATCGCAATAATCGCAAAACAATAATAAAACCAAATTCCTCTTTGTTTTCAATTCAATAGAAATGTATTTCATTAGTTTCCGTTCATTTTTACATTAACAATAATTTTAAAATTTTCTAATACTTTACTGCTAGTTAAATTTCGAATATACTATAAAAAGCAAACGAACGTACTCAATTTTATTTCCAATTCTAACAAACAGATGTTGTTGCTAATCTTTGTTGAATTTTGGAGTATTGCACGATTTGTTTTTTTCTGATATGAAGATGTAAAAACAAGAAAAAAATCACATTTTTTCTTTTACAATGAAGTCGATGTTTTGAAGAAAAATTTGATGTAAATTCATTCCATTTTTGCTTTTCAAAAGGATTACAACATCCAATAATCTACTTAATTTATATAGATCAATGTCAATTGATAGTATTATTTAACTTTGATGTGATAAATCAATAATATTTTAATTCAAAAGTGATGTATTTAATTGCAATCAAGCAAATAAAAAAAAAGTTGTAAACAAAGGAAAAATTCCAATGTCGTTTTGTTTAATTGTTAAAATTGATTTCTAATTTTAATAACTGTTTTGAGAAAGCATTATTTATTGGCTTTAATTACAATGGAAGATTCCACCCCGCTAAGTAGTTTACAGTGATTTGTGTTTTTGTTTGTTCATCAAAAAGCTGATAATTTGGATGACGATTTCAATTATATTTTTTATTTTATTTCATAGAAGGATAATTGTTGTCATTAATTGTTAAATCTGCTTTATAAAAGTGGCAGTGCATGAAGATGAAGTACCCAATGATGTTATCGAAAGTATGAATAGCAAGGATAACAGTGATCGAAGCTATTACCACAGTTAGAGACAATCGTTTGTTTGATGGTTTTTCCGGTTGTTGAAACCGCATGGATTCAAAGGCAGATATATGAATGAAGGGTTAAAGGATCAAATGCAATGTTCAATTGGGCATTTCGAACAACGAAGGTGTAATTCAACAGCAGCAACTTATGTTCACAAATTAGTTCATCCAATTTAATTAATTGATCAAACGCTAGTCAAGGGAGTTGAAGAATATTGATGGCATCAATCAACAGTTATAATTCAAGGTATTTTTAGATTATAGATACATTAATTTTTATTACTTTATTCTCATTGGAATGTCAGAATAATTCTATAAAACATTAAGAGATTCCCAATTTTCAAGCTTCGTGTGGGGACAGATGCTGTCCCGTAGCATCAATTTTATTTGTAGTAGTAAAGGTCCAGTGATTAATACGTGGCACCGTAACAGGGCCAACAACCAAAGGTTATATAATATTTTTAAAAACTTCATGAACTTGGCTTTTGTTGAAATATTTTAATCCGTTTCTTTTAAATATAAACCTCTAAAGTTAGAGGTTTTTGACTTGTCGGCTACAACAAAAAAGTTTGCAACAATCCCTAACAACAACAATTTGCAAAAACCTCATAACAATTAATGAAAAAAAAGTAAAAAGATTTGAATAGAAAAAATTAATTTATTTTTCTTAGAAAGAAACTATTATGATATTTCGCAGTAATTGCACGTCGTATTATATAGAGTAGGTTTGACGTGTGTTTTTCATATAGTGTCATACATTGTCACACATATGTTCTGTGGTAGATTTGATATTTTTTTGTTGCAAAATTGCATAGATGTAGTTTTGCTTATATATAGCTAATTTCCTTTTTGAAATTTGTTTGATATCTGTTTGTAATTAGTTTCTTTTGCTTAAACTAATCTGTGCTTTAGATTCTACTTGTACACAAAACTGTTTTATCTCAAAATCTACCTTTTTCTAGCGGACATCCTTCCGCTCGAACTTTTTCTTTGTGCAGTGCTTTTCACGAATATTTAAAATTTTTATTTCAATTTATTGATTTTGTGAAATGTGACTTAAAGTCAGATACTCAGATCTATACAGTCTGATCCACATTCATAATTAAAAACAAATTCTTTGCATAACGTTTTTTCGTAGGAATCCAGTAAATCTCGCTGTATAGTAAACAAAATTATATTTTGCTAAAACTAATGTAATAGTATATTTTCCTACAAGAGATGAAAACATTGTTTTTTTCGTGAGAAAACACTTGTTCACGAGACGCGCAAGCGTCGAGTAAGACATGTTTACGAACGAAAAACGTTTTTATCTCGCGTAGGAAATGCAAGTTTTTCTATGATATAATACATATAATCGATATTTACTCTAAATTATAAAATTAGAAATCGACAACAAAACATTCGAAATTCATATACTATTTTTTCATGGTTACGTTGTTTAAAATACTTTGTAAAATTATATGAAAAAAGATAGCAACTATAATTTGTTATTCTTTTTCACTAGTGAAATGACTTTTCGCATAGAAAAACATTGTTTGTCTATATGATAGCATATAAAAAGTCTATTTTCATCACGCTTAATCCCCTGCGAAAATGGGTTCTTCTCCACTAGAGTAAAAAGAATAACAAATTGTAGTTGCTATGCTATCTTCATATAATTTTGCAAAGTTTTTAAAACAAAGTAACCATGAAAAAATTGAATATGAATTTTGACTGTTATTTTGCAGATTTCTAAATTAATAATTTCTAATAAATATTGTTTATATATATACTATCATCTTTACTATCCTATCATAGTTACATATCCAATTGTATTTCCTATGCGATATGAAAACATTTTACGGTTGTGAAATTGGCCCACTTGACGCTAACGTGTCTCGTGAACAAATTTCCACTCACGAAACAGCAGCGTTTTCATCTCTTGTAGGAAAATATGCTATTTTTCTATGATAGCATATAAAAAGCTTATTTTCAAGTAGGCTTAATTCCCCGTGAAAATGAGTTTTTCCCTCAAGTGTAAAAGGAATAACAAATTATAGTTGCTAACCTGCTATGGTATCTTCATATAATTTTGCAAAGTTTTTAAAACAAAGTAGCCATGAAAAAATAGAATATGAATTTTGAATGTTATTTTGCATATTTTGCACATTTATTTGAAATTTAATAATTTCTAATAAATGTCGTTTATATATTTACTATCATAGAAAAAAATGTATTTCCCATAGAAAAAAATGTATGTAGATAAAAACATTTTACGTTCGTGAAATTGGCCAACGCGTCTCGTGAATAAATTTCTACCCACGAAAAACAGCGCTTTCAACTCTTGTAGCAAAATGTACTATTTTTCAAAAAAATTGGGTAAAATAATAAATACAAATCTTTCTTTTGACACACTTGACAGCATTTTTTTGACAAGCTTCTAAAATAATCTAGTTTTCGATCTCACATATCAATCCCGACCCGAAAGTTTTGACAATTTCACCATAATTTAATTCTAAATTCTAAACCACACCAACAATACTGGAATTCCACTTTACGTTTCTTGATAAATTTACTATGACTTATCCGATCATCTTCGTAAACATAGAAATAGAATGAAATCATTTAATAACAAAAATATATTAAGTTTAAGTGTTTTAGAATTTTTATGAGACCCCATAATTATATATAATGAAAAGGTATATTTATTCAATTTTAATTTAAGACGCCTTTTACAAACAAATTTTTTTCTGTAATCTAATTTATAAAAAGCCATTAATTATTAGTTATTAAATTTGATGAGATATTAAGTTGGATTGCTGAGTCTGGTTTAGTGATACAAGCAACTAAATAAATAATTAATAAACAAATAATTTACGGTTTGAAGGAATTGCAAATTTATAGCAATACTTCTTGATCTATAAACTTAAAACAAAATTACTCTCTAAAGTCTAAATCAACAACATTAATCACTCAAAGTCAGATTTTTTGAAGGTATATTGTATAATAGCTCAACTTATCATGATTCTTTTGTGATTTTTTTTAAATTAATAAAATAATAAATGATCGTGTCAAAATCTTATTAAAACATTGACTAATTACATATAATTTTAGGAAATTATAGTTGTGAGCCAATTAGTAAAAGATTTTAAACATGAAAAATAAAATACTAGGAAAATTTATTATTAAGGTTAACTTAACAAATTAATAAATAAGTTTATTGAATGTGATACGGTTTTTGTGGCAATGTAGAAATTTGATATGGGAATGGGACGCAAAAATTACTTTACGGGAATGGGAGGGGATACGGGATACGGGAATGGGACGCAAAAATTACTTGCTTATTTTATTACTTCATATATATATATATATATATATATATATATATATATATATATATATATATATATATATATATATATATATATATATATATATATATATATATATATATATATATATATATATATATATATATATATATATATATATATATATATGTATATATATATATATATATATATATATATATATATATATATATATATATATATATA
Source organism: Diogma glabrata (assembly GCA_963693315.1). Taxonomy (NCBI): domain Eukaryota; kingdom Metazoa; phylum Arthropoda; class Insecta; order Diptera; family Cylindrotomidae; genus Diogma; species Diogma glabrata. The sequence continues at coordinate 146,370,274 of OY856186.1, read as the reverse complement.
TATATATATATATATATATATATATATAAATATAAAAATATTTATATACATATATAAATATATATACATATATATATATATATATATATATATATATATATATATATATATATATATATATATATATATATATATATATATATATATATATGTATATATATATATATATATAAATATATATATATATATATATATATATATATATATATATATATATATATATATATATATATATATATATATATATATATATATATATATACGTATATATATATATATATATATATATATATATATATATATATATATATATATATATATATATATATATATATATATATATATATATATATTTATATATATATATATATATATATATATATATATATATATATATATATATATATATATATATATATATATATATATATATATATAGATATATATATATATATATATATATATATATATATATATATATATATATATATATATATATATATATATATATATATATATATATATATATATATATATATATATATATTTATATATTTATATATATATATATATATATATATATATATATATATATATATATATATATATATATATATATATATATATATATATATATATATATATATATATATATATATATATATATATATATATATAAATATATATATATATATATATATCTATATATATAAAATTGAAAGTATGTATGTTTGTGGTTTATGCATTAATAAACCATTCATCCGATCATCATGAAACTTTGGGAAGTTGTTATGTACACTTGCGCATAGGTAACAGGCAAATTTTTTTTTGAACGGAACCCCAGGGAGGGCCATTATAATTATCTTAAGGGGTTCTGCCTAAATGTTGATAATAATTTAATTTGATTTTTCTTTAAATATCGTTTTATACGGTTAGATTCCTTTGATCAATTTTTTTGTTGAACATAATTTAATGAAATTGTAAAATGAAAGTATAATCTGAAACAATTACATTTGTTTATCAAAACTATATGTATTTGAATTAAACACATAATGATGTTACAAATTTTATCATCTATACAATGTGTTATTGTTATTGGTAATAAACTAAATATGTTATTGGTTTGCAATTGTATATGTAACGCATGTTTCTTCAACTAAGAAAGATAGTTGATAACATCGATTAAAAGCTCAAAATTACGAAATAGAGTTCGCACAAATACTATACAAAGAAGCATAGCTTATGTATAATCAAACATGGATAGCAAGTATGATAGACAAACTAATTAAAAATGTGGCCCTTAGCCGGCAACACGTTTGAAATAGTGAGTTTTCTGCATAGGATCTTGATAAAACTTTAGCAAATGATACAAGTTCACTTGAAAATGGAAGATCTGGATTCATTTTAAATTTAGACAAAATGGCGGGGAGGGGGGGTCTCCCGAACACCTCTAAGTTTAAATCTTGAATAACTTCTGATCCCAGACTATGATCTTATTGAAACTTAGCACATAAGGTTTTAGTACTGTTTCCAATATTTCTGCATACCAACTTCCGGTTTGTCACTTCCAGTTAAAAAGTTTTTTTTTCAGGTGTTTATGCTTACTGTAGCCTACACTTACCGATCGATTTTCATGAAACGTTGGTAAAAGCTTTTAAATAACATCAAAAAGATTTTGCTAGCTTTGGAGCACATTGGATAAAGGGTTTGGGGGTCCACCATACAACAGGTGGTTTTTCCACAAAGCTTTTATGTTTGTTGGGAGCATAAAACATTCATTCATGAATGAATTTTGATGACACTTTGGAAAAAGATGCAAACATGTATGACAAGGAACTGATTAGTTTTTGAGCGATAGTGAACAAAATGGTGTGGGGTCCCTGGAGCACTTGTTTTTTTGAAAGCTCTATAACATCTGTACCTGATAAGCGAATTAGGATGAAACTTGGTACATGAGTATGCAGTACGGTTCACAATAGTTCTGCATCCCAACTTCCGGTTTTTCACTTTCGGTAAAAAAAATTTGTTGTACTTTTTTGAAGTTTTTTCAGTGTCTTTATGCACACTACAGGCTACAATAATGAAGTGATTATGATGAAACTTATGAAAAGGGTTCCAATTAGTGTGAGAAGATAACTATCATCTTTTCGGACACATTGACCAAAGTGGTAGGGGGTCTATCATACAACTGACTTTTCACACTTTGTTTTTCAAGTTTATTGGGAGCATACAGACTTCATTCATTAATTTATTTTAATGACACTTTGAAAAAGGATGAAAACTTAAGTAACAAAGAACTGATTAGTTTCTGGATAATATTGGAATAAGTGGTGAGGGTCCTCCCGAACACCTGTTTACTGTGTCACACTTTTTCAATGTTTGTTGGGAGCACACAGCATTCGTTCGTGAACGAATTTTGATGACACTTTGGAAAAAGATGCAAATATTTATTGCAAGGAACTGATTAGTTTTTGAGCGATAGTGAACAAAGTGGTGGGGGGTGTCACATACACCTGTTTTTTTGAAAGTTCTATAACATCTGTTCCTGATAAGCGAATTGAATGAAACTTGGTACATGAGCATTTAGTACGGTTCACAACAGTTCTGCATCCCAACTTCCGGTTTTTCGCTTCCGGTAAAATTTTTTTTTGTAAATTCTTGGCAGTTTTTTCAGTGTCTTATGCACACTACAGCCTACAATAATGAAGTGATTATGATAAAACTTATGGAAAAGGTTCCAATTAGTGTAAGAAAATAGTTATCATCTTTTGAAACACATTCATCAAAGTGGCGGGGGGTCTACCATGCAACTGCTGACTTTTCACACTTTGTTTTTAAAGTTTGACTGGAACATACAGATTTCATTCATTAATCAATTTTAATGCCACTTTGAAAAAAGATGAAGTCTTTAATGACAAAGAATTGATTAGTTTTTGGACAATATTGGGATAAGTGGTGGGGTCCTCCCTAACACCTGTTTATTGTTTCAATGTTTGTTGGATGCATACAACATTCGTTCGTTAAGTAATTTTGATTACACTTTGCAAAAAGATGCGAATATGTATGGCAAGGAACTGATTAGTTTTTTTAGCGATAGTGAACAAAGTGGTAGGGGGTCCTCCAAGAACCTGTTATTTTGGAAGCTCAATAACTTCTGTACCTGATAATCGAATTGGATGAAATTTGGTACATACATACACATTTAGTACGGTTTACAACAGTTCTGCATCCTAACTTCCGGTTTGTCACTTCCGATTAAATTTTTTTTTTACTTTTTCTCGTACAACAGAATTTATGTTTGTTGGGATACTACTGCTTGCTTTAATATTTTTATTATTAGAACTACGAAGTCCATAATATTGGTTAGCTTTTAATTAAAGTGTTTGATAGATATTAGCTCATTATACATTCAGAACACTATGTTTGCAGAGCTGTGGTGAAGTCAGCCTATGCATCAGAGTCGCAATATTTTTTATAATAAAATGTATTGGGTAGTAGGAATTACAATGTGTGTCACAACAACACATAAGAACATGCTTTCTAAGGTGTTGATGGATGTAATTTTTTTATTTTTCAAAAGAATGAACTTTCTGCTTGCTCGAATAAATGAGCTTCCATATAATTACTATATATGCTGGCTTGAGGTAAACAATGCGTTATATGATCGTGGTAAATGCTTCTAGCACTAGGATAATTAGGAACTTAATTTTAGCTTTGTTCCTGCAAATTTGAAAAAAAAAACAGTATAGTGTTTTTATTTCCTCCATCCTATCCCAGGTTAGAAATACCAAGGCTTATCGAATGGGCCAAGCTTGGCCCAAGCTTGGAAAACCAAGAAATGATTATCAAGGCATGGCCAAGTCTTAGTCTGATACATTTTGTCATACTAAGCCAATGGTTAAAATTGTTTATCTTTTCACTACTACATTTAGTTTTGGGCCAAGGTTGGTCCAATGTTGAAACAAATTTATTGTAATTGTTATATAATTTCAGCATTTGCGCAATGATCGACTGTACCCAACGAATTTATAATACATGAGGGAATTCCATTACAATACCCGTGTAATAAAAGGCTAAGGGGCCAGACCTGGGCCAAACCCGCACAACAGCTTTTGGGGTTTGGGCCAGACTTAATATTTTCAAACGGCCCAAGTTTGTGCCAAGTTTGGACTGATGTCCTTGGGCCAAGTCTGGCAAATAAGACTTGGGCCAGATCTACCAAACCAATTTTTTTTTCCAGACCTACTTTAAATGTGTGGAAAGAAGTTGTGGAAAGAGTTACATTTATAAATTTAGAGAAAGACTTAATATATATAGCAGAGGTGGCCAAGCTTCACTACACGTTGAGCCGCAGTACAATAATCTCTCGTTTCGAGAGCCACAAAAAAAAATTTTTTCAAAAGTATCAGTTGTTTGGAAATATTTATTTTATTGAAAAAACAATTATGTACTTATGGTTATAAATACATACACAAACATCTTTAAAGTTTGTTACATGACATGCCTGCTGGTAGATGGCATGTTTGTTTGTAACTTGGCCGTGAATTTTTTGAAATTTGGTTCATAGTTTGTTAGCGCAGTACGAATTAATTCCGTTAAATGCTCATTTGTAAGTTGTGAACGGGGGTTTGATTTTATAAACTTCATTGTTGAAAAAGTGATTCACAACAATATGTTGTACCGAATATAGACAGTAATCTGGCAGCAGCTTTTTTCAAATTGGGGTACTTTGATTGAGACACTAGTTTCCAAAACTCATTTGGAGATTGTGTGGCTTTGTGATGCATTTTAAGAATGTGATCTTCCTGTAGCTCTAGTAATTCCATTTCTACTGAGGCACTGTCATGCAAAATATAACAAGGAATCGATAAGCCCTCGTTAATAATGTTAATTTCGAATGGATTTACAAGTAAATTAAGAGAAATATTTAAATTATTCAGATCATTAAATCGCAAGTGAAAGTCTTTTAATAATTCTGCTAATTTACTGTCGTATTCACTCAGTTTGTTATCATTAATTTTAGAGAGTCTGTTCTTCAGATGAGGAAAGTGGTTGAACACTTTTGTTGTTAAATCTCGTTGAAAAGGTTGAATTTTTTTAATAAAACTCAGAATCGTTTGAATAAGATCAGTAATAACTTTATCTTTTTCTTGTAAAGCTAGGTTGAGGGATTGCAGATGCTCCATTATATCAGTCAAAAACATACAATCATTAATCAATTCATCATCCTTTAATTCCAGATAGTGTTTTTCTTTTTCTTTGAGGAAATTTCTGATAGGTTCCATTAAATCAACAAATCGGCTTAGAACATTATAGGTGGATAACCATCGTACAAGGCAGTAAAATGTTATATCCCATACAAGGTTGTACAACTGGTCCAGTAATGGTCCATTACTGGCAGCCAGTAATGCAGCAATGGGCGAGTACTGGCAACCACGACTGGGTCATTAACATAATTTTATTGGATGAGAACTTCGGACAATAAATGGTTGCCATTCTTGGGTCAAATACTGGCAACCAAGACTGGGCCGTTAAAAAAAATATACATTATTATCATATGTAAATTTAAATAAATTAAATACAAACTAACTTAAAATAAAATAAAAATGACGGAAAAAATTCAAAACTCCCCATACAACTGGCTCAGTTGCAAGAATGGCTGAGTAATGTCAAACACCGCCCTGACTCCGCCAGTACTCCGCCATTAAAAAAAATATAAAATAATATTTTTTATACATAAATTTAAATAAATTATTTACAAAATAATTAAAATAAAATAGAAATGAAAATAAATTAAAACATATACCAACCTTTTCTTTATTACCATAGTCTTTCAACCGACAAGGCGATAACTAAACTATATGTGAAATTTTTCAAACTGTATTTTTAAAAGGGATAATACTCTTGTGAAATTTAAAAAAAATGACATAGATCGGCAAATTCATGGCTACAGTACTGGCCCAATAACAATAGCCAAGTAATATTTACCATTCATGGGCCAGTGCTTGGCCATTCAAAGGTAACAATATACTGGCTATTTTCTGTAAACCATAGATCGGCCGATGATTGGTTCTAGTATTGGCCCAGTAACAATAGCCAAGTACTGTTAATCATTAATGGACCAGTGCTTGGCCGTATGTCAATGTCTGGCAAAACCTACTTGGGATCTTGAGGATGATCTTCAAAGTCCAGTGCTTCGATAAAGTTCTTGAATTGGCGATGGGTTTTTGAATTCGTCCGAAAATAGTTCACAATTTGTAGCACAGTTTTCATTACGTTTTCGTATTTAAAATATTTTGCAACTAAATGTTCACGATGAACAATGCAATGAAGTGCCGAAATTCGGGTATTCTTGGATCATTTTTTAATAGACCAATAAGGCCTACATTTTTTCCTAACATTGCAGGTGCTCCGTCAGTTGCTACACTTACCAAATTATTCAGTGGAATATCTGTATCTGACAATATATTATCAAGGGCACTCTTAGTATCAATACCACGAGTAGTTTTTTTAAGTGCTACCAAATCCAATAGTTCTTCCTTTACGATTAAAGATTCGGAAACGTATCGGATAAATACAGCTAACTGGGTGGTGTCTTGTATATCGATTGATTCGTCAAGGGCTAAGCTGAAAGCTACACTATTTTTTACATCTACTTGTAGTCGCTGTTTTATATCTTTACTTATTTCCGTAATACGTCGCTCAGTGGTATGACGTGATACTGGAACATTGCTAATTAATCTGTGCAATTTGATATTTAAAGGATCCAGCACTTTAACCACCTGTTCCATATTCTTTTTGATAAATTTTTCCTCAGTGTAAGGTCGTTAAGCACGAGCGATGTTCCAAGCGATCATAAAACTAGCCTCGGTAGTATTATCGGCTTCTGAACTAAAAGATGATAATAATGTTTGCTGATTACTTAATGCAGATTTTAAAGAGTTTATTTTATTTGTTCGGATGTTGGTATTCAACGGATAACTATCCAAAAATTTATTATGGTTTTTTTCGTGATGCCGTTTTAAATTACTGGTTTTATAATGGGCAAGTGATTCATTGCACATAAGACACAAAGATTTTCCCCCTTTATCAATGAATGCGTATGCTTCAACCCATTCTTGCCTGAAGCTACGATTTTATCCGTTATATCTCCTTTTTTTGTGGTCTGACATATTTAGCAGTTAAATTAAAAAACGGAGTATTCATAAAAAACACGCAAAATATTATATTTCGCTACAAGAGATGAAATCACCGTTTTTTTCTTGCAATTTCCTTAAGTTTTTAATTTCGTTTTTGGTTTAGGGTAATATCTTACTGTCGTAGATGTAGAAGCGGTTGAGGTAGCATATGTCAGATTTGCACGTGTTTTTAATTCTATTTAATTATGAACTTATTCAATTTTTAATTGGAATATTAAAGGATACATTAAATTTAACGTCGGCAAATTGCCTAAAGATAAAATATCAAAAATATTGTTTATAAAAAAATTGCAGAAAAAGATAATCATAGAAAAACAAACGAATCCAAAAGGAAAGACTTTTGATTTTGAGAAAGATTTTTGTGCATTAATTTGAGACAAATACAGGTGATTTTATTTTTAGCCCATGTTAAACGTATAACAATATGTTAAACGTATAACCTTAAATAATAAAATTAGTTAAATTTATTTATAACAGCGGATTATAAACTTGATTCGCGAAGTAAAGTAGTATCAAACTGAAACAAAGTCGCAAAAAACTCCAATAGTAGTAACTTCGACAGGACGGACCTAAATATAATAAAATGATTGCATTAAATCATATTATGTTATTATTTTAAATATTTTATTTTACTTGTTATATTTTCATATTATATTAAACAGCATTATAAATTATATGTATTATTTCTAATTTTGCTACAATTTTTATGAATTATTAAATATTATTTAATTTTTTCATTTCTTTTCGAGAGCCGCATTTATTCTTTTAAAGAGCCGCATGCGGCTCGCGAGCCGCGGTTTGGCCATGTGTGATATATAGCTTGCACATGTTTACACTACATTAAACTAGTTAATAATGCGTAGCATAATAACCTAATCTTGGTTCAGTCTAGGCATTTACAACTGGCACAGACTGTAACCAAAGTTAACTAGCCAAGGATTGGCTCGCTAATACTGGGCCAAGATTGATTCCTTGTTTAATAAATCATGCAATTCAATTCATAAACGGTCTAAGCCGGTCCAAATTCTCTGGATGGATAAAAATTATATTTTTTCATGGTGTTAAAAAAGTTAAGCTTTTTTATTATTCCATTACAATCTCAGTATTAATAATTTAGGGTCCATTCTTGTACTGAAGTTCCAAAATATAATGGGCAGGAATGCGTAATAAAACATAATAAATTTAATTTTAAATTTCATTTAATTAATACATTCCATTTAATTAATTTTTTATATTATAATTATTTGTATATTAAAATATAATATTTCAAATTATAAATAGAAATAAAGTACAATATTTATTTTTTCTTTGATATAATAATTAAATTCAAGTTTTATACTTCTCGGACACATTACTTATACACATTTGTTCAGTGTATTAAAGATGACAGATAATAATGGCACATGGCTATTAATCATGGTTGAAACAACATTCAACCAATTTTATTTTAAAGCTTGTCTCAACGTTGTTCAACCTTAAAACAAGCTTGGCTCAATGTAAAAACAATCCTTTCTGCTTACCTGGGCAGAATTGGGCCAGCATTGTATTTAAATATTGTTCCAATGTCTAAAAATAATAATGGTACGTGGTTATCATTTAAGGTTAAAAGAACATTCAGCCAAGTTTATTTTAAAGCCTGTCCCAACATTGTTCGACCTTAAAACAAGCTTGGCTCAATGTCAAAACAATCCTCTCTGCTAACCTGGGATCATGAAATATTGCCCTATATCGTACATTATTATGTGAAAGGATTTATTATTAAGTTTTCCATTCTTTAAGAAGAATATAAAAAAAAAAGAAATTTGCGTCCATCAACGTCTTAAAAAGCATTATGTTGTAGAGCATCTGTCTTAAAAGGTTTATATGAGTTGTTATGACACATATTGTAATTTCAAATATGTCATATATTTTGAAATTGCACAAACTTTTTTGAACTTCCGTGAAAACAAAGATGTACAATTGAAGTCATTGAAGCTACAATTTTGAGTGGAAAATTCGAAGAGAAAGATGTAGTGATGCCACGACAGACAGGCCACATATTTCAATGATCCCAACAGATTCAAACGTTTAGTTTCCAGTGCAACTCGCATTTGCAATTACCATCAACAAAGCACACGGACAGTTACTGCAAGTATGTAGAGTAGATTTGTAGAATCCGTTCTTCTCACATGGACATGGACAACTTTATGTGGCTGGCGCGTTAGGAAAACCTTCTGATTTATTCGTGTACGCACCAGACGGAAAAACAAAAAATAAAGTGTGGCCACAAGTACTCGAATAAAAAAATAGAATTAAAACGACATTTTGAAATTCGTTCCATATTAAAATAAATAGGTTGCAATAAAAATGACACAATGTTAATTTAATGTTATATCTTTACGAGTTTTCTCAAGTTTTCTTTCTTATGAGATAGCGGCAATATGCGACCAATGTTAAATAAACAAAACCTTTCCGCTATTTGGTGTAAAAAATAAAATTTTGAGAGATTTTGTGAGTGATTAAGATCAAAGTAATTATTGTAATCCACTTGAATTTTGCAATTTGACAACATTTTTCATTTTCATTTCTCAGAAAAACTTCTTTCGAACAGTTTTTGTGTGTTTCGTGTCGGGTACAAATACAATGCATGAGCACTGTGAACATTTGTGAATCTATTTTTGTTCTGTATAATGTTCTATATAGAAATGAGTGTTGACACACCTCTACTAATTCAACAAGTCATTTAAATTTTTTTATAGCTTACTCGAAAACTTATTTGATCGCCAATTTTTCATATATCCGAACTGATGAGCTAAAGTGCTGATTATTTTCCATTCATATTTTTCAAAACAAAAATTAAAAACTACGCTATCATTTCTCATTACTACTTTTTGAAATCATTGCTACTACGTCAACAAAATATATGTGCACAAACTTTATTTATAAGCGTAGCAAAGCACGCCGGGTCCTGCTAGTATATATATATATATATATATACATATATATATATAAATATATATATATATATATATATATATATATATATATATATATATATATATATATATATATATATATATATATATATATATATATATATATATATATATATATATATATATATATATATATATATATATATATATATATATATATATATATATATATATATATATATATATATATTTTTTTTTTTTATTCAAAGTTAGGCATGTTTAGTGTTAATTATAATAAATTATAAATTAACGTCTCTGAATATCCGAAGATACCATGCTAACTAGGGATAAAAATGGAATACAAATTAAGTTTCTCTGAGAAATTTATGAACGTTAACTTTAAACCTTTGAGGATTAAAGTCATCAGGGAAAACCCAGGAAGGTAAGGCATTCCAAAGATGAGAGACTCTGTTGAAAAAGTCACGTTGGAAGGCTACAGTTCTACACCTAATTATTTGAACGGTAAAGGGATGCGCTGCTACGTTTGCTCTGGTGTGACGCCAAAGGTTTGCTGATTTAGGTAAAATCGATTTGATCTCTTCAGAAGCTCGTTCATCCATAATATATTTATAAAATATAGTCAAATCAGCAACATTTCTTCTGTGCTGCAAGGAATCAAGACCGTTAGTAAGACTTGGGTTACCAATGAGTTTAATAGCTCTACGCTGTACAGAATCAAGGCAGTTGAGACTACTCAAGTAAGCTCCACCCCATATGTGAGAACAGTATTCCATGCAGGGACGTATAAAAGATTTATAAACTAAAAGAAGTTGTTCGCTATCGAAAAACTTACGACATCGCCCCAAAAATCCTAACTTTTGAACAGCATTCTTAGCCAGATTAAAAATATGAGAATTCCACTTCATATTATTTTCAATCTCAACTCCTAGAAGTCTGACAGACTCATTCTCTAAAAGATTTTTGGGGCCAAACGTTAATGGAAAAGGATTGGGTGTCGTTATCCTAGAGAAATGACAAACCTGTGTTTTGCTTGTATTGAATTCAACACTGTTAGCAATACCCCAATCCATAATTGTTTTAAGATCAGTGTTAAGGGAATCTATCAATTTTGACCTACACTCACTAAGCGCTAAGGGTGTATATAGTTTAGGTGCTTCATGAGACGCATGAAGCGTGCTATCATCAGCAAAACTATGTATAGGATGAACCGTTGAGTCCAACAAATCATTAATATAGATAAGAAAAAGAGTTGGTGACAAAGCGGAACCCTGAGGAACTCCTGCATTAGTTGAAAAAGTACTCGATGATACACCGTCAACATTGACCCGAAATTTTCGATCAGATATAAAGCTCTGTGTCCAAGATATAAGCTGCTCGTCTAAACCATAGGATCTCAATTTGCATATAAGGTTGTTATGCCAAACTTTGTCAAATGCCTTGGAAATATCAAGAGCAACACCGAATGTTTCTCCAAAGTTTTCAAGCGACTTGTTCCAGATATGCGTGACAAAAGACAGCAAATCTCCCGTCGCTCTTTCTTTTCGA
>OY856186.1:146348594-146353594 GCA_963693315.1 Diogma glabrata | reverse complement strand
TCAGTTCTTAATCATTCAAATCTTCATCTTTTGTGAAAGAATCATCATAACTGATTAATATGAACGAAGTGTGACTGCTCCCAACAAACTTTAAAAACAAAATGTGAAAAGGAATTGTACGATAATTGAAACTTTTTTCATAAGCTTCATCAAAATCTCTTCATTATTTTAGGGTATAGAGTGCATAAAGAAACTAATAAAAATTCAATAAATTGCAAAACTAATTTTTAATCAGAAGTGAAAAACCAAAAGTTGGAGTGAAAAACTATTGTGAACCTTACTAAATACTTATATACCACTTTTCACCCAATTCGATTATCAGGTACAGATATTATTGTGCTCTCAAAAAACAGGTGCTCGGTGGACACCCCATGTCTATGTTCGATATCGCTCAAAAACTAATCAGTGCCTTGTCTTATACGCATCTTTTTCTAAAGTGTCATTTAAAATTTATTTACGAACGAATGCTTCATGCTCCCGACAAACATAAAAACATAGTGAAAAAAATCACCTGTTGTATGGTGGACACCAACCCTTTGTCCGATGTACCCCAAAAGCTAATGAAATTTTTCTCATATTGATTGAAACCCTTTACCAACATTTCATTAAAATCAATTTAAAACTGTAGAGTGTAGGCTATAACAGTAGGGATAAACTGTTAAATAAAAATCTTAACTTTCAGTGACAAACTGGCAGCTGGTACGCAGAAATATCGGAAACAGTACTGTAGTCCAAACGACGACTTAATTGATACTAGTTGACTTATTTGCCGCCATATTAAAATCGTCGAAAAATCATGCAAGACAATAATGTATATAATATGTTAATTTAAATTTCATTTTTACAAACGTTTGATCAGATTAGTGACAGATTAAATTAAATAAAAAGTATAATTGATACATCAGATTAGACTTTTTTGAAAAAGAGATAAAAGATGAGTCACCTCGCCAGCATACTTATTAGAATAAGTTATATTCCACAAATAAGTCGTCGTTTGGAAAGCACCCTTAAACCTTATATACCAAGTTTCAAAAATATTGAAATCCATGATTAAAATTGCAAATTCAAACTTACAAGTTTGAAACCAATTTTAAAATGAATCCATATCTTACATTTTCCAGTAAACCTGGGTCATATATCAAAGTTTCATCAAGATCCCATTTTTGTCACGAACAAAATTAGTATAATAATAATAAACAACAGAATGAAATAGTATATGTAGTCTGGACCTAGGTCTTAAAAGGTATTTGTGTGTTGTTGTGACACATATTCTAAACCCTATAACACAACACTTTTTATTTTTAAAAAAAAATTGAAGGTCACCAAACTACGTTTCACGCATTTAAAGCATTTGAAGGTCACCAAACTACTACGCTGCAAATTTATAAAAAATTTCTTTTGAAATCTAAAAACAAACAGTCCATCACATTGATCATACCTTTATTCCATATTATAAAACGACTTAAGATCATTTCATAAATAATATCTGACCGTATACAACATTTCACTGTATAAATAAATTCTTCTTTTAGTTTAATAATTCATAAAGTATATCTTTCATTTCACTTCAATTAACGGATCTTGTATTTCGGTGTATAAGCTGTTTCCTTTTTCTTTTTTAATGAGAATTTTTAATTTTTTTTGTTAAACAGATAACGAAATACAGCATAATGATTCTGCGCTGATGTGTTGATCTTACCATCATTAATAAGGTATTTCTTTTTTTGATGTTTGATTTGAACTGAAATATGCTCGCAATATTAATAATTGATTGAATTTTGAAGGACCTTATTGTTATGATTTGATGGTGAGACGGTATCACGAGATGGTATCATTTGTTTTTTTGTGCGACAGATTTTCGATGTATGGGTAATGTTTATTTAAATATAAGACAATTAAACACAACGATGCCACAATGAATTTCTTTGAAAAAAATCGTTTTGTTATTTAAATTCTACATTGCACCCTGTAAAACTTGCAATGCTTTTAAAAGTGGCAGAAGGCATAATAAAGTTAGCCTATAGAACGTCAACACTATCAAAACCTTCCAAAAATCCAACAATACACATATGTATATTTAATCATTAATCAGTCTTTAATAACAGTATGTATACGACATCATGTAGGAAAAACCTTTACAAAAATCTTGGGCTGTCGATTTCGCTAAGGAGTTTAAGATGGTGGATACGTTCCGTTTAAAATACGTTTTAAATGGTAAGAGTAAGGTACTCCAAAACTACAATCAGTACACAGCGCATTTTGAACTGCGCGTGCTCCCTCTCTGTGAGTTAGAGTTTTGTGTAAAGTAAAAGAACGTAATTAAAACTGAGTAAAGCACGCGCGTATTCAAATGCAACGTTGTGTCAAATTTTCAAGTCAATCGATGGACTACTTTTCGGGTTTTGTGGGAACAAACATATCCACACTAAAAAATTTATTTGTGTGTATAAAACTTCAATGAACAAAAACCGCGATGATGTGGTTGAATCTCATAACAGCACAGTTCTTAAAATCATAAATCCCGATCTGTTTTGAAAATAAGGGCATTCGAATCATATAAATATGTGTCATATAATATTTGTCATACACAACCTTCCTTGCTTCGCAAATCCTCCTTCGCAAACCAATCCTCATTGAATATACATAAATAAACGACAATTTCAAGCGTCAACTCGTTTAACGCCAACTCAATAATTTATATTCATATAATAATCCTAACTCAATCCCAATCAATTTACTAATTAAATATGTCAATTTCTCACTAATAAAAATATCCATCAATATTCAATAATAAAAAACCAAAATAAAATAAGACTATTAAAATTAATAATAAAAAATAAACCCAACAACATCACATAAATTACAATGTAAGTTTAACACAAATTAACTTTAAGACGAAAAAAAAATATATCAATAAAAAATATTGAAAAGTGTCAAAATTTAAGATGTATTTAATTTATGTTATTCGTTTTTAAGATTCCTCTGAGACCCAAGACATAGAACTCTCTTAAAATGTTGTTAAAATTAATACTAGTATATTTTATTATTTGTTGTTTTGTTTGTTATTTATTCCAGTGTTACAAGCAATTTTAATGGATTATTATTAATAGTTTGCGAATGATGATAGTTCATAAGTGATGAGATAGATTTATGTGTAAAGGTGAAATGATCAGTGAAGTTTAAAAGTTAATTTATTTATTCTGAAGATAGTTATTGTAATTGGTTATGTGACATTGTGTTTAGTTTGTTTTCAGTACGTTAACAATTATTTTCTGGTATTATCTCTAGAAAATCAACTTAAAACTGTTAAAATTTTAAAGACTTTTAAAATTGCACAATTGTTTTTTAATTTTTTTTTTAGTATTTATTTTTATTTATTTTTTTAATAATAGTACATTATTTAATTAGGAGCTAAAGTGATACTTTTTGTGTTGAGTCTATAGTTTGACGGCCGACCGCAGGGAGGCCGACAATTATAGACGAAACACAAAAAGTCACTTTAGCTCCGAATTAAATACACTATTTTTTCGGCAAACGTTTAAATTTTTTATAAATATGAAATTAATACATCAAACTTTTTATAAATATGAATTTGTATCGTCATAATTACTTCCAAAAAAGAGAAAAAAACATTTAAATTTGTATGAATAAAATTTTTTTATCAAAGCAGCCTTTTCAAAATTTCATAATATGAGAATCAATTTATTTTTTGTTGTCATGGTTATACAATATGTTTGAAAAAATAACAAACTAACAAATAACAAATGCTGCTTTACAGCCTCCGTAATATAAAATAAAAATGACGTTACTTTTGCTGTCGCTAGACGTTACTTTTGCTGTCAGGCTGAAAAGTAAGACTTTAGCTAACTCCCTAGCGGCAGTAAAGTTAAACTTTACAGCCGTTTGCCGAAAAAATATATTTCATGCTTGAAATATTGTAAAAGTAAGTTTTTCAATTCCATTAATTACACACTTTTATTTAACTTGAGATTTTCCAGTTGTGTTGGATTGTCAAAATTCACATCAATTTTTCAGCAACGTTTTTATTACATAAATAATAGTGAGTGACGCATTCAGTTTGGAAAGGCAATAAACGTTGGTAGTCTCTCTTGTTAGAGATTAATATTAGCATACATTTGTTCCTTTTCTTCACTAAAAAAAATTCAATAAACGCTGTTTATTAAATTTTATAACCAACTTATTAATGAAATCTATAAAGTTTTTCATAAATAATACGAAATATTTATAGCATATTTATAGCATCTGTTTATCGTTTGATTAGATCGTTTCACCCGTTTGTGTATACTATAAACCAGCATTTATAAAAGAATAATATTATATTTTTTGTAAGTTTATATATTTAATATAAGTATTTTTGATAGTACGAACAGGATTATAGAATTTCAACAAAATTCATAAATGAATCCGTGAAATTTATAAATCTATAGTTATTAATTGATAACTTCGTTCAACTCCTATTCGTAAGAATAATAAATGGCGGTTTATTAGCGCCAACTAATTAACAAATTCGTAGATTTAAATAATGTATCTTTTTATGCATATTTTAACTTTTTTTTTGTGTATATATTAACTGCACCACCCATTTTTATTTTATGTAACAAATGGAAATGGAAAGCTTTTATCTATCAAAATGCGAATAGTCAAAAATCTAATGTTTGCATCTGTGTTAAGATGTGTTAAATACCATTTAAATATTTGTTTTCTTCTTATAATTTCAAAAAAATATAATTATTGAAGACATGACGTTTGTACGAACATATCGTTTGTTTCTTTGGAACATAACATTGTGTGTGTCAATGCAAAATTTTTTTATACTATTTAGTTCGGTTTTCAAAAAAGTGTGTTTCTTAAATTTTTTTATTTATTTGTTTTCTCTTTAACAATTATAAAAATCTGTCAAGTGTGAATAAAATTAGCTCGCGAGAGTTCCGTGAACGTAAAAGAACAAACTATCAAAAATAATCCAACGAATTTTTTTT
>OY856186.1:146291394-146348394 GCA_963693315.1 Diogma glabrata | reverse complement strand
CGTCGTGAATATGTATTGCCTTGGTATAGAATCCGTTTATTTTTTTTTTAGACGTAATTTTGTCATTTTTAAGCGAAAATACTGATAAATTATCAGTCCCCTGTTCTTAGTCCCCTGGAAGATTTAAAAGCGGGCAGACTTAGATAAACGTTTATTTCGTATTTTTGAGATAATATTGAGATAATTTTTGAGTTAATTTACGATATAGGATGTAACGTGATAAAATCTAATGGGAAACTGAAATCCATTCATTTATGTTTTTAGATATATGGTGTGATTGTTTAAAATCAATAAAAATAAAATTTCATTTAAAAAATTTCAATTACTTTTCCTGTTAAAATTCAAATTAAAAATAATTCTGCTTAAATCTTGAATTATATAAACGTAACTTGTTCACAGAAAAATCTTTATTTTTGTTTATATAAAAAACAGCTGATCTCTATAAGCAATTATGTTTTTAAAATATCGTTTGTTCCAAATAATTAAATTTGTTTTTTCCAGTAAAGATAACTCGTATAATTAAATTTTGTTTCGCTTTTTCTATTATTTTTTGATAATGTATTCAATTTTCATATATTAATTCAATAAAATATGTTTAAGCTAAGATTAAGCTAAGTTGAACACAAAAAACAATCCCACATAAAACAAACCACTAAAAAACAAAGGAAATCATCAATAAGATAAATTCAACAAAGGATATTACTACCTTGTAGCTGCTGAACATACTTTTGATTGCGTATATATTACAAGAAAAATTCCGATTCCAATAATTAGTAAAGGAAATAATTTTCAATTGCATTCGACGTCAACAATTATAAACAACATCTGCCATATTTTTGAAGTTTTATGTAAGCCAGTATACAACACATCAAATTTTCGAGATTTTTTGTAAGCCATTAAAACAAAAACATCGGCCTTAATTCGAGATTGAGTATACAACAATATAAGGACTGCCAACAAATAAAAAAATGTTTGAAAAGTTGGAGATATTTGGCTGTTGGAGAATCTCTTCATGAGTAAATAAAGTCGTCGAAAATCAAAAATTAAGTCTATTCTATTCTATTCTATTCTATTCGATTTTCGTTTTGAAGTTGAGAGGAGCGATTTCATTTTTGCAGTTGAAAGGAGCTATTACAAATTGACGAGGAACAGGAAAACTGGAATTGGGAAAAATTTGGAATATAAACAAACACGTATTTATTTTTATATTTATTATATTGCTAATTTATTTAAATTTTCTGATCTGTCTGATTAATTAATTTATTTAATTTATTGTCAATTTTTTTTGTTACATTGTGGTCATTATATACGTTAGATTCAAGAAAAAACAAAATATTAATGTTTTTTGTGTTAAAAATTAAAAAAAATCAGTTATAAAGTTATAAAAAAAATATAGAAAAAAATATTATTTAAATGATTTTGTTTTGTTTATGTTGTTATGTCCAGTGAAATTTAATTGTGTTCTATTGTTTTTAGTGTTTAGGTAAAAAAAAAAAAAATTCAAAGTGATAAAGAGAATTGTAACAAGGTATAAGAAACTTACTTGATAAAGGCCCGTCCCCACACCTTCTAAAATTATTTATAGCGTTGTGGCAAAGGTGGACGTTATAATTGGCATACCTTGTGGGGGGACACAACCAGAACAAACGACAGCTTTATCAAGTGGGTTCTTGCGAAACAATTCTTTTTGTTACTTATTTATGTTTGTGCTGTAAAGTCCATATGGTTTAGTGAAATTAATTTTTTGTTTATGTGTTATGAAAATGTATATAGTTCAAGTGAAATAATGTTAAGTTTTAAGTGAATAAAGTCTTTGTTGTGTAAAGTTAAAACCGTTTAAGTTTAAGTTATACCGTCTAGTTAAAGCATGCAAATAAAAATATTTTCTTGGTGATAGTTAAAGCATGCGATAATTTATTACATATGGTTAAGTTTGTGTGTTTAGTGAAGTTTTAGTTCTAGTTAATGTGTTTATTAGTTTGTGAAAAAAAAAAAGAAAGAAAAATTTAAAGATATTATCAATATTGTCAATTTCAAAGATATTATCATTTAAAGATATTATCATTATCGATTTAATTAAGTTAAAAATTATACAAAAGAAAAAATCCAAAAAATTTAATGTTAAATGTTCTAGTATAGAGGTTCGCTGATTTTTTTACTAGTTTTGATTAATCGTTTAAAAGTATAATTGTGCAAACGGGGTCAACGTTATTGAAACAGTATAAAAATACTTTTGAACAATATACAGTTTTTTTTTTGTGGAAGTAATATTTTAGATTAAGGTGCATGCAAATGTGTTTTTAGGTAGATTTCATATAAAAAATCTACCTATTGCAATGGGCTTCATCTCGGAATTTCGGAAAAAATTTTGATGCCAAACGACTATTTGTGATAAGCGGAGATGGAAAAAACAAAAAAAAAAAAAAAAATTATATATATATATATATATATATATATATATATATATATATATATATATATATATATATATATATATATATATAACGATATGAGGTATAACGGAATTTAGCGGCACTCTCACGGTCGCATTTTTCGACCTACACCAATATAATTTTCTGTGTATGTTTCGGCAAATAATGTCTTGGACAAGTTCGTGAACTGGCCATATCCGGGTACCGGTTAAGCGGCTAGAGCCTAAAAAGTCGAATAATCTAGGGCACTATAACTTCCGTTTGAATCATAATATTTTGATAAAATTTAAAAATATTGAATATTTGAACCTTTTTTTTATCATTTTTTTTCCAGATGACCACTTTGGCGTTTCAGGTTCCTCAAAAAATCAGCTGTTTTAAAAATTTACTAAACTTTGCTGCCCTTGATCTAGCTGAAATGGCCAAGCTCATAGTTGAAAACTTTTTTTCACGTACTTAAAATATAAATCTTTCCAAAATTTTCAAAAATAATAGTTTAAATCTAACGGTTGAGACCCTTTGGCTGTTGAAATAAAAACAAACGCAAAAGACAATGCTTTCATCATGTTTCAGTTTATGTTATTTAAATTCATCTTAACTTTTAAACATACTTATCAACTATAGCCTCAAAAAATTTCAGCTTTCTAACCCAAAAGGTTCCATTTTTATAAGCATTATAATGCAACCCTTACAAGAAAAATATCAACCCATTTAATACCATAGAAAAATTATCAAAATCTCTTTTGTTTTTATTTTTTTTACTAAGTAACCGTTTGAAAAAAGATTAAATAAGAACAAAAAAACACAACAACAAAAGATGATTTTGAAATAAAATTGTTTGATAATGTTTGATTATAAATTATGTGTGATGGTATAATTGTAGTTGTGACGTAGTTCATTTGATCTTTGGTGGATTTAATATGTTAGTAAAAGTAGTTTAAACCAACTTAAATAAAACTGTTCCGAAATTGTATTGATGGCGTTAGTTCGGATAATGTATTTAATTTGGTTCGATAATTTTTTTGAATTATTCTGTTTCTACTTATATTTTTTATTTAAACTAATCTGACTTATCTAATTTTATTTGGACACAAAACCGTCTGACCCCGAAATCTACCTATTTCTAGCGGATATACCTGCCGCTGGGATTTTTTTGTTGTTATGTGAAGTTTGTACAGTTGTATATAATGTGTATATAATTTATATAATGTATATAATGTGCTTGCAAATTGAAAAAAAAAATATTTATATGTGAAGTTCTTGTGGTTGTGATTAGTTTTTAGTTGTGATTTTATGTTTTGATAATCATGCAAAATACTTAAAGAAAGCTTTATTATAGAAAAAAAAAATTATTAAAAAAATTAAAAAAAATTATATAATAATAATAAATAAATCAGTTAGTAGAAGTTATGCAAAGTGACAAAGGAGTTAAATTATAAGAAACACAGCATGTGGATCACAAACAGTGGACGATACCAAAGAAGCGGATTAAAAGATTTCTAACTGTATAAGGTACTAATTATATTTTTGTTTATCTTTTTACTATTTTTCATACATTTTGGAAACTTCCTAAAGTTTCATTAAAAAAATATTTGACATTAAACATTATATGGTTTTTGGCTTAGTCGTAAAGGATTAAGAAAACAAAGACACAATTAATATTCAAACTTTTGCGTAATAAATAGATATTTTTTTTTTGCTGTAATTATCGTGTTATATATTTATTTGTGTATCATTATTTTTCATATTTTGTGGATGTCGAGTACATATTTGGTTTTCTGTGATATTTCATAAATTGCATATTTTCTTTTATATCGTAATTTAAAATTAATTATTTATTTGACATATTTTGCGGTGAGAGTGGTATAGTCCAAGTCGACATTTTTTTAACATTCTGGGTTATATAATATACCGCTGGTACACTTATATATTTATTTATATGCTTACGAATTTATTTAATAAATTTACTTATTTTCTCATATATACATATAATTATTCGAATGCGCTCGCTATATATGGTGATATTCCAGTGTGTTAGTTGTACGGAGATTTATAATTACTTATCTTGCTTTTACGTTTTTTGCGTATATCGTTGTTTGTAAGTTCGGCTGATAATATACTTGAATATTTTGTTTACTTTTCTTTTGGTTGAAACATCTTCTTACGTTTGGAATTTTTTGTGTTTTATTATTGCTGTGTATACCGTGGACTAAAATTATAACGATTGCTAGTGGAGAAAAATACAGTTATGATCCAATCCACATTAGCAATGAAGAGCGTAAACATGAATTGTACATAAGAGGGATTGAAGGGTTAACTACGAGTCGAAGTGAGACAGCAGCATTACGTAATGCAATAACAAAGGAAGATAGCGAAGTGGAAATCATTCCTTTTATCAACACCCAACCACCCATTGAAGAACTAAACAAAGCAAGGATGGTATTAGCAATGCTCACTGATGAATTACATATATCTAGACAAAAAAATGACAAGTCCCTTATTGCAATTATTAGATCTAGAGTAGCTTTGTGGGTTAATAGGGTAGCTAGAGTAAAAGACAAAAGTGTTATAGGGTATGATGACGTATTAGGGGGTTTGGAAGAACTATATAAACAAACAACAAGTGCGCAAAATGAAGAAACACTTATTAGTCAGAACGCTCAAGTGCCAGTAATAGAACCAAGTCATAGTATAAGATCCTCAATCGAAAGGGAGAAAGGGGTTAATAATGATTGTGACGCAATAACAAATCAAATGGCTCGAATTTGTGCAGGTAGAGGTAGAGGAAGAGGAAGTGCTTCATCTTCTAGTCTAAACACTTCATTTTTGAATCCGTTTAATAATAATGTAAGAGGTTCAGCAGGCATTTTAAACCACTCAGTACGCAGAACTAGCTTTGAACCTGAAATGCTTGAAAAACAACAACACAACGATCTTAGATTGGATGATCAAAATTATTTTCGCGCTCCTCGTTTAATAGCAAAAGGTAACCATGGTGATACAAAACATATGTTTCGGTGGGATATAAGGTTTACAGGAGATGGTCAAGGTTTATCGTTGAACGAATTTCTTACACGAGTTGCTGTTTATGCTCGCGGTGAAAATGTTGGTGAGGATGCGTTACTAGCAAATATTCACTATCTTCTAAGAGGAAAGGCTGAACGATGGTACTGGGGTAACATAGATGCATTTAACACCTGGGTAACATTTGTCGAAAGTATAAAAAACGAGTTTCTTCCACGCAATTATGATTTTTTGTTGAGAGAGGAAATTCAAAACCGTTTACAAGCTCGCTCAGAACCGTTTGCTAATTTTATCACCGACCTCAAAGTACTTTTTAGTAGGGCCTATCCACCATTAGATGAGGACTTTAAGGTTTATATAGTACAGAAAAATATGTTGCCTCATTACAGCTATAACCTAGCAATGACAAATGCTCGAATCTTAGATGATATAATTGCTTTATGTAAAAGGATGGATGAAATAAAATTATTAACGGAACGGCGGTCGCACATGTCACAATTACCTCCATCGTCTTTGGTAGAACCTTCCTATTCATTTAATCCAGGCCGACAAGAACAATATAAACGTCCGAATCGTTACCCTGTAGTTGATTGCGCAGACCAATATGACTTAAAACCGTTTCACCGAGAGACCTTTAATCCCGAACCGTATTCAAATTACTATAGGAATGAAGATATAGGTAGTTCAAGGGTGGAACTAAGGAACCGAAGTGAACCTAATTCAGTTTATTTTAGTGAGTCTAGTGATTATCCAACCCATCAGGTATCCTATCTTAATCATAGGACAAAAAGGGAATCTTTCCATCCGATTCGAAGTGAAAGGGTAAATCAGTCAGGAACTGACAAACAGATTCGACGTCTTATATGCTGGAATTGTGATGAATTGGGACATTCTCATAGGCATTGTCTTAATCAGCAACAAAAGTTGTTCTGCTACATATGTGGAAATCCGGGCGTGACTGCAACTAACTGCCGAAATCATCAAAAATTACAGATGAAGAGAGACGAAATTATTAATAACTCTATGGAAAACAAAAATAACAATTCGGGAAACGGAAGAACGGAAGGACGAAGAGACGGTGCTGTCGAACTTCCGATAAACACTTCGCACCAGGCCAATCTAAATACGAGAAACCAAACGCCATTGTAATACCGCAGATAGAAGTTCTATCCTCAATCGTAAACATTCAAAAGGACAGAAGACCTTATTTAAAAGTAAATATTCTCGGGTACAATCTAAAGGGTCTCATGGATTCGGGTGCTAGTTGCACAATTCTTGGAGTTGGTGGTTTGGAATTAATAAAAAAATTAAACTTAAAAGGTCAGTCAATCCCAACAGCCATTAAGACAGTAGATGGCACTGTTCATCCTGCAGTATGCATGGTTGATATTCCATATGAGGCATTAAATATGGTAAAAGTAGTTCCAACGTATGTCATTCCTTCGCTTCCAAAATCTTTAATTCTCGGAATCGATTTTTGGGAACACTTCGGGATAAAACGTAAATTATGTGACGCGATTTTGGACTGCAATACTGTAGATGTTCAATCTAACGATTACCGTACCAACTTACATCCCATCCAAATAAAATATTTAGAGAAAGCAATAAGCAAATTTAAAACCTCAGGAACTGGAGAATTAGGTTGCACAAATCTAGCGATGCATTTTATTGATACAGGTGATGCTAAACCAGTAATAAAGCGGCCATATCCTATGTCACCATATCGACAAAAAGAAATAGATGAAGAACTTAATCGAATTTTGAGTCTAGATGTTATTGAACCTACCCAGAGCGAGTGGGCTAATCCTTTAGTATGTGTTCGAAAAGCTACGGGAAAGGTGAGACTTTGCCTAGATGCTCGAGGATTGAACAATATCACCGTAAAAGACGCCTATCCACTTCCACACATTGGTCATCAAAGTACATGTCATCTCTTGACTTATCCGATGCGTTCTGGCAAGTGCCTCTCCACCCATCTTCTCGCCATAAAACAGCATTTATTGTTCCAGGTAGGGGACATTTTCAATTTAAACGTATGCCTTTTGGTCTTTGTAACAGTGCACAGACAATGTGCCGAGTACTGGAAAAATGTTTGGGACACGATCTGGAACCAGAAGTCTTTGTTTATACTGACGACATAATTATCACTACTTGTACATTTGAGCGACATTTGGTTCTCTTGCGTGAAATTGGTAATAGGTTAAAAGATGCAAACTTATCAATCAGCTTAGAAAAATCAAAGTTTTGTGCTAAACAGTTGCGCTATCTGGGATACGTATTGGATGAAAATGGTCTTTCTCCAGACCCAGAAAAGATATCACCGATTTTAAATATACCGAGCCCTAAAAATATTAGAGATGTAAGAAGACTCCTTGGAATGGCAAATTGGTACCGTCGCTTCATAAAAGATTTCTCTACGATTACCGCACCAATTAGCAATCTATTAAAAAAAGACAAAGGGAAGTTTACGTGGACGGAAGAAGCACGAGCTTCACTAATAAGATTGAAAACAGCGCTTGTATCTGCTCCTATACTAACGACACCAGACTACGAAAAAACATTTACGGTCCAATGTGACGCTTCCGAGGTCGGAATAGGTGCTATCCTTACACAAGAGAAAGAAGGTAATGAAGGGGTGATAGCCTATTTTTCCGAAAAATTAAGTCCAACAGAACGTCGATATTCAGCTACCGAAAGTGAATGCCTAGCGGTCGTAAGAGCGATATATAAGTTCCGTTCATATATCGAAGGAGCTAAATTTTATGTAATCACGGACCATGCTTCACTAAAGTGGTTGATCAACCTTAAAGATCCTACATCTAAACTTGCGCGGTGGTCTCTCAAGCTTCAAGAGTTTGATTTTGAAATACGACATAGAAAAGGAAAATTAAATGTGGTAGCGGATGCGTTGTCTCGGTTGCTTGATGTAGACGAAATTGATTTAGAAGAAATTGATGAATCGTATACAGAACTAAAGAATAAGATTTTGTCCAATCCTGAAAAATATCCAAATTTGATAGTTAAGGTCAATAAAGTGTATAGGGTCTGTAGCGTGAAAACGAAAAAGGGATCTTGTAATAGTGATTGGAGGTACTATGTTCCACAAAGTCAGAGAGCAAAGGTTCTTCAGCTTCATCATGATAGTCCATTAGGAGCACATTTGGGTGTTGCAAAAACGGCTAAGAAAATCCAGAAAAAATATTACTGGCCAAATATGTACCGCGAAATAAAACAATATATTAACCAATGCGAAATGTGTCAGATAAACAAGCACTCAAACATCCGTAACAAAGCACCAATGGGAAACCAAAAAGAAGTTACAACTCCATGGGAAACAATTGCTGTGGATTATATGGGACCATTTCCAAGAAGTAAAGCAGGAAACCATTACCTCTTAGTTATTCAAGATGTGTTTAGCAAATTTATTCTCTTAAAACCGGTAAGAAACGCTGATGCAAAATCTCTCGCTCGAATTTTGGAGAACGAAGTCTTTCTCATGTTTGGAGTACCTCGTACTGTAATTTCTGATAACGGGACACAATTCATATCGAAAGAACTTAAACGTTTATTAGCAGAATATAATGTGACATCCTTCCTAAATAATATATATCATCCCCAATCTAATCCTACTGAAAGAACGAACCGAGCAATACTTGCTAGCGTTAGGTCCTATTTGAATGATGATCAACGAGATTGGGATTGTAATATACCTAAAATTGCATGTGCGTTTAGAACAGCAGTCCATGATTCGACGAAATATACGCCATATTTTGTAAACTTTGGCCGAGAGATGGAACTTGGGAAAGATTTAGAAGAGGTAAACCTGAGTGAACAAACTGAAGAGAAATGGTTGGTTGACCTTAAGAACGCAAGAGAAAGGGTTCTAAACAATTTAAAAGAAACGTACAAAAAATATTCCGCCCATTATAACCTACGTACCAGATTAACTGAGTATAAGCCCGATGAAATTGTACTTAGGAGATCTTTTAAGAAATCAAACCTAGCAGATCGTTTTAATTCTAAATTGGCACCACAATATATCAGAGCAAGAGTCAAGAAAAGAGTTGGACACGCATCATATATAGTGGAAGACTTGGAAGGGAAGTATACCGCAAAATATCACGCAAATGATATGAAGAAGTTTAACACTGGAGAAAATGTAGCATATTTACGTGAATTAAGTCCATTTTAATGTGTTTCATGTTTAAATTTAAGTCATATTTGTATATTTTGTTCCGTTTTAATGTGTTATATGTTTTTTGTTATAATTATTAAGTCCTTTTAATGTGTTTTGTATTTGTCACAATAAGTGGATTTTTTTCAATATGGATGTACTGTCGTATAAATAATGTACTTTATTCTTTTTTCTTAATTTTTTTTGTTACTATGTAGTTTAGTAATCAGGATTATGATTGTTTAATTTAAATGCATGCGTTAAAAAAAAAAGGAAAAGGTACATTAATAAAACTAGTGATAGTATATTTTTGGTACTGCATGTTTTTTGTTGTTAATTAAGAAATTATTTGTAATAATTAATTTAATTTATTGTAGTGTAAGTTTTGGTCACATGGCTTCCAATTGCTGTTGGACATGTTAGTTTAGTTTTCGGATCTTGCTTTGCATGTTATTTTAGGTTTGGTAAAGTAGTTTTATGTGCGGTAGGATAATACTTGTATGGGTAGCGCAAGTCGCAAAACCGTCAAGTGAGGGCGCTATATTAGGTCCGGATGGTTCTGGTTTTCCTATAGCGCGCTCGTAAAAATAAATAAATTCTCCTGCCTGTTTATGTGTATGTTTTTTCTTTGGGAATATGTTGGCAACATATTAGTTTTAAGTTTCGCGAATTCAGTTTTCGTATTTATGCGGTAGTTTAGACTTGAAGAAAGCGCAAGTCGCATAAACTTCAAGAGAGGGCGATGTGTTAGGTCTAGGTTATCCTGGTTTTCCCACAGCGCGCTCGTTAAAATAAATGTAATTTTTCTACCTGTTTTTGTTTACTTTTTTTTGTGAAGAGTAGTTTAGGTTTTTGAATACCGATGTCCAAATCTATTTGGAAATTGGTAGTTTGCGGCTGGATATTTTTTTTGAAAGAAGATGGACTTATGCATACTTCTTAAAGAAGCGTCTGTTTAGTCAAGTAAACTGTCCTGACTTTACCAGAAGAGCTTCCAAAAAAAAAAAAGTTTTCTGCCTGTCTAATATAATTTTTTCGTTATTAGTAGTATGTTTAGTTTAGTCTTATTATTATTTTTCGTATGTTTAGTTATTATTAGAATCTTAAAAACTTTTTGCATGTTCTAAATAATTAGAAAATTTATTTTTGGTGTTAATTTATTTGCATGTTGTTTTTTTGGTTTGTGGTTATATTAAAAGAGACGGTAAACATTCTCGAAGGTATCCACATCATGTTTGGAACTTTCGAGAGCATTTTGTTGCAATCTTTTGGTTTGGTTATATCTTGTTTGGTAAAATGCAACAAAATGCTCTCGAAAACCCAAAAATGGTGTGATGTAACGTGATAAAATCTAATGGGAAACTGAAATCCATTCATTTATGTTTTTAGATATATGTGTGATTGTTTAAAATCAATAAAATATAAATTTCATTTAAAAAATTTCAATTACTTTTCCTGTTAAATTCAAATTAAAAATAATTCTGCTTAAATCTTGAAATATATAACGTAACTTGTTCACAGAAAAATCTTTATTTTTGTTTATATAAAACAGCTGATCTCTATAAGCAATTATGTTTTAAAATATCGTTGTTCCAAATAATTAAATTTGTTTTTCCAGTAAAGATAACTCGTATAATTAAATTTTGTTTCGCTTTTTCTATTATTTTTGATAATGTATTCAATTTCATATATTAATTCAATAAAATATGTTTAAGCTAAGATTAAGCTAAGTTGAACACAAAAACAATCCCACATAAACAAACCACTAAAAAACAAAGGAAATCATCAATAAGATAAATTCAACAAAGGATATTACTACCTTGTAGCTGCTGAACATACTTTTGATTGCGTATATATTACAAGAAAATTCCGATTCCAATAATTAGTAAAGGAAATAATTTTCAATTGCATTCGACGTCAACAATTATAAACAACATCTGCCATATTTTTGAAGTTTATGTAAGCCAGTATACAACACATCAAATTTTCGAGATTTTTGTAAGCCATTAAACAAAACATCGGCCTTAATTCGAGATTGAGTATACAACAATATAAGGACTGCCAACAAATAAAAAAATGTTTGAAAAGTTGGAGATATTTGGCTGTTGGAGAATCTCTTCATGAGTATATAAAGTCGTCGAAAATCAAAATTAAG
The DNA here is from genome assembly GCA_963693315.1 of Diogma glabrata. Classification (NCBI taxonomy): domain Eukaryota; kingdom Metazoa; phylum Arthropoda; class Insecta; order Diptera; family Cylindrotomidae; genus Diogma; species Diogma glabrata. The sequence continues at coordinate 146,336,609 of OY856186.1, read as the reverse complement.
TCTATTCTATTCTATTCTATTCTATTCGATTTTCGTTTTGAAGTTGAGAGGAGCGATTTCATTTTTGCAGTTGAAAGGAGCTATTACAAATTGACGAGGAACAGGAAACTGGAATTGGGAAAATTTGGAATATAAACAAACACGTATTTATTTTTATATTTATTATATTGCTAATTTATTTAAATTTTCTGATCTGTCTGATTAATTAATTTATTTAATTTATTGTCAATTTTTTTTGTTACATTGTGGTCATTATATACGTTAGATTCAAGAAAAACAAAATATTAATGTTTTTGTGTTAAAAAATCAGTTATAAAGTTATAAAAAAATATAGAAAAAATATTATTTAAATGATTTTGTTTTGTTTATGTTGTTATGTCCAGTGAAATTTAATTGTGTTCTATTGTTTTAGTGTTTAGGTAAAAAAAAAAAATTCAAAGTGATAAAGAGAATTGTAACAAGGTATAAGAACTTACTTGATAAAGGCCCGTCCCACACCTTCTAAAATTATTTATAGCGTTGTGGCAAAGGTGGACGTTATAAGGATTAAGAAGGATATTTTTTAATTTTGACTGATGTATTTTTTTTTTGTTTTTTTTTTGTTTTTTTTTTTTGACTGGCCACATTCTTGAAAGAACGTCATCAACTTTAACTAAAACTAGTTGCCAGAACTTATACGCAAAAAACATGTCGTGCCGTAATTAGCTCCATTTTCTTCCTTCGTGTGTAGAACTACCCATATATATATATATATATATAGCTGGATAATATATCAATACATATGCGACGCCGATGCATAGGCTCACTTCACCACAGCTCTGGAAACAAAATGTTTTGGATATAGAGTGAGCTAATATCTATATCAAATACTTCAATTAACGTCTAGCCGATGTTATAGGTTTCGCGTAGTTCTAATTATAAAAACATTCTGTTGTACGAATAGAAAACCAAAAAAAAAATTTGCCGGAAGTTGAAATGCTGAAAGGTTACAAATCATACTGTAGGGATATATACCAAGTTTAATCAAAATTTATTATCAGGAACTGATGTTAATGAAATTTAAAACGAATAGCAACTAGGGCGGCTCCCACCACTTATCCCAATATCGTCCAAAAAGGTATCAGTTCTTAATCATTCAAATCTTCATCTTTTGTGAAAGAATCATCATAACTGATTAATATGAACGAAGTCTGACTGCTCCTAACAAACTTTAAAAACAAAATGTGAAAAGGAATTGTACGATAATTGAAACTTTTTTCATAAGCTTCATCAAAATCTCTTCATTATTTTAGGCTATAGAGTGCATAAAGAAACTAATAAAAATTCAATAAATTGCAAAACTAATTTTTAATCTTTAAGAAGTGAAAAACCAAAATTTGGAGTGAAAAACCATTGTGAACCTTACTAAATACTTATATACCACATTTCACCCCATTTCGAAACAGGTGCTCGGTGGACATCCCATGTCTATGTTCGATATCGCTCAAAAACTAATCAGTGCCTTGTCTTATACGCATCTTTTTCTAAAGTGTCATTTAAATTTATTTACGAATGAATGCTGCATGCTCCCGACAAACATAAAAACATAGTGAAAAAAATCACCTGTTGTATGGCGGACACCAACCCTTTGTCCGATGTACCCCAAAAGCTAATGAAATTTTTCTCATATTGATTGAAACCCTTTACCAACATTTCATTAAAATCAATTTAAAACTGTAGAGTGTAGGCTATAACAGTAGGGATAAACTGTTAAATAAAAATCTTAACTTTCAGTGACAAACCGGCAGCTGGTACGCAGAAATATCGGAAACAGTACTGTAGTCCAAACGACGACTTAATTGATACTGGTTGACTTATTTGCCGCCATATTAAAATCGTCGAAAAATCATGCAAGACAATAATGTATATAATATGTTAATTTAAATTTCATTTTTACAAACGTTTGATCAGATTAGTGACAGATTAAATTAAATAAAAACTATAATTGATACATCAGATTAGACTTTTATGGAAAAAGAGATAAAAGATGAGTCACCTCGCCCGCATACTTATTAGAATAAGTTATATTCCACAAATAAGTCGTCGTTTGGAAAGCACCCTTAAACCTTATATACCAAGTTTTAAAAATATTGAAATCCATGATTAAAATTGCAAATTCAAACTTACAAGTTTGAAACCAATTTTAAAATGAATCCATATCTTACATTTTCCAGTAAACCTGGGTCATATATCAAAGTTTCATCAAGATCCCATTTTTGTCACGAACAAAATTAGTATAATAATAATAAACAACAGAATGAAATAGTATCTGTAGTCTGGACCTAGGTCTTAAAAGGTATTTGTGTGTTGTTGTGACACATATTCTAAACCCTAGAACACAACACTTTTTATTTAAAAAAAAAAAAATTGAAGGTCACCAAACTACGTTTCACGCATTTAAAGCATTTGAAGGTCACCAAACTACTACGCCTGCAAATTTATAAAAAAATTCTTTTGAAATCTAAAAACAAACAGTCATCACATTAATCATACCTTTATTCCATATTATAAAACGACTTAAGATCATTTCATAGATCATATCTGACCGTATACAACATTTCACTGTATAAATAAATTCTTCTTTTACTTTATTACTTCATAATGTATATCTTTCATTTCACTTCAATTAACGGATCTTGTATTTCGGTGTATAAGCAATTGTTTCCTTTTTCTTTTTTAATGAGAATTTTTAATTTTTTTTGTTAAACAGATAACGAAATACATCATAATGATTCTGCGCAGGTGTCTTGATCTTGTCATCATTAATAAGGTATTTCTTTTTTTGATGTTTGATTTGAACTAAAATATGCTCGCAATATTAATAATTGATTGAATATTGAAGGACCTTATTGTTATGATTTGATGGTGAGACGGTATCACGAGATGGTATCATTTGTTTTTTTATGCGACAGATTTTCGATGTATGGGTAATGTTTATTTAAATATAAGACAATTAAACACAACGATGACACAATGAATTTCTTTGAAAAAAAAACGTTCTGTTATTTAAATTCTACATTGCACCCTGTAAAACTTGCAATGCTTTTAAAAGTGGCAGAAGGCATAATAAAGTTAGCCTATAGAACGTCAACACTATCAAAACCTTCCAAAAATCCCACAATACACATATGTATATTTAATCATTAATCAGTCTTTAATAACAGTATGTATACGACATCATGTAGGAAAAACCTTTACAAAAATCTTCGGCTGTCGATTTCGTTAAGGAGTTTAAGATGGTGGATACCGTTCCGTTTAAAATACGTTTTAAATGGTAGGAGTAAGGTACTCCAAAACTACAATCAGTACACAGAGCATTTTGAACTGTGCGTGCTCTCTCTCTGTGAGGTAGAGTTTTGTGTTAAGTAAAAGAAGGTAATTAAAACTGAGTAAAGCACGCGCGTATTCGAATGCAACGTTGTGTCAAATTTTCAAGTCAATCGATGGACTACTTTTCGGGTTTTGTGGGAACAAACATATCCACACTAAAAAATTTATTTGTGTTTATAAAACTTCAATGAACAAAAAACGCGATGATGTGGTTGAATCTCATAACAGCACAGTTCTTAAAATCACAAATCCCGATCTGTTTTGAAAATAAGGGCATCCGAATCAAATAAATATGCGTCATATAATATTTGTCATACACAACCTTCCTTGCTTCGCATATCCTCCTTCGCAAACCAATCCTCATTGAATATACATAAATAAACGACAATTTCAAGCGTCAACTCGTTTAACGCCAACTCAATAATTTATATTAATATAATAATCCTAACTCAATCCCAATCAATTTACTAATTAAATATGTCAATTTCTCACTAATAAAAATATCCATCAATATTCAATAATAAAAAACCAAAATAAAATAAGACTATTAAAATTAATAATAAAAAATAAACCCAGCAACATCACATAAATTACAATGTAAGTTTAACACAAATTAACTTTAAGACGAAAAAAAAATATATCAATAAAAAATATTGAAAAGTGTCAAAATTTAAGATGTATTTAATTTATGTTATTCGTTTTTAAGATTCCTCTGAGACCCAAGACACAGAACTCTCTTAAAATGTTGTTAAAATTAATACTAGTATATTTTATTATTTGTTGTTTTGTTTGTTATTTATTCCATTTTTACAAGCAATTTTAATGGATTATTATTAATAGTTTGCGAATGATGATAGTTCATAAGTGATGAGATAGATTTATGTGTAAAGGTGAAATGATCAGTGAAGTTTAAAAGTTAATTTATTTATTCTGAAGATAGTTATTATAATTGGTTATGTGACATTGTGTTTAGTTTGTTTTCAGTACGTTAACAATTATTTTCTGGTATTATTTCTAGAAAATCAACTTAAAACTGTTAAAATTTTAAGGACTTTTAAAATTGCACAATTGTTTTTTAATTTTTTTTTTAGTATTTATTTTTATTTATTTTTTTAATAATAGTACATTATTTAATTAGGAGCTAAAGTGATACTTTTTGTGTTGAGTCTATAGTTTGACAATTATAGACGAAACACAAAAAGTCACTTTAGCTCCGAATTAAATACACTATTTTTTCGGCAAACGTTTAAATTTTTTATAAATATGAAATTAATACATCAAACTTTTTATAATTATGAATTTGTATCGTCATAATTACTTCCAAAAAAGAGAAAAAAACATTTAAATTTGTATGAATAAATTTTTTTTATCAAAGCAGCCTTTTCAAAATTTCATAATATGAGAATCAATTTATTTTTTGTTGTCATGGTTATACAATATGTTTGAAAAAATAAAAAACTAACAAATAACAAATGCTGCTTTACAGCCTCCGTAATATAAAATAAAAATGGCGTTACTTTTGCTGTCGCTAGACGTTACTTTTGCTGTCAGGCTGAAAAGTAAGACTTTAGCTAACTCCCTAGCGGCAGTAAAGTTAAACTTTACAGCCGTTTGCCGAAAAAGTATATTTCATGCTTGAAATATTGTAAAAGTAAGTTTTTCAATTCCATTAATTACACACTTTTATTTAACTTGAGATTTTCCAGTTGTGTTGGATTGAATTTTGACATCAATTTTTCAGCAACGTTTTTATTACATAAATAATAGTGAGTGACGCATTCAGTTTGGAAAGGCAATAAACGTTGGTAGTCTCTCTTGTTAGAGATTAATATTAGCATACATTTGTTCCTTTTCTTCACTAAAAAAAATTCAATAAACGCTGTTTATTAAATTTTATAACCAAATTATTAATGAAATCTATAAAGTTTTTCATAAATAATACGAAATATTTATAGCATATTTATAGCATCTGTTTATCGTTTGATTAGATCGTTTCACCCGTTTGTGTATACTATAAACCAGCATTTATAAAAGAATAATATTATATTTTTTGTAAGTTTATGTATTTAATATAAGTATTTTTGATAGTACGAACAGGATTATAGAATTTCAACAAAATTCATAAATGAATCCGTGAAATTTATAAATCTATAGTTATTAATTGATAACTTCGTTCACTCCTTCATAAACTCCTATTCGTAAGAATAATAAATGGCGGTTTATTAGCGCCAACTAATTAACAAATTCGTAGATTTAAATAATGTATCTTTTTATGCATATTTTAACTTTTTTTTTGTGTATATATTAACTGCACCACCCATTTTTATTTTATGTAACAAATGGAAATGGAAAGCTGTTTATCTATCAAAAATGCGAATAGTCAAAAATCTAATGTTTGCATCTGTGTTAAGATGTGTTAAATACCATTTAAATATTTGTTTTCTTCTTATAATTTCAAAAAAATATAATTATTGAAGACATGACGTTTGTACGAACATATCGTTTGTTTCTTTGGAACATAACATTGTGTGTGTCAATGCAAAATTTTTTTTATGCTATTTAGTTCGGTTTTCAAAAAAGTGTGTTTCTTAAATTTTTTTATTTATTTGTTTTCTCTTTAACAATTATAAAAATCTGTCAAGTGTGAATAAAATTAGCTCGCGAGAGTTCCGTGAACGTAAAAGAACAAACTATCAAAAATAATCCAACGAATTTTTTTTTCAATAAAAAGTGCTGTGTAGGAATTACAACAACACACATAGATACCTTTTAAAACCTAGTTTCAAGAACCACATGCGTGTTGAGGTGTTGATGAACGCTGTTTAAACCTTTGTGAATTGTACGTCCCACAGTGGGATTTTTGTGCAATAAGTAATTTTTTCGACACATAAAATTTAAAAATGTAATGATGCAGTTTTGTAGAAAATTGATTCAGTATGAAGAATCCATAAATTGTATCCCAAAAAACGTTTATTTGTCTTTGAAATAATGAAGTAAAGTCACATGTAAATTTTGGTCCAAAATATTGAAAACTGTTTACGCATTTCTAAAGTGTTTGTAGTTTGTACGTAAGATAACTTTATTGCTTTAATTTAAATAGTGATTATTTTCAAATATAGCCTTTTCTGCGTATTTAAAAAAAAATTATAAAGATCGCTCATATGGTTTAAAAGATATGATACAATAAAATTAGTTCTATAATTAATATGCCGTGATTGCAAACTTCCTTGGAAGAAAAAAAAGGTTGCTCGGTCGTGCTAGGTGCTCCCGCTATAATAAAATGAAAGGTAAGACTCCATACTGTCAATTTTTTTTTTTTTTTTTTTAATAAAATGTGTTGTGTAATAGGGTTTAGAATATGTGTCACAACAACACATAAATACCTTTTAAGACCTAGGTCTAGACCTGGGTCCCACAACAACTGGCGTTCTGAGGTGTAGATTAACGCTTTTTTTAAACATCTGTGGGTTGAAGCCACCTGAGACTAAGTGTTCCGGCAAACTATTCCATTTGTACGCAGTTCGGAATTAAAAAAAAAAAAGCTTAAATAATTAATAATCTTTTATAAAATCATAAAATTTATAAAATCAAAAAATCATGAAATTTTGGGTTCTATGGGCGGTGGGTAGTGGGCGTGACCAATTTTTATGAAACTTTATTTTATTCTTAATTGAGGTAATAAAAGGCTCTGTGCCAAATTTCAAAAACTTTGGGCCAAAAATAAATTTTGGGTTCTATGGGCGGTGGGGTAGTGGGCGTGGCCAATTTTGATAAAACTTTATATTTTTCTTAATTGAGCTAGCCAAAGGCTCAGAGCAAAATTTCAACATTCTACGAGCACTTCTTATATTTTTTGCCAAACATTGTATGAACAAATCCCACTGTGCGCCCCCGGAACTGTGACTGATTCGGACTAAACATATCATTTGTACGATGTAGATCGGTGTGTTTCGATCGGTTGTTGATCTTTTGTTTCAAAAAACGTATTGGCTGTCAGATTTATCTTCCAAAAATTTTTATATGTGTGCATCAGTGATACTAGACTTTAAAAAATAAATTTCCCGTTGCCATATCAAAACTTCCCGATTTTTATCGTTTCCTTAAGAAAACACTTCCCATCAAGCTTTCAATTAAAAAAAATTTACATACATATAAATCCAATTGTTTATATGGAAAAACTTCAAAAACCACCACTGTCCACTATAACAGTATTTGTTTCGATTCTTCATACACCTTGTGGAATAAGATAGTATTTCTATGAAATAGAGCATTAAATCTATCGAAATTGCGAAAGACGTTTTTTAAAAGAAGTAAATATGCCTTGATATCGAGGTTTGCAAAAAATTTTAAAATTGCAATACTTCTTTTTCGATACGTATAATCAAAATAATGATACAAAACATCCCAATTTTTTAATATGTTCAAAATGCATCGATGCATAGAGAGGAGCCATCTTGTAGTTGCAGGTGATTTTATTTTCCGTGTCGTAGAGTGAAAATATTTCTGAAACTCAGGAATATGTAATTGCTTTTGGGATTTTCAAAACGTTTGTTTCTATTTCCCTAAGAAATATCAGAACATCAGCATCTGAAGGCTGAAATTTCATCAATTTTACATGTATACTATAAAGGCGATGAATGGCTAATTCATTTAAACAAAATTACTGAGTAATCAACATCTTTCTGGAAGCATAGTAAAAAAAATAGTTGTTGCGATCATTTTGAATAAGTTTAAAATTTAAAACGCTTCTACACATTGGCGTAACTAGAAAATTGTTCTAGGGTGGGCCTGGTCCCATAATATTGCTAAAATAATAAATTTTCCGTTTTTATTTCTTTCTTTTAATACATGACGGGTGTGTCAACTTGAGGTTAATTTTCAAATTTATTGTCTTTTATATTTTTTTGCTAGGTTATTTATGTTAGGCTAGGTTGCAGTGACTGTCACCAAAACACAACATCAGGACGACATACTCAGACCAAAATACGTCGGTTGTGATACCAAAGAATCTCGTTCCCTTACTCGAACCATTTGGAGCTTCTAATGAAGCTAAGTATTTGCGTGGTTTTATAATTATCCAGGTCGGTGAGAGTTTTAAATGTGTGCGTTCCAAAATGAGTTTGCCGTATAATGGGCGAATGCTGGACACGTACAAAGTAGATGAAACGCTGGTTCCTCCTGATCCCCATCCTTACAACTCCTGCAATCAGTACTTGGGTACTATCCAAGGATCCAATAACCATTGATGATTTTACCAATGAACTAATATTCTGCCAATTCAAGGACATAAGTGTTTTGGAACGCTGCAGGTCTAGTCAGGGAAAGATTTACCTGCTTATCTTGCAGCTTGGTATTTGACTGTCGTAAGTTAGTAGGTTACTTTTGTCATAAGTTAGTTGTCTAAGAGGGGCAAACGACTCGCTTAGAGCTTCCATTTCAACGTAAAAGATCGAGTTCAGTCCTTTGCCTAGCAAAAACCGTGAAATTGAAAAGTGTTGTGTAGTAGCAATTACAAAATGTGTCACAACAACACATAGATACCTTTTAAGACTTAGGTCTCACAACATAATGCGTCTTGAGGTATAGGTGGACGCTTTTTTTAAATCTTTGTGGATTGAAAGCACTCGAGACTATTGATTCGGGCAAAGTATTCCATTTATACGATGTACGCACAAAGAAATCCCTTTGCATTTTATTACTATGACAGTGAGTAATCTCGACAGTCCGACCGCCCGCACAAACCGATTGACGAGTAAAACTTGGAAAAACATATGTCTGAGGCATTATGGACCTGATTTCATCCGAGCACTGCTGGTGACGATATTTATAAAAAAAAACGAGATCAGCAACAGTGCGACGATGTTGTAGCGAATCAAGATCTAGTGTTAAATTTTGATCACCAACGATTCGTATAGCACGCTTTTGAACAGAGTCCAAAAGAGCTACGATAGTAACAGATGCAGCGCCCCAAAGTTGACAACAATACTCCGTACAGGGACGAATATAGGACTTATAAATGTGGAGTAATTGATGCGAAGTAAAATATTTTTTACCTCTATTGAGGAGGCCGAGTTTTCTTGAAGCGCTCTTTGCCACGGCCATTATATGATCGTTCCAGAGTAAGTCATTGGATAGTGTGACTTCCAATAAACGAATGCTTTCACATTCGTCTATTTGGTCGTCACACATATTAATTGAAATATCGTTGGGAAACTCGGTCTTTGATCTGGAAACAATCAATAGCTGTGTTTTGGTGGAGTTAAAATTGACCAAATTTTTGTCACCCCAACCGGCTACTTTTTTTAGGTCCTCGTTTACATGTATGGCAGCGTCTCTCCGGGTGGGATTTATTCGTTCATGCACTCAAAGAAAAATGTGCTTTCAACTCAAACGTATTTTAAACAGCCAGACTTTTATTTCATCACAAAAGCAAACAAACTTATTACAATACAAACAGCTATGGTTGCAAATACACTTAATTAAATTTTTTCTTTATTACAAATAATAATTATGTGTACCACAAATATGCGTTAATTTAGTATAAACGAGTTTATTTGCATCAAAGAATTTACGTTCGCAACAAAATCAGATTTTTGATGCATTTTTTTTGAGTGTGCATTTTACCCTTTGAAGATACGGGGACTTGTGCAGTGTACTATCATCTGCAAAACTATTTATTGGGTTACTGGTGATTTGCAACAGATGATATAAATTAAAAATAAAGTGGGAGACAAAGGCTCAGCCTTGGGGTACACCAGCGGTTATTAATTTAGACTCAGAAGAAAAGCCATCTATAGATACCGAGATGTCTAACCGATCAGAAAATTTTGAATCAACTTCACGACTTCGGGATGAAAACCGTACGCAACGAGCTTGTTGATCAAGTTGGCATGCCAGATTCGATCAAATGCTTTTGAGATGTCTAATGCGTACGTTTCACCACCTTTATCAAGTATGCTATTCCAAAGATGTGCCACATAGTTCAATAGATCGGTTGTTGATCTTTTGTTTCTAAAACCGTATTGGCTGTCAGATATCAAATGGTTGTCGCCCAAAAATTTGGATAAGTGTGAATTAATATAGTGCTCGTATATTTTAGACATGACTGGGAGTAAGACTATTGGTCTATAATTTGAAATATCACATTTCGTTCCTTTTTTTGGGACAGGCTGAACATTGGCCAACTTCCAGCAGGATGGAAAAATACCAGATTTATAGGATTTATAGAATATTTTGGAGAGAGTTGGTGCAAGTTCTTTTGAAAATGTTTTTAGAATAACAGAAGGAATGTTGTCCAGACCAGAGGCTTTGTTGTTGTTTAACCCCCTTAAAAGTTTTTCGACAATTTTGGGTTTGAAATGTAATTGTTTCATATTAACTCCTGAATACTGAATTTGGGGTATTTCTTTAGGAGTTTCTAAAACTGTTGAATTTGAAGCAAAGCGTTCCGCGAACAATGTAGCTTTCCTTGCAGGGTCAGTAATGATTGAGTCACCATCAATGATAGGAGGGATAGAAGATTTAGTACCACAATTTAAAGAATTAATGGCACTGTAAAAACTTTTGTCAGAAATTGACATACTCGAAAGTTTTGCCGCTTTCGCTCTGTCAATCTCTGCTTTTTCGTTTTCAATTATCTGGTTTGATATTTTGTTGGTCTTTAAATATTGCGATCGATTAACAGAGTTCTTTTTGTGAATCCAAATTTTAAATAATCTACGTTTGTTTCGAAAAGCCAATTTGGCTGCTAACGAAAACAAATACTTTTGTTGGGTTTCATTATTGAAAAGGGAACGAATTTGTTAATACCGAATAGAATGGTTTCAGTAAAGTTTTGAGCAGAAACATTTACATCGTCAGTATAAAAACAATGACGATCAAAAGGGAAACCTTGAAAAAAACTTCGGAGTCCATTGGTGTCCATTTTTGAAAAGTGAAATATTTTACGGGGTTTGGGAACTCTGGTTTGTAACAAATCAGTTTTGATAATTGATGATTAGATAATGGTCAGAATTTCCAATACTGCCCTTATCGACATCGGCACTCGTAATATCTGGCATAGATGTGAAATAAAGGTCTAAGAGAAAACTTTTATCACCGCCATTACGAGGAGTGAAAGTTGGGCTTTTTACAATCTGCGTCAGGTCGTGCTATGCAGCAAACATTTCTGCCTGTCTTCCATTGTTGTCGTCGTCGGTCATGTTGGAAAATTCTAACCACGATTTGTTGTGGACGTTGAAGTCACCGGTAACGATAACCTCACAATTTTGAAATTGTGCTCTAATTTCGTCGACAACATTAGTCAAGACATTAAAAAAATCGGGATTATGTTTGTTTGGAGATCGGTATAGAGCTATTGTGAAAAAAGAAATTTCAGGTAGACAAACTTTTAATACTACTGTGCTGTAACCATGTACTAAATAACCATGTACTTCATAATTTGGAAAGCGTTTATATGCAACACTCTCATGAATGTATGCACATACACATTGATGAAGCTTAAAAGCTGATTGAAGCCTATATTTGGGATTTAGTGTTACGTCATAGGGATAGTTTTCAGAAACTTGTGTTTCTGTAAGAAAAAGAATATGCGGTTGGATGTGCTCGAGATGATGATGCACGGCGTCACGGTTGGCATTCAATCCACAAATATTTTGGATGTGTATTTTAAATTTTTTATCAAATGTAATAGTCATTCGATCAAAATATAATTTGTTATAAAAATGGGTAACTAAACAATAAATCGTATCCAATAAATCCTATCCTATATAATAAAATATGACATAGGCCAATATTTCATGATAGGATGTAAGAAATAATAAACAGGTGAAAACAAAGTTTTTAAAAAGTTTAAAAGGTTACTTTCTCCATATTGTTCCCACGAGTTAAGACGCAATAAAGGTCACCAACAGGCCGCAATAAAGGTCACCAACTACGAGTAGTGTTGGTGTTTCGGTGTGGTTTTATGTCTTATGGAGCAGTGAGACCGTATTTTTTTAAAAACGAAGCCTATATTGTTTTTATTGCGATGTTTTTCGTTGAACAAATTGGAAGGAGTGGTGTTCCAAAAATTGTGAACTCATTTGACATTCTGACCTCTGGCACATCCCATGTGCAAGAAAATGTTTTCTTTTTTAAACTTCAATAATATGGTGAACCGATAAGATAAACGACCATTGTATAGATACTTTTGTGGCAACATTATTGGTAGTCCTTATTAAACTTCCTTATTAAACTGAAATGAAGATCATATCACTGAACTGTAATTTTTTTTTCCAGATTGTCAATTAATAGTTCGATTTGGTTTATTTCTAATACTTTAATTGTAGGTGGTTTTTTCTATCGAGATGATCATATATCACAAATAGAAAACAAATAATTTAACTAAAGATTGATGCTTACGTTCTGAAATAATTTTGAACAGCAAATTCCTTAGTAAAGAAATACAATTTCGTTTTCCCTAATTATTATATGCTTCATGAACTTCGGGTTCTAGGGGGGGTGGCAAAATTCGTTTAGTGGGGCTGAGCCCTCTGGGCTCCTATCTAGTTACGCCAATGCTTCTACAATTAATTGTGAAAAAGCCCACACTTGCCAAGTTTTTGTCCGCTTTCCTGTTTTAAATGAAATATCCCATAAACGGAAAAAAATCACCCGATCTGGCATTACTGCTGTGTATTAATATAATGCTCATATATTTTAGATAAAACTGAGAGCAAGGGTATTGCGGTCTATTATTTGAAATATCACATTTTGTTTCGTTTTGGGGATGGACTGGACATTGAATAACTTTCAGCACGAAAGAGAAATATCAGATCTATAGGATTTGTAGAAAATTTTGGTAAGAGAAGGTACAAGTTCTTTTGAAAATACTGTTAGAATAATAGGAGGAATGATGTTCAGAACGGAGACTTTGCTGGTAGTTAACCCCCTTAAGATTTTTTTTGACAATTTTGGGTTTGAAATAAAGATCGTTCATACTAACTCCTAAAGACTGGATTTTTGGTTTTTCTTTAGGAGTTTTTAAAACAGTCGAGATCACAGCAAAGCGTTTTGCGAACAATGTGGTTTTTCTCGATGGGTCAGTGACGATTAAATCACCGTCAATAATAGGAAAAAAAGAGTTGGTACCAGACTTTAAAGAAGTAATGGCACTGTAAAAATTGTAGTCAGAATTGGCCTTGGTAGAAAGTGTTGCCGCTCTCGCTCTGTCAATTTCTGTTTTTTTTGTTTTCGTTTATCTGGGCTGTATAGATATTAGAACTTAAATCGTTAAGGGATTTTTGTTATGGAACCAAATATTAAATAATCTTTGTTTGTTCCTAAGGGCCAATTTGGCTGGAAAACAAATACTTTTGTTGGGGTTTCATTATTGAGACGGGACGAATTTATTGATACTAAAACATTTCAGTCAAACAAAATTTATAATATATTATTATTTTATTTTTATAATTATTTTCACTCGGATATAATGGCCAAACAACCTACCAGAGCTGCTGACATTCCTGGTTAAATTAGTAATTTACTTTATTTGATTCTGATAAATGATCAAAAGATGGTTGGTACAATTTAAAGTATCAGAACCTTTAGGTGGTTCAGACCATAATTTGAGTTCCACTCATTTAAATTTACAAGCTCCTAAACAGTTTCAATCTAATCCTAGTCAAAAATTTCTGCTTCTAATTTTTTAGAAATAATACACGTGGGCATGCGCAGGTTTATTCCGATAGATGGTTCTGAAGGCTGATCTTTAGTTTTCGGGTAAATGTGAAGAAGCAATAAAATTTAAAATAAATGCTCTTTAAAAAATGGTCAGTATACAGCCAATTCCAAAAAAGCTACTAACACGAATTCAACAAATTGCAAACCCATATCAATCTTGTCGGTTGTTGCTAAAATATTTGAGAAATTCATTAATTTTAATATTGTGAGCTTCTTAAGTCGTCAAAAATACTTACTTTCTTTGTCACACATATCTGGAACAGTCGGTTGAAAACCTTGGTGACTGGTGAGGCTTTCATTGCTGCTCAGCAATTCAAATCTTGCTAATGAGCTTGATTTATTGTATGTTGCTGATTTGAAGGTACACAAATACACAATGGATGAACGCGTGTGTCTGCCTAGATCAAATCTATTTTACATGAACAGAGTATCAATAGCAGTCCATCTTTTTAAGGTTCGAGTGACAAGATGTAGCTTTTTAAAGAAATTTTTTTAACACATCTAGCATCTCTGGAATGCCTTTCTGACGTGGATCTTCCTTGATAATTGTAATCCACAAAACTTTAAAAATAGCGTTCAAAAAATTCTCAAAAAGAATTGATCAATAGTGAGTAACCTTAGATCCCTAGTTAGCATCGTATTTTACGATATTCAGAGTTGTTAATCTATAATTTCTTATGGTTAACACTAAATAATGTCTAACTTTAAAAAACAATAATGAAAAATTATCAGTTAGAGGGGTACGGACCCGAAAACCCCCCCTTGTGTGCGTCTCTGATTGTTCCACAACAACAGGAAACAATACAGCTAACAATATTCCTAACTAGAATATTCTTTCATCAGCTTCAGAAACTCCAACGGTTTATTGTAGAAATTTCCAGTAACACAACGTTCAAAATAATACACAAAATATTTCTACTCAATAAAACTTAAAACTCTATTCACAAAAAAATCACTTTTATAATTTTAACTTCACCATCGCCGGTTAAAAATAAAACTAATTCTAATCTACAACAGACAATCGCTTATATGCCATTTTTCTTAATTTCTAGATAATTCGAGGTCACTTTTGAGAAACCTTGAGAAAATATTAGAATATTCGATTATTTTACGTTACGTTGAGTTGTTTTGATTCATAAAATCATTTATTTTATGTTGACCTTAATTCTAAGAATATGTACAACAACAACAACACTATTCATTTCATTCATTTATTGTTGCGTTTTATTGTGATTTGATTTTACTGGAAGAAAATGTAATAGTCTAGATTTTTCTGTAATCGTAACAATACCCTCCACTTAAGCCTGTTCGATCTAGATCTCTCCTCCAATTGTTGAATCCAAACATTTTTTTTCTATTTCCCAGGCGTTTTAGAATTACTTCCGGTCCCTTTCTAAGTACTTGGTCATTACTTTGTTCTATGTCAGCCCACCGTGATGAGTATGGATTCTCATTATCTCTAATGTGCTCCTTATCTCTCCCCTTTAAGTGTTTCGCACTGCCATGTCCCTGAACCATTCTAATTTTCATTCGTCCTCATTTGGAGTTATTTGAACCACTTCATTTACACTGCTCACTTCGTAATGAAACTGAACTTGTTTCCTTTTTAACTTTCGTCGTTTGTTCAAACGTCTGCGTCGGTTAACGTTTCTCTCCCTCATCTGTTTTTATGATGTTTTTGTACTTTCCTCTGCACTGCATAGTTTCTCATCGCTGCCAATATCTATGGACTCTGCCTCATTCCTAAGTAGTGGCATCTCAACATTATTAACCTATAGGATTCCACATCCAAAATCGAAGACGAATCCCTTTGCCTTCATTACGTTCATCCCAAAAATGACTTCATCCATAATGTCTGCCACTAGCACCTCTTGTTGATAGCAGTTGTTTCCTAATTTTATTTCAACGATCTTTTTTCCCAGCTATATCAGCGCATTCTCCAATTACTTTTCAGAGTTTCAATCCTTCTGATGGTTCCAAATCGTCGCCAATCAAACCTTTGTGAATGAATGTTCGAGCTGAACCTGTATCCAGAGTCATGAAGCATCCGCCAGATGGCATACACATCCTCTATAACATCTTATATTGCATTGCGTATCCGACTGTTTCATGGAAAGTCGCCTTACGTGTAGTCTTTACCTTTATCCTGGTTTCTGGATCTTGGATACCATCAATGAAGGCCTCGATCTTCATTTTGTCCATAAAATATGGTGGCCTATTTGAGCGTGCCAAATGAACAAGGCGTTCCACTGCTGAGGAATAGTCCTGTAAGCTTTCTCCACTCCGCTGCAAGCGACCTTTTAACTCGATCCTGTATATCTCCTTTTTATGGTTTTGCAATCATTTTCTGGCACCGCCTGTAATGTTTCATCTGCTTCACCCTTCAGCGCAACTATAAATGCAGCAAGACGATTTTCTGCGTTCCAAACATTCTGATCTGCTGCCGTCTCAAACTGGAACTTAAAGATGCCAAAAGATGTGGTTCCGTCATACGATGGTGGTTTCAATTTTATATTTGCTACTTTGTGTACCCCATGTGAAGAACCCTTAACTATTTCAACATTTTGTAACCGCTTCTCAAAATCGTCAACTTTATAGTTACGACTTTATTCAAATCACGCTCAAATTCCTGTTTGAATTTTCCCGACTTTAACATCGAATGCCGTTGACATTTGTAGTAGTTTCTCGTCCAAGTGTTGATGTATGCTAATTATTTCTTCTTTGGTAGCAGCTATCTGTTGATTGATGTTTAGGCTGATTTCTTTTACTGATTTTTGGCTAGCAGCTATTTGTTGACTTATGTTAAGGCTAATCTCTTCCTTGATAGCAGCCATATTTGTATTTACATCATCCAGTTTTTGATTCAATTCGTTTTTGTTAGCAGTTATACTTAAGTTTACGACATCCAATTTCTGATTCATATTCAAATTCATTTGTTGCATCATTGTCATTAACTGCGTAAAATCGAAATTTGCAGATGGTAATAAAGACGTTGTTTCCGCAACAAAACTTTTGTCATCATCAACTGCAACTGAATCAGTATTTAGTGTAACTGTTCCAAACTGATAACTTTCCATTTCTGTTCCATTGGCTTCCATCACTTCTCGAAGCAGTAGCATCAATTCACTTTTATTTCCGGTTGTTGACAATCCCCGCTGTTCAAGTTCCTTCTTTAACTCTGGAACTTTCAATTCGCTTAAGAAAACCATTATTGCCAGCTATCTAATCCGCCGTTGTCACCAATGTTACGTTTTTACAACCTTACAACTTTACGTTTTTACAACCTTACTAGCCTAACTCACAATTCGATAAACGCAATTCCCAAATCTCTTCTGAGTTCGATCACCGATTAGTAAGGACAAACACCAGGTTTTATTAAGTATTAAGTAGCTCTTTATTTGTTCCACAACTACAGGAAACAAAATAACTAACAGTATTCCTAACTAGAATATTCTTTCATCAGCTTCAGAAACTCCAACGGTTTATTGTAGAAATTTCCAGTAACACAACGTTCAAAATAATACACAAAATATTTCTACTCAATAAAACTTAAAACTTTATTCACAAAAAAATCACTTTTATAATTTTAACTTCACTATCGCCGGTTTAAAATAAAACTAATTCTAATCTACAACAGACAATCGCTTATATGCCATTCTGCTTAATTTCTAGATAATTCAAGGTCACTTTTGAGAAACCTTGAGAAAATATTAGAATATTCGATTATTTTACGTTACGTTGAGTTGTGTTGATTCATAAAATCATTTATTTTATGTTGACCTTAATTCTAAGAATATGTACAACAACAACAACACTATTCATTTCATTCATTTGTTGTTGCGTTTTACTGGAAGAAAATGTAATAGTCTAGATTTTTCTGCAATCGTAACAATACGTTATCAATTCAAATAAACCAACCAACTTTAAGTAGAACTCTTTTTGTCAATAATTCAAAAACTGGGCATTGCAAAATTCTAGAAAAAATTATAATGTTTCTTAAATTAAGTGTTCTTTCATTTGACACCTGTTTGGATCACCATGCACCCATCTTACCCCCTCAAAATACAGAAAAATAATTATGTCACGCTTTGCTATTTCTGTCAATTAAGGGGGGAACCAAAGGGAGAGGGACCAACTTTAAGTTGAATTTTTTTGACAATAATTCAAAAACTATACAGTCAAAAATCAATTCAAGTAAGCTTATTTGATCCTAACTTATTTGATCGCTAATTTGTCATATATCCGAACTGATCAGCTAGAGTTCTGATTATTTTTCATTCATATATTTAAAAACAAAAATTAAAAATTATGCTAGCATTTCTCATTACCACTTTTTGAAATCATTGCTTCTTCGTCAACAAAATGTCTACGCAAAAACTTTATTTATAAGCGTGGTCTACGCAAGAACTTTATTTATAAGCGTAGCGAAGCACGCCGGGCCCTTCTTGTACTCATAAAAGAGGAAAAGGTTTTTGAGAAAAGTGAGAAGAAATCAGGTAACAATGACTTCTGGGAAGACGATATTTTTTGTGAAAACTCTATCATCTTTGAACAAATGACCTTGGTCAGATGTATCATAAATATAAAATTTCAAACATTCAAACGCACGCACTCTACTTGCAGCAACATACAGTTGACCATGTGTGAATACAGGTTCTTTAAGTAAAATGGCAACTCTGTTGAATGTCTGACCTTGAGATTTATTAATAGTCATAGCAAAAGCAGGAATAATAGGGAATTGAGTTCTTTGAAATTTAAATGGAAGAAGAGTTCCAGAATAAGTCAAATGAATGCGTGGAATTAGAATGCGTACACCTCGCATGACACCAGTCAAAACTTCACAATCTATTGAATTTCGGTGCATAACTTTTACACGCATTCGTGTTCCATTTACTAATGCTTGACCTGTATTTAAATTACGTATGAGGAGAACAATGCAATTCACTTTCAAATTTAATTTATGAGGTGGCCAACCTCCTACACTCAATTTATTTAATTCTATTGGAAAATTGTTCTGCTCACGAATTTCATCACAAACAACTTTATCAAAACTAAAATATGCTTTCTCCTCTCCTGGCATAATACTCAAGATTTTAGAATTGATTTCATTGCAATCATTGTTTTTGGGGGCTAAAATGACGGAACTCAAAATGTCATCAGATAAAATTGTATCAGAAATATTTCCAAAAATGTCTTCAATAATATTGTTTGGATTGGCAATCAAATTATGAGGAATTTCAATGATATCTAAACCAAACTGTGGAAAACTTTGCATATCACCGTTACCGAGTCTTCTCAGAAATTCTACAAATTCAATTTCATGAGGGAGAGCTCTCATGTTTTGATTTAATTTCAAAATTTTAAAGTTAATAAATTCTTGCCAAGATGTAATACAATTTTCAATTAAAATAGAACGTGAGCCATGCGGTATAACTGGAAGAATTTGGCGAAAGTTACCGCTCAGTAAAAGAATTTTACCTGCAAACAGTTTATTTTTATTTTCTTAGTTTGGAGTCAAATCTCTTAACAAACGATCAATTAATTTTAAAGCATGAATAGAACACATTGAAATTTCATCTATAATAATGATTGATGCATTATTAATATATGTGCCATGTACACTGTTTGGAGTTATATTTGGCATTGAATTCTCTAATAATGGAATTGGTAATTTGAAAACATTATGCAAAGTTCGCCCCCCAATCAAAAGAGTTGATGCAATACCACTGAAGACAGTTACAATACACGAAAGATTTAATGAATTAAATTTATGAATGATTGCCGTTTGAACAAAAGTTTTGCCACAACCTGCATGAGCTGTCAAGAAAAAAACACTACTTCCAGTATCATGGAATTGAGCTTCACGCAAAACAATATCAATCACACTACATTGCTCATTATTTGCATTTTCATACATTCTATCAAAAACTATAGCTTCTTCTTCAATATCAAAATATCAAAATGACCTACATCGCCAATCTGTAAGTTATATTGTGGAATCGGAAGACCAAGATCACCACATGAAGTATTATGTGTAAGAAGAATTTCATTAATTTCAATCAAGGCTCGATTAATTGACACATCTTCATTGTAATTTCGTAAAAAGTCTTCAATCATACTATTTCTAAATTCAATCCATAAAGCTAAAGCATTCGGAGGAACATTCAAACCACAGACAAATGCAAATAATTGACGAAACTGTTTTGGTGATTGAATTTCTGAAGCTTCAAGTAAACATTCACGCCATTCATTATCATTTGTTGCAATACCTCGAGCTTCACATGCTGCAACAAAAGTAGGGTACTCAACACCTTCATACATACGTAGATCAGAAAAAGATTTTGGACCACGAGCATGCAACAGAAGTAAACGCATATGAAACAATTCTATATCTTTTGGAGAAACCATATATAACCGAGCAACAACTTTATCAGCCCCACGTTGTCTTCTTTTCCACGATTTACTTTGATCATGCCAAACATAATGTAATGGTAATTCTGTATACAAAAACTCATTAGCTAAATTATCAATGGAATTCAAATGGAAAAATGCTAACAATTTTGTTCTTGATATATTTGCGACTGCACCAGCCACATTACCATTCCTGATATAAACATTTTGTCTATTAGGCAAATGACAATCAAGTCGAATAATAGTATGAGATTGAAAATGCATTGGAAATTCAAATATGCGCCAAGCAGCTTCAGTCGAACCAACATACCGTCCATTCAAAAAATCTTGAATTTCATTTCCCACAATCGCATCATCATTATTCACTGCATTCTCTCCATTCACTCTCAATTCAACATTGGCAGAATCATGCCCTTTATATACATACTTGTAAACATATTTCACACTTTTAACAGTCGTACATATTTCAACGTTAATATGACAATTGAATTTTGCAAGAAGATAAGGATTATATGGAACAACATATCTATTATTAAGAGATGCACCACGTACATCAACACTCATACCATTATCACGTCGACGGTACAAAGGATAACCATTCACAGATTCTTTAGTATTTTCAGAAAAAGGTTTTGGAAAATTCTTACTACATTTACCATCTCTCATACGAACAGAATTGGGATTTAGAGCACCACATGGTCCATGCATCATATGACGTTTCACATATTCATGTAATTTAGGAAAAAGAATGGGATCAGGGATTTCAGTACATACAAATTTATTAATCATTTCAATTCCATCAATTCTATCTTCATCTGATAAATTTAACAAAATATGAACATGCGGAAGACCACGTTTTTGAAATTCAATAGTATATATAAGTGCTTTGACAGAACCGAAAATCTTTTTTTTCATTAAACAATGTATGAGCTCTTTAAGTTTCACTTTAAACACACGCACAACAATATCAGGACGAAAATTCGAAGACTCATAATTACTCAAATTATTAACAATTTCTGGCCATTGAGGATTACATGTCATTGTTTTAAATAAAGAATGTTTACCGAAATGTTGTACAATAGACATTGCATCCAAGTAATTTTGATACATGTTACGTGGTGAACCGGTGAAAGAAGATGGCAAAATTACTTTATGACCAACTACTTGCATATTATCATCGCCATTGCGATTTTGATCTAAGAAACCTGTTAAATTATTGTACAAATCAGCACTAAGAGCAGATTGATTTGAACGAATGTAATGAAGCCGTGTACCTTCGATACGAACATACATATCAACAATCCATTGAAGAAATAATTTTTGAGAACGATGCAAAAGACTAAAACCATCACGTATAGCAAGGCGATAAGATGCATATTGCAACATTGTAACTTTTGTACGTGACACATTAGCACGTGAAGTTGAAACTAAATTATGTGGAATATTAACGTGCCACCCAGTACCACCATTTGGAAACAACAAAGGATAAACTAAAGGATCCAAAGAAGAATCAAAGACAGAAACAGAACGAATTTCATTTGCATTTTTTGAAAAAACAATCATATTTCTTTCAAAAGGTGGTTCACCATCATCATTTTTGAAAATAGCAGCCACATCAGTTTGAACAGCACCATGAAAACGACGAATATCACATTCTCTGTTAACTTTTATAACCATTGACACATCAGCAGTAACATTCTCAGGTCTTTCACAAAATTCATGCATTGATTTTCAAATGAACAAAAGGATTCACACGATCTAACTCAAAACCTATCTCACGCATAAGAAAAACTTCACATATATTGGCATTTCTATTCATTCTTATATTAGCAGCAGTTTCAACATCATAAAAATATAATTGTGCATAAATTGGAGGTCGACCATAAGCAGGAATTAAAGCACCAGTACGATGATAAAAAATATTATGAATTTTAAAATGATAAATACCACGTGCAGTAGAATCCGCTATATTACATTCAGAACTGATCATTGCAAATGCAGAATTATAGGAACGAATATTTGAAAGAAAAATTTTAGAACGTTTTTTTATAGCATTATCATTTGAATTCAATCCTTCGAAAATATTAGAGAAAAATGCATTTTCAGAAAGAGGAGGTAAATTGGCTTTGCCTTTATGGCAACACAAAGAAAACGCTTCATTATTATTTGAAGTAACTTCTCTTGCAAAATGTTTGGCATGACAAAAACGATAACTCATATCCAAAGCACCACAAACATACGAATCAAAGTTACCTGGAATCACATTCATAGCACACTTGAACGAATCTCTCAAAATTACAAAGGGAATTTCATCATTCACCACATTCAATTCTAAATCATCATTCATTTCTCCATTCGCAACATTCATGACACCATTCATGACACCGTTCATGACACCATTCATATCATCAACATTCACTTCATCATTCACAACAATCATTCCTACATCAGCTTCAGCATTCATTCCATCATTATTACCATTCATTTCATCATTCATAAAATCAACATTATTACGCATATTACGCATATGATCTCTTTTATTCCGACGACTCGATCTACCACTCACATCCAATCGTTTACGACGTGGTCTCGGCATCGAAATAAATAAATATATCAATATATCCAAAATATCAAACAAATAATATCAATTTTTATATCAATAAATAGAATATCTTTATATCAATATCAAATATCTTTATATCAATTATCAAATATCTTTATATCAATAAACAAAATAATCGAAATAATATAGAAAACCTTCCATGTACAAAGACAAAAGACGACTGAAATGAAATACACTGAAATTTTATTAGAACGCATACAATACGTTTATTACTACCCACTACCAAAGAAAATATAAAAAAGAAAATATAAAAAAATAACACGATAACACGATCTAACTCAAAACCTATCTCACGCATAAGAAAAACTTCGAAATGAAATTACGTTTCGAAATGAAATAAATGTACGTTTATTCACTTCTAAAGAAATAAATAAACTAACTGAGATGAGAAAAAATAAATATAAAAAAGAAAATAAATTTTTAAGTTTCGTTTTTGTTGTTCGTTGTTCGATAGCTAATATATAAAAAAGAAAATATAAAAAAATAAAATAAATTTTTAATTTCATTTTTGTATGTATGCAAACTTATAATGCATATGTATATAAAAAGTTTTTCGTATATAATAACTTTTTTATTTATGATCCGAAAAATCCCAATCCCAATCCCAGACCTAAGTTACAGTAATATCAGTTAGCACTGAAAATTTGAAATCAGTCAAAATTCGAATAAAAAAGCCTTAGGCTCCACAAAATTTTGCGTTAGCGTATTAATATATAAGATAAAAGTCCCAGGCTTTACAATGTTATTGTATTGATGTTACTGAATGAAAAATATAATCGGTTTTTGCTTTTGTTTGAATTATTTCGAATAATTTTCAAATTTTATTAGGTTTAAATAATATCAATTATCGATACAAGGTTAGATTAATTTTAATTTTTAATCGTTTTTATAGTTTTTATAGTACAAAAAGTTAAAATTTTTTGAAAAATCAGTTAGAATATCAAGAACAGGATCAAATTGGATAAGCAAGAACTTCAATTACTATGTGCTTGATGAACTGTTATGCCGTCATTACTCAGTCGTCAGAGCTTTGTCAGGTAAACAGCAGGGTGCACCGCAGCCAAGTGAGGATGGCGGTCGAGCCAATAACCTCTTTTTAAATTTTAAATTTTTTAGAGTAAGGATAGAACTGTTAAAAAAAAAATAAATCAAATTAGAATTGATCTTGTAATGACTTACTTATTTCCACAGTGCTTATGGTTCGATCTACTTATCAATCGATCGATGCGGAAAGAAAGTACTGCTAATTATTTGATAATTCAAACTCAAACTCAGTCAGTCTCTCACCATTATCATCCGAATTCAAATGCAGGCTGTTGGGGACCACCATATTTCTATAAGAGATATCTCTTTCAACCTGCCCATTAAAGTTACCATAGAACCATAATGAAATCGCATGTTGATATTTGTTTCATAACCTCTTCCACTGCTATGTAGAAGTATTCTTCTCGTCAACGGTCTTAGCTTCAGTGGGTGCAAACACGGCAATAAAAGAAATATAGTTGTAAGTACCGCGTACTCATATGTAGCAGATCATCTCAATAATTATATATTTATTATTTCTGTTAAGTGGTACATGTTTTTATGGAAAGCTTCAATTTTTCGTTTTGTATCTAAATTTTATAAATGACAATTTCACGCAAGTTCAAAAAATTTTTGGGAAATTTTGACTTGACCCCCTTTAATTTTGATTATTTTTTGTTTATAGGTAGTCTTTCATAAATAAAAAATACAAGTTCTTTTAGAATTTTTTTTTTCGACCAGGGGTCTTCACGGGGTGCCCCTCAATATTTTGTTATTGTGTGATGTGAGTGCATTTTGACGAGCGATTGTAGAAAAACAACTGAATCGATTTTCATAAATGATATGTCGTTGAATTGGTATTAGAACAAAGTTTTTAAAAATGTACACTGTTAATTTTTTGAAATAATTTTTAGCGGTGTAACATAAGAAAAAAACGGTGTAATTGAAGAAAAGATGGCGCTTTTTTTTTAACTAAGTTGAAGCTTATTTTATATCTAACAACTTGTGAAAGTTTAGTACTAGCATTATTTTTGCTTTTTAAGATAAAATTCGTTGTGCATATGACTGTCGGGAATCAGTTTTTTTTGTTCTGAAGGAAAATTATAAAAATGGCGTTATAAACTAAGAGATTTTTTTTATGTTAAATATCCAATATTTTATTATTAAATGAACTTTTTAAAATATTATAAAAATTATATATGTACATTAAAGAAAATATGAGTAATTTCAGCATAAATCCACAAAAGCGCTTATTGCTATGTACATTGAATGAAGCTTATGTGGAGTTTAAAAATAAGTTTCCTGATGTGAAAATAGGATTTACTAAATTCGCGTCCCTTCGACCACAAGAATGTATAAAACTATCCCAAGGAGTTCATAATGTGTGCGTGTGTACCATACGTCAAAATATAAAACTAATGATTCAACACTCTAAGATGTCTTGGATTACTGATGCTGCTTTCCAGAATTATAAAACACTAATTGACTTTATTTCATGTGGTGAATTAACAGAAGATTGTCATACTTTGAAGCTCAATGAATGTTCAAAAAAACTTCAACAACTGGAAGAAAAGTTACTAAATGATTTTGACGTTAAAGGAATTTTTCAAGTCAAATATCAACAATACCACTGATCGATGCAATTTGGATACTTTAATAGAAACTGTAGAAGAATTTATGAAAAAATTTGTTTACCGTTAACAAATTTTGATACCACACAACTTTATAGTAAAACAGCAATCTACATGCATTGAGGAAAGAAAAAAAAATTAGAACCAGGAGAGTGCTTCGTTCAAGGGGATTTTTCTGAAAACTACGCCTTCATAATTCAGGACTCGGTTCAAGGTTATCATTATAATAATTCACAAGCTACTATTCATCCATTTGTCATTTATTTAAAAGTGCCGCAAGTGAATATATACAGCACCGAAGTGTTATACTCATATCGGATATCACAACAGTACTACAGTCCATCTTTTCATTACAAAACTTATTGAATTCATCAGAACGCATATAAATTCTAATATTAGGAAAATAATTTATAACACCGACGGGGCACCTTCTCAATACATAAATAAACCACCATTAAAAAGACTTTAAGGTTGATGCAGAATGGCATTTTCATACTACCAGCCATGGAAAGGGACCTTGCGATGGGATTGGTGGTACACTGAAGCGCGCTGCACACCGTTATAGTATGGGGAGCAAAGATATTATTGATACGCCAAAAAAACTTTTTGAATGGGCTTTAAAATGGGAATCTACCATGAACTTTGGATACGCCGATAAAAATGAATATCAATTAACAAAAGAAAAATTACAAAATCGATATAAAAATGCGATTACTATAAGTGGGACTCAAAAATTTCATTCTTTTGTACCATTAAATACTAAGACAATAATTGCAAAAATGTTTTACAACTCAGAAGAAACTTTTAAATGTAAAATAAGCAAATAGTTTTTAATAACTATATTTATTTTCTTTAACCTACATATATAATTTGTATGGTATTTTAAAAAGTTTATTCAATAATATAATTTTTGTTATTTAATGTTTAAATACAATCTTTTACTTTATGATTCCATAATAACATAATACGAAGATAATACTTCTCCAGTCAAAAGTTCCTAAATAGATTTTGTTATTTATACGGCTTTTTTGTTTGCAGTCAAGACTGTCAAATTATTTTTCATAAGAGTGACAAGTGATTACTAAAAGTGATAAATAAACATATCATTTTTTATGCCATTTAATACATAGAAAATAATTGCAGAAGTGTTTTCCTATTCAAAAGAAACTTCTGTTTGTAAAATAAGTAAATCATTTTTAACAATTGTATTTTTTTATTTATTGTACTACATATATAATTTTTATAATATTTTAAAAAGTTTATCTAATAATAAAATATTTGATATTTAACATAAAAAAAATCTCTTAGTTTATAACGCCATTTTTATAATTTTCCTTCAGAACAAAAAAAACTGATTCCCGACAGTCATATGCACAACGAATTTTATCTTTAGAACAAAAATAACGCGTGTCCTAAACTTTCACAAGTTGTTAGATATAAAATAAGCTTCAATTTAGTTTTAAAAAAAAAGGTGGAGCGCCATCTTTTCTTCAATTACACCGTTTTTTTCTTATGTTACACCGTTAAAAATTATTTCAAAAAATTAACAGTGTACATTTTGTTCTAATACCTATTCAACGACATATCACTTATGAAAATCGATTCAGTAGTTTTTCTACAATCGCTCGTCAAAATGCACTCACATCACACAATAACAAAAAATTGAGGGGCACCCTGTGAAGACCCCTGGTCGAAAAAAAAATTCTAAGAGAACTTGTATTTTTTATTTATGAAAGACTATCTATAAACAAAAAATAATCAAAATTAAAAGGGGTCAAGTCAAAACGTTGTTGAATCTTCGTGAAATTGCTCAAATAAATAAATTAATTAATTAATCGGGATCTATCCAAAATCTTGTTTTACGATTATTGGCTGTCTAATTTCTTGCAGAGCATGATATCCATCCTATATCTCTCAGCCTCTGTTTATAGACTTATTAGAGCATCAGGAGCGCTCAGGCTGCGCACGTTCTAGTTTCCAACTTGAAAGTTTTGTTCTTTTTCACGTCCAGGTAAAATTCTGTTTTGTATTCCGGGTCTGTTATTCTTTTCCTGATTTCAAAATTTAACAAAGTTTTTATTCCGGGGCTAGGGTGTTAACCTTCGGCCCAACCCAATTATAGTAAATTAGTCCGTTCTGCATCTTAAGGTTACCATAAACAACCTTACAACCAGAAACAACCATAAAAAAAGTCTTACTCTTATCAAATAGATCCTAATTTTTATCAGGATCAATTATATATTACTTCGGTCTGAAAGACCTAAGTATTAAATTCGACAAAAAAGTGAAAATCTTACCCAGACTTTTTGGGGGATTTCTTGACGTTTTAGGTCATAACGATTCTAAAAAGACAAAAAAATGTGTGTCTGTCTGCCAGTCGACCGGCAGCCCGTCACAACCGACGAAATCTAGAAAGTCGCTGGTGGGGTTTCAAAAACGTTTGTTATAAAACAGGTATACTCAATAGTAAGAGCCGAAAGAACTTTGTATTCGTTAACTGTACCGGGAGCATGTACAAAAAATCGTCAAGTGTGTCAAAAAAGGAAATTTGCATATTTTTTCTTAAAATACGTTCATTTTAAGTGATAACGAGTAGTAAAATTGAATTTGGAGAAATCTTGATGGTCGTGATTGGTATTTGAGCCCAAGAATTTTGAAAAAGATTAAATTTTTGATTTTATTATAATTTTTGGAATTTTGAAAAAAGTTGGTATTTTTGATTTCGTTATAATATTTGCAATATTTTTAGAATTTTGGAATTAGTATTTGATTTTGTTATAATTTTTGCAATATTTTAAGAATTTTTGAAAAAGTTTCAATTTTTGATTTGGCTATAATTTTTAGAATACTTTTGGAGGAATTTGGTAAACATTTGAATTTTTGAATTTGTTTTATGTTTGATATACATCGCTGCTCAAAACAAAAGACAATGTTTTTGTGAAAGTTTTTTTCTTAAAACTACATCAAAATTCTTAACCCAGACCGAAGTATTGATATCTCAGAGCTGTGAGATTTCAGCCTCTTCATATTCTTACATTAAAATACTCTAAATCAATATGGAAACTGGCACATAAGCACAAAAATATTATGTAAAACCATAGTGTTTCATTCTCTTCCCGCGGACAATAAAAGTAATGTATAACACCACTTTTCACTGCTGCTGATACTGCAAATAGTTTTGTTATATGGAAACAAAAAAAATTGAGAGTTTGCCGAGGGAAAAATATCGTTTTCATCATTGTTCATGGTGATCTAAATTTTTTCTTCCACGTTTAATATTTTGTTCATTTCAAACCATATATGCTTAAGTGTTTGATTTACGATTGGTTTCACAGCATGTACGAAACTGTTTTTTTTATTTCATTTATATTTAATATTTATTTAGTCTGTCCGTCTGTCTATTTGTTTGTGTGCTTTATCAATAATAATTTTTATTTTGTGCTTTGATGCAAAATTTTTTTTTAACTGCATCGTATGCTTAATAATATTTTTAAAATTGAATATTAATTTTGATGAGTTATGTTTTTTATGAAAACACAAACAAAGGTTTTAGAATTCTTTTAAGTTATAACTAACCTAGTATTTTTTATCAATACATTTCTTTTTGTTTTTACACACTTTTTATTTAACTTGTGTTTTTTTATTTTTATTAAAAAAGGAAGTTAGGTCAAAACAAAACTTAAAATTAATCAAAATACGTATAATGCAAAGAGTACGAAAAAAGGAACGAAAAATTAAGCTAGGCACATAAAAAAATTGGTTTTGTTATTTTTGGTTGTTGAACAGGAAATAAGTTAATTGGTTTTTAATTAATTTTCGATGGGCTGTTATAGTGGTACAAAAACATACAGGTAGAGCATAAATGTGATGAAAAGGAAAATAAATGTGTAGTTCGCGTTTATTCGGAAAAAATTTTTGATTTGTGAATGTATAAGTTAAGTAAAAATCTTAAATCCACAACAAAGCAAAAACAAATGGAATGTAAATAACAAAATTCCAATTAAAATATTTTCTTTAATTAATACTTTTAATGATGTGAACAATATAATTAATTTTATGGTGATCATGAAAATAACAGAATAATTAGAAATATTTAATTATTATTTCCATCGAAAATGTTAATTAAATCGATGATTAAGTTTCACCAAACCTTTTCGAGGGATATTAAAGTTTTATTTCTTTTTTATAGGTGTCGTAGCATATGATGATTTTCACAGAATCATGAAATTTTTTGCATTGATCCTGGTAATGAAGATTGTTTTATTTTTAATTTGTAATTAATTTTTAAATGACAAGTAGTTTGGAAAAACATCTTCCATGGCTTGCCGCTGTTGTCAATGTTCTAACCAAGTGTTAGTATTTAAGTTAATGTATATTGTAAAGTTTAATAGTTGTTGAGGTATTTTTAGTGACAATGTCATAAAAGCTAGCATATTTTTTAGACGTTTTAAATTAATTTATTGCAATAGGTGTTTAAATGAACTCATAAATGGAAAATGTAATAGAAGATAGGGTCAACGTCTGAATAAGAAAGCTATTACAAACTGACAGAACATCCCTATTAATTTATAAATTATTAAATATAATAATTTAATAACAATATTCTTATATTCAGCTTCAGGTTTTTAATTTTATTTAAGTTTTGTTTCGATTTAGCTTTGTTGGTTGGGTAGAGCAAATTTCCTGAAGTGCAAAAATCTGGCTTATATCGTAGTCAATGTTTATTATTATTGATCTAGTTATGATTATTAGAAAATCGTGTTGATTTAATTTTAGCTAGATTTATTATTTGATTTAGGTTTTTCATATCTATGCAGTAGCGTGCATCACTTTATTTTACATATTGCTTTCAATGGGTTTCAAATTGAAACGTTGTTACAGCCTACAATAAAGTGTGCAAGTATGATATTAGCAGGAACGTAATGTATGCCAACTGTAACAACATATACAGGTGTGGTAGAGTGGCAGCTTTGATAAATTCAATCATTATCAATTATTTTCAGATTAGATGATTATCTGCAAATAAGCATATCTCAATATGATGTGTCTTCCAGCTTGATATGTATATACAGAATGCATTGTATTTTTAGTGTATAATTATTTCTGAGCGGTATAGAACCCTTTTAGCTGTCTTAAATCATCAAAAATCCAATTTGAATATACATATACTAATGTTGTCAGTTTTTGTGTTGTAGTCAACCATGAATGCTCTGACGAGGTTCCTAGGTTAAACACTTAGGAACCTCGTCAGAACATGTGTGACCATGTTTTTTATAAAACGTATCCCACTGTAGCTTTTAGTGTCACTGCAACAACCGAGAGATTTATTTCTTCCGACCATAATGCAGTTTTTGTTGAAATGCAATTTAATCATTCTAAGAGCTAGCAAAAGCAAGAAATTGACAAAGATTTCCAGTGTAGAAAAATTCACATTGATTGCCTGCGTGTTTATTTGAGCAATGAACCCCGAGCAGATGTCTATAATACAAACAACCATGTTTTTTATAAAACGTATCCCACTGTAGCTTATAGTGTTACTGCAACAGCCGAGAGATTTATTTCTTCCGACCATAATGCAGTTTTTGTTGAACTGCAATTCAATCATTCTAAGAGCTAGCAAAAGCAAGAAATTGACAAAGATTTCCAGTTAGAAAAATTCACATTGATTCCCTGCTTGCTTATTTGAGCAATGAACCCCGGCCAGATGTCTATAATACAAACAACCCCTCCTCAGCGTTTGAGACATTTATATCTTATTTCACAGTTAACCATCAACAAATACATATACATTAGTTAAAATTGCAGTATTACTGCCAACATTGATAACCTATATAGCTCCATTACTAAATTGAACATTTAGACATAAAAGCAACTAAAACCTTTTTAGAGGACGACACTGCGCTATGCTATGTTAGATTTTCAATTCCGTGTATCATGCTGGATATAAATAAGGATTTAAAGCTGATCAAGAATTGGCTTGATCTACATGGCATTTTTTTGGGTAGCAAAACCAAGTATGGGCTATTCAATGTAGGAAAAGACTATTAAATGCCTCGCATAGCCGTTATATATCATGAAAACAATTGCAATGGGTAAAATTGTTCCGGATGCAAAAAGGCGTTTGGACTTGAAAAGGAAATTGAGCTGTAATGAACACATAAATGCTTTTTCAAATACACGCTAATGACAATTTATTGGATCCTCGTTTTCCTCAATCAGTCTCAATCTACTCAATCTACTTGAAAATACTTTGCTCTTGTTGATTCAAAACTATAATAAGAAATATCTTGTTGGGATGGAATATATGCTTTCCGAACCCGCTTTTCTCACTCAAAAACATGCATTAAAAGGGAATGGAAAAGGGAATTTAAACAGAAGGAAGGTTCTTATTGATTGCTTATTGGTTCGATTCCAAGTTTATAGAGGTTGGTACCAGTGTGTATTTGGGATAATTCACTTCATCAATAAATTTTACAATTTGGAAAACAGGACAGACCCAAATCCATTCAAATCAATTACCAGTGACCATGTATCAGCAGGTGTGCTTCGAAATATTTAATGGATGTCTCAAAAACAACATTTTTCGAGCACCTGATAAAATGCGGTATAGCAGTTGGTTTTCAAAATCAGACAATAAAGATCATTTATATAACAAAAAGGGCAAATTGTTAAAAACGCTAATATAAAGAATATTCTAGAAATATTCTTGATTACATAGTTTGACATATGTTACTAGAAATATTTGCAAGGGTAAATTCTTGTCCCTACTCTTTCGACAATTTCCTTGGACAACTAGCAAACTAATCCAGAGCAAACTAGCTAAATAGTCCAGAGAGTCAAAAATAGTTCTTCCAGCGTGCGTACGAAGAATTGAACACATGATGTAATATACATAAACTAGGTTTGTCATAAAAAATTTAACATTTTCCGTAAAATTTTAAATTATATTTTATGTATTGTTCTCTTTCTAACCTTGTGATATTTCTATTCCAAAAAATATAAGGATTTAATTTTTTTGTATGATGTCAATTGTTTTGTTTTTCTATGCTGTCAGCTGTCATATGATGTATGTATTTCATTATGGTGATAAAAACTTTAGCAGGCAAACTGGAGTAGATAATCTGGTATTCGCATAGAATGATGGCAATTCTTCACTCGAATGATTCACTTCACTCGCCACTCGTCTTCACTCGCCACTCGCAAGAATTGCTACCATTCTAAACTCATACAAGAATCTACTATGCGAATAAATCAAGCTTAGTTTTTGTCAAGTCAATAGTAGATTATACACTAAAGGACAGAAGTGCATGTTTTTACCCGAGGTGTGTTTGAAGCCTGAGGGCCTGAGTGCTACATATCACTGAGGGAGATAACATGCTCTCTTCCAAGGTGTATGTACTATTGAGGTGTATTTACGCGATCACAATATTATTATGATAATAAAAACTGAATCTTATCATTTGAAGAGAACGAAAATTATAATTATTGATGTTCATCATAGTAGGCGGGTTTTATACAAATTTGTTTGAATTTATCGTAAAAAACTTCTATTTTCATGAAAACTATGTTGACATGGTCTGTTATTTCTTATTTCCTGGGTTGTAAAAGTGCAATCTGCTCCCGCAAATGAATTAACGGAATTGAATTTTATATATACAACTCGTGCAAAAAATTGTTTTCACTGTTGTAAAATTATTCCAATTATTGTGAGTATTTAAATACATAATTACTGATTTCCAATCATTCATGTCCTAAAGCGGTAATAACTTAATAGCAACAAAAAATTGTAACTATTTTTACTTCACCATCAATAATAAATGGTGTGAAGCAATGCAATCTACCGAGAAAAAAAATCTTAAATACTCCAAATTTTGTTTTTTTTTTTGTTTTGGACCATCCTCTATCTAAATAGCCAATAACAATTTCGGTGTACGACTGTGTGTTGGTGGGTAGTTGGGTGCCATTCTGGGTGACATAGGATCTTAATTATCCAGACAAATGATGTAGGTTCACTTGAAAATGGAAGATACGGATTCATTTCAAATTTGGACAAAATGGCGGCGGGGCTCCCGAACACCTCTAAGTTTAAATCTTCAATAGCTTCTAACCCCGGCTTATGATCTTATGGAAACTTGGTATATAAGGTTTTAGTGCTGTTTCCAATATTTCTGCCTACCAACATCCAGCTAAAAAGATTTTTTCCCGTGTTTATCCCTACTGGAGCTTACAATTACCGATCGATTTTCATGAAGCGTTGGTAAAAGCTTTCAAGTAACATGAGTAGAGTATGTGTACTGGGATTTCCCGGACGGAAATTTGAAAATTTGTTCAAAAACATTCTGAAATAGTGTTAAAAATTGTCCTTAAGTTCGCATTTTAGGAATCATATTAAAGAAAAGATTTTTTCAGATACTTTGTAATAAGTTGAATATTACTGTTAGTCCAGTAAAAGACGGTAAAAATAGTAGGGAGCCTCCAAATTCTTTGAATCAGCATCGATTTGCCTGAAATGCCTGAATCGATTTGCCTGAAAATTTGAAATTCAGAAAATTCAACACAACCTCCATTTTAAAATCTACCCTACGTGCTTTTATTTTTAGTGGCAAAAACTAGTCTTTATTTTCAAAACTTATTAAGCTACAAGTTAAATCTTAACAGATTGAAATAAAGATCACAACCACATATTTGAACCCTTAAAAACCACAAACTATTATGATTACATTAAAAAAGGTTATTACGGGCGACAAATTTATTTTCTTTTTTTATTTTAACTACATTAAATTTAAATGTTTTTTCATTAATATTTAGCACATGGAATCCTCATGAGAACTATAATGTCAATCTCCTCCTTTTCTTGATCTAAAATCGAAGCAATATTATGACAGATTTTGCCGAAGCATCTACTACAAGTTGCGTTGCAAAAAAGTCCAACTTTTCGACAGATACATAATGCACCACATCCTGTTTTGCAACAGAAAATCATTTTTAAAAGGGTTTTCGCAGAAATTTTTTCAATTCTGATGGGCTGCAAAGATAATTCTTATGTATTCTTATGAGGTAAACTTTTGTGAACGACGGTTTATTTTTTCCACCTTCATACTTTGTTCATGATAATTTTCAAATATCAGTAATATTATTATTGAAATTTCTTCTCAAATAATAGATGTATTCCTAAAAAAACTGCTGTAAATGTGCCATTTAATTTTATACAAAAGCAAATTTCAAACGCAATCAAATAAAATTACTAAATATATTAAATCTTCTAATAATATTACCGCCGCAAGTTTTAAAGTAGCAAGAGATATTGCCAAACATGGCAAAGCATTTACGGATTTATTAAATCAACTCTTTTAAGTTGTATGTATGCAGTTAAGTGCAAAGTAAGCAAAGTATGCAGTTAAGTGCAAATACCGTAAGAGAATATAAAATTTTTATAAAAATACGTGAAAATATTTCTAAACAGCTAAAATCTGATCTTCATGCGGTTGAAGTGATTGCATTAGCAGTTGATGAGAGTACAGATATTAACTCCAATGCCAGACTGGCAATTTCTTTTCATTGTGCTACAGTTGGGAAAATACGACAAACTCCCAAAACTAGAAACTTTGCAGGAACGAATTTTTATTTACACATTATTTTAACGTTCGTGAAATTGTCTCCCTCGACGCTAACGCGTCTCATGAACAAAAGTGTCACAAACAAAAAGCAACGTTTTTATCTCTTGTAGCAAAATATACTATTTCATAATTAGATTGGCACGCAAAAATAGCGATCATTAGAAAAAAAATTGTTTCGGCACGCCAATAAAATTCAGTTGCGAACCCTGATCTAGATTATATTTTATCTATTTTAATGAATGATTTAACGCTTTAACTACTCGTCTATATATATAAAATTGAAAGTATGTATGTTTGTCGTTTATGCATTAATAAACCATTCATCCGATCATCATGAAACTTTGGGAAGTTGTTGTGTACACTTGCGCATAGGTAACAGGCAAATTTTTTTTTAAATGGAACCCCAGGGAGGGCCATTATAATTATCTTAAGGGGTTCTGCCTAAATGTTGTTAATAATTTAATTTGATTTTTCTTTAAATATTGTTTTATACGGTTAGATTCCTTTGATCAATTTTTTTGTTGAACATAATTTAGTGAAATTGAAAAATGAAAGTATAATCTGAAACAATTACATTTGTATATCAAAACCATATGTATTTGAATTAAACACATAATGATGTTACAAATTTTATCATCTATACAATGTGTTATTGTTATTGGTAATAAACTAAATATGTTATTGGTTTGCAATTGTATATGTAATGCATGTTTCTTCAACTAAGAAAGATAGTTGATAACATCGATTAAAAGCTCAAAATTACGAAATGGAA
This sequence comes from Diogma glabrata, assembly GCA_963693315.1. Taxonomy (NCBI): domain Eukaryota; kingdom Metazoa; phylum Arthropoda; class Insecta; order Diptera; family Cylindrotomidae; genus Diogma; species Diogma glabrata. Next base: position 146,300,441 of record OY856186.1, on the reverse strand, counting down.
TTCGCACAAATACTATACAAAGAAGCATAGCTTATGTATAATCAAAGATGGATAGCAAGTATGATAAACAAACTAATTATATAAAAATGTGGCCCTTAGCCGGCAACACGTTTGCAATAGTGAGTTTTCTGCATAGGATCTTGATGAAACTTTGGCAAATGATACAGGTTCACTTGAAAATGGAAGATCTGGATTCATTTTAAATTTGGACAAAATGGCGAGGGGTCTCCCGAACACCTCTAAGTTTAGATCTTGAATAACTTCTGATCCCAGACTATGATATTATTGAAACTTAGTATATAAGGTTTTAGTACTGTTTTCAATATTTCTGCATACCAACTTCCGGTTTGTCACTTCCAGTTAAAAAGTTTTTTTTTCAGGTGTTTATCCCTACAGTAGCCTACAATTACCGATCGATTTTCATGAAACGTTGGTAAAAGCTTTCAAGTAACATGAGAAAGATTTTGTTAGCTTTTGGAGCACATTGGATAAAGGGTTTGGGGGTTCATCATACAACAGGTGGTTTTTCCACAAAGTTTTTATGTTTGTTGGGAGCATAAAACATTCATTCGTGAATGAATTTTGATGATACTTTGGAAAAAGATGCAAACATGTATGACAAGAAACTGATTAGTTTTTGAGCGATAGTGAACAAAATGGTGTGGGGTCCCTGAAGCACCTGTTTTTTGAATGCTCTATAACATCTGTACCTGATAAGCGAATTGGATGAAACTTGGTACATGAGTATACAGTACGGTTCACAATAGTTCTGCATCCCAACTTCCGGTTTTTCACTTCCGGTAAAAAAAATTTTTTGTACTTTTTTGAACTTTTTCAGTGTCTTTATGCACACTACAGCCTACAATAATGAAGTGATTATGATGAAACTTATGAAAAGGGCTCCAATTAGTGTGAGAAGATAATTATCATCTTTTCGGACACATTGACCAAAGGGGTGGGGGGTCTTCCATACAACTGACTTTTCACACTTTGTTTTTTAAGTTTGTTGGGAGCATACAGACTTCATTCATTAATTTATTTTAATGACACTTTGAAAAAAGATGAAAACTTAAGTAACAAAGAACTGATTAGTTTCTGGATAATATTGGAATAAGTGGTGGGGGTCCTCCCGAACACTGTCCCCTCCTGTTTACTGTGTCACACTTTTTCAATGTTTGTTGGGAGCACACAGCATTCGTTCGTGAACGAATTTTGATGACACTTTGAAAAAAGATGCAAACATGTATGGCAAGGAACTGATTAGTTTTTGAGCGATAGTGAACAAAGTGGTGGGGGGTGTCCCATACACCTGTTTTTTTCAATAGCTCAGTAACATCTGTACCTGATAATCGAATTGGATGAAACTTGGTACATGAGCATTTAGTACGGTTCACAACAGGGATGCAGAACTTCCGGTTTTTCACTTCCGGTAAAACTTTTTTTTTGTAAATTGTTGACAGTGTTTTCAGTGTCTTTATGCATACTACAGCCTACAATAATGAAGTGATTATGATAAAACTTATGGAAAAGGTTCCAACTAGTGTAAGAAGATAGTTATCATCTTTTGGAACACATTCATCAAACTGGCGGGGGGGGTCTACCATACAACTGCTGACTTTTCAAACTTTGTTTTTAAAGTTTGTTGGGAGCATACAGATTTCATTCATTAATCAATTTTAATGCCACTTTGGAAAAAGATGAAGTCTTTAATGACAAAGAATTGATTAGTTTTTGGACAATATTGGGATAAGTGGTTGGGTCCTCCCGAACACCTGTTTATTGTTTCAATGTTTGTTGGATGCATACAACATTCGTTCGTTAAGTAATTTTGATTACACTTTGCAAAAATATGCAAATATGTATGGCAAGGAACTGATTAGTTTTTTTTAGCGATAGTGAAAAAAGTGGTAGGGGGTCCTCCAAGAACCTGTTATTTTGGAAGCTTAATAACTTCTGTACCTGATAATCGAGTTGGATGAAATTTGGTACATACACATTTAGTACGGTTTACAACAGTTCTGCATCCTAACTTCCACTTTGTCACTTCCGAGAAAATTTTTTTTTACTTTTCTCTCGTACAACAGAATTTATGTTTGTTGGGATACTACTGCTTGCTTTAATATTTTTATTAATAGAACTACGACGTCCATAATATTGGTTAGCTTTTAACTAAAGTATTTGATAGATATTAGCTCATTATATATCCAGAACACTATGTTTCCAGAGCTGTGGTGAAGTCAGCCTATGCATCAGGGTCGCAATATTTTTTAAAATAAAATGTGTTGGGTAGTAGGAATTACGATGTGTGTCACAACAACACATAAGAACATGCTTTCTTAGGTGTTGATGGACGTAATTTTTTTATTTTTTAAAAGAATGAACTTTTTGCTTGCTCGAATAAAAGAGCTTCCATATAATTACACCAAAACCTCGATTTGCGTCGGTAATTGGGACCAGAGAAAGACGACGCAAATCAAAACGACGCAAATCGAAATCATTTATCGTATATATTTATACAACTTTTTTGTTAATTGGTACCATAATAATATATTTCATGAAAAATTTCCAATTCATTAATAAAATATATTATATTTCTAAATATATATATATGTTACAATACGCAAAAGCTTTAATTCAGAACAAGTTACATAAAAAACAAACAAACAATAAATAAAAACATATAAATTCAACAAATTTCACAGCAAATATAATTTTTGGATATAATTTTTACTCCGAGCTTGAAGATTCTAAATCGATGGTCATTTCGGTAGACTGATTTGGCTGGAAATTGTCCAATGTTTGCTGAATTGTCACTGCTTTTCTTTCCAAATAAATTTCTTTGTAACAATTTATAGCGTCAGCCACAGATCTTGTGACTTTTAAACTACGATTTTCATCAGGATCATTGTCTGAAAAAATTTCCATTGCTTTTGAAATAAGTTGCATGGCTTCCGATATATGGCTAGTTTTTAATTTTTTTCCTTCTGGAACAATATCAGGTGTGTCATCATCGTCTTCCATCGCATGCTCAACATTCATCGCAATTAAATCTTCATTGTTCAACTCTTTATCGTGAGATATCAATAGCTCATCAATATCATTCTCCTCCATACCTCAATGTTAGATTGTCAGGCTAATGCCGCAACTTCCCTTCGAATAATTGGTACAGCAGAAACTTTTTCTCTATCTTTACAAACGCATTCCGGCCATAATTCACGCCAAACGCCGTTCATGCATGAATTTTTCACTTCTATCCATGATGCGTTGATATTTTCGATAGCCATTTTTATATTATAATTTTTCCAAAACTCTTTCATCGTTGTCTTATCCTCTCCATCCGTTGCTGCAATTAGCTGACTAAAAGTGCGTCGGAGAAAATAACATTTAAGGTTGGATATAACTCCTTGATCCATTGGTTGTAGGATTGATGTAGTATTTGGAGGCATAAAAACAATTTTAATATTTTCCGAAAAATCATCTGCATAAATTGGATGTACTGGAGCATTGTCTATTAATAACAACATTTTGAAATCAATATTTTGAGTACCACAATAAGCTTTTAATTCAGGAACAGCGCAATTTTCTATCCAATCTTTAAAAAGAGCTGCAGTAATCCATGCTTTTTTATCAACTCGCCAATAAACCGGAAGATCATTTTTTTCACATTTTTAAAAGCTCTTGGATTTGCAGAGTGATAAACATGAAGCGGCTTAAATTTAAAATCACCTTCTGCATTTCCTCCTAAAAGAAGGGTAAGCCGATCTTTACTGACCTTGTGTTCAGGGCAAGATTTTTCGGATTTAGAAATGTACGTTCTCTCTGGTAGCCGTTTCCAAAAAAGACCAGTTTCATCGACATTCAGAACTTGTTTAGCAGGATATCCACCTTCTTCGACAATCGCTTTTAGTTCAACTTTAAATTTACTTGCAGCTGCAACATCTGCACAAGCTGATTCTCCTTTCAAGGCAACATTATGCAATTTTGTTCGAGTTTTGAAACGTTCGAACCAACCCTGACTGGCTTCAAATTTTTCTAAATTTTCACTGCTGGATGATGGTGAATTCTTGTGAATCTCATTAAAAATGCTTATAGCTTTATTTTGAATCACCATTTTGCTCAGTGGCATCCGCCGCTGATTTTGATTTTCTATCCAAATGTTAAGAAGAAAGAAGAATTCTAAAACACTAGAAATGAATGTATTCAATTGAATAGAATGAAAAATTGCTTTGAAAAGTGAAAGATCCGTAACAAAAGTTTTATCAGAATTCTAAACTACATAATGGTTAGATCCATTGCTAAACTCTTAATAAAATCTTGAAGTTAAGAAGAGACTCTATTTTTACCATAGCTGAACTTCTTAGTTTGGTAATTTGCTTTGATTGTAATGGTGTAGCAGTTTTAGCAAACTCTTTTATTTGGTTAGCATCTCGATTACAAATTGTTCTAATTGTTGTAGGAGCTAAACCAAGATTTCTTCCCATTTCAACCGCTATTTCACCAAATTTAAATCGTTTTAAAACTTCTAATTTCAGTTCCAAACTAATTTGTTCCCGTTTTTCACTCATTTTTATTTTTACAAAATAAGTTTATTTGAACTTAACTGCAGCAATTAATTTTTGAAAAATTACACTTACTATTATTGAACAAATTTAACTTACTGAAAATACTAGGCAACGCAAATAGATGGAAATATAGTTTAGAAAAACAAATAACGACTCAACTCTAAAAATGGGGTTTTAACATGCGAATTGTGGATAGGTCTATTTTATATTCACCACGTTCGGAGATGAAAGTCCGAGAGATGGTTTTATTTTATCTTTTCTGTCGTATTCGCACGAATACATAAAAATTTGTATGAAAAAACGATTTTTTTTTTTTCAAAAAAAAAAAACAAAAAATTATGAACGACGCAACTTCGAAAACGACGCAAATCGAAACGACGCAAATCGAGGTTTTGCTGTACTATATATGCTGGCTTGAGGTAAACAATGCGTTATATGATCTTGGTAAATGCTTCTAGCACTAGGAAAATTAGGAACCTAATTTTAGCTTTGTTCCTGCAAATTTGAAAAAAAAACAGTATATTGTTTTTATTTCCTCCATCCTATCATGAAATATTGCCCTATATCGTACATTATTATGTGAAAGGATTTATTATTAAGTTTTCCATTCTTTAAGAAGAATATAAAAAAAAAGAAATTTGCGTCCATCAACGTCTTAAAAAGCATTATGTTGTAAAGCCTCTGTCTTAAAAGGTTTATATGTGTTGTTGTGACACATATTGTAATTTTAAATATGTCACATATTTTGAAATTGCACAAACTTTTTTGAACTTCGGGGAAAAAGATGATGAACAATGTCATTGAAGCTACAATTTTGAGTGGAAAATTCGAAGAGGAAGATGTAGTGTTGCCACGACAGACAGGCCACATATTTCAATGATCCCAACAGATTCAAACGTTTAGTTTCCAGTGCAACTCGCTTTTGCAATTACCATCAACAAAGCACACGGACAATTACTGCAAGTATGTGGACTAGATTTGGAGAATCCGTTCTTCTCACATGAACATGGACAACTTTATGTGGCTGGCGCGTTAGGAAAACCTTCTGATTTATTCGTGTACGCACCAGACGGAAAAACAAAAATTAAAGTGTACCCACAAGTACTCGAATAAATAAATAGAATTAAAATGATATTTTAAAATTCGTTCCATATAAAATAAATAATTTGCAATAAAAATGACACAATGTTAATTGAATGTTATCTTTACGAGTTTTCTCGAGTTTTCTTTCTTATGAGATAGCGGCAATATGCAACCGATGTTAAATAAACCAAACCTTTACGCTATTTGGTGTACAAATAAAATTTTAAGAGATTTTGTTAGTGATTAAGATCAAAGTAATTATTGTAATTCACTTGAGTCTTGCAATTTAAAAGCATTTTTCATTTTCTCTTAGAAAAACTTCTTTAGAACAGTTTTTGTGTGTTTCGTGTCGGGTACAAATACAATGCATGAGCACTGTGAACATTTGTGAATCTATTTTTGTTCTGTATAAAGTTCTATATAGAGATGAGTGATGACACACCTCTACTAATTCAACAAGTCATTTAAATTTTTTTATAGCTTACTCGAAAACTTATTTGATCGCCAATTTTTCATATATCCGAACTGATGAGCTAAAGTACTGATTATTTTTCATTCATATTTTTAAAAACAAAAATTAAAAACTACGCTATCATTTCTCATTACCACTTTTTGAAATCATTGCTACTACGTCAACAAAATGTCTGTGCACAAACTTTATTTATAAGCGTAGCAAAGCACGCCGGGTCCTGCTAGTATTATTATAAATTTTAAAAGCGTTTTATAAAAATTTTTTTTGTCACGTAATTCAGGATAATGCCGGAATCTCTGTACCTCGTATACGTAGTTTTATAATTTTACCTGCATATCAATCAACGTTGCAATTAAATGACGCTTATTTATTAATGGGATTACTTGAGCGATAGTATGCAAACATGATTCCTCTGCTTTTGTTTTACTGGTGTTCCTTTCCTTTTTCCAGAAGCCAGGCCTCTATAATCAAGGCTACACTTAATAACACGACACACATATTTATGGGCTTCATTTTGGACAACTTAACCTAGATTTTCCTTAGATATACATAATTCGATGCTATTTTTCTTAAATATAACAAAATACAAAATCTACAAATTTTTTTATATTTGGATAAATTTTAATATTTTTTTTGCTTTTCTTTGTTTGATCTTAAGGACTACCGTTATTTACAATTAAATAGTTTTGACTCTACTTTAAAATAAAATAAATTAATGACACAAATTTAATATTTTACTGTACAATACTCAATAACATTTTTGAATTCAAATTTCAAAACCGGAGTGGACTTCACTTGCGAAATTTAGTCTAAACCGTTACAGTTGTTTTTATTAGTAATTGTTGTTTCTCTTGTAATTCTATTCCTGGATTGATTTTAAACTATAACTGATGTAGTTCTTTATTTGATTTTGCCCGTATAACATCAATAAAATAAAATTATTTTGAAAGAATGTTTTGCAAGTTTAATTTATCTTATAAATGTCTGTAAAGAAATCTATGAAATTCTATAACTTTTTGGGGCTCGTCCGGGAAGAAGCGATAAGTCATCTCTGAAACAGGTCATCGCAGAATCTCATCAGTGGACTTTACAGTTGCTTAAAATATTTTTGGATTTAACATTGAAACGATATTAGCTTAGTTGTGGCACCTGTTTTAGATTATAATAATATCTAAACCTCGCACTGGATTTAGGACTTCCTTGGATACAAAATTTTTAAGAAAATTCTTCTGTTTTTTGTGATAATAGGCGCAAAAATAATTCAATATTTTGTCCGGTATTTTGTGAAATCATAACGGTTTAACGTGCATGTTTTGGAACATTTGAAGAGTAAACATTTCTATAAAGATTTCAATCGAACTTAAATAAAATTTTCGAATGATCGATGAGCAACCAGGTACGTCGAAAGCAACTGATCTGGGAAACAAAGTTTACTGTAATTAAAAGAAATGCGACGCGAATTAAAACATATTAAAATAATTCTAAAAGAGAGATCTTTCACAATAGATTCAAATTCGGTTTTTGTTTCTTCAAATTTGGTTTTTGAAGAAAAGACAACCAAATTTGAGGTTACTGTGACAGAAAACATTCGGTTGGCACAAAAGAGGTTTTAGTCACCAAATTTTTTTCACTGTCGACGTATGACCAAACCAAAAGACGACATTGCTGAAGATGAGATGAGATGCTGAAGCTTCAGGATGGCCAAATTTGTAAGATCACTCTGTACCGTAATTCTTTGCTTGATTGATTCTTAATTATAACTGGGCGAGTTCTTTATTGAATTGAATTTTGAGCGAATACATCATCAATAAAATAAAATTGTGAGCTGAGTAAGGGTGAAAAATCTTTTAATGGCCAATTGTAACGAAGCGCTGCTTCGTTGAACATCAACTAAGTGGCATAGCAGACCGCGTACCTAGCGAGATTTATTTAAAGCCCCAAACTAGCTTCAGTAAGTGGGGTCGAACGAAGAATACCTGCTGCTCCGGCACAAATATCAGTATTGTACGCGTATTTTGATATGGAAATGGATCAACGAGAAGCGAAGTGGAATAAGTAGACTCTAGCGACCCCTGTGTATGAAAAAAACCGCGATCACCACGTCCCATCCCATAATCCTAACACATTCACATGCTCTCGCACTTAATCCACTCACTTACACACACACACATACACACACACACATACTCACTCACACATGCACACATCCATGCCCATGCGCATTCACACGACGCGATACAGCCAAGCTACCATATTCAATCAAACAGAGTAGCTTGATATCATTTTCATGATTGGTGATATGTATGATATGAGATGTCCAACCAGAAAATCAACTATTTTGGTTTCCATTGTAGAAAAGTAGGCAAGATTGTATTTTTATTCTGGAAAGTTTTATTTGAACCTTCAGAAGTCTTTTCAGGCTCAATTGCATGGAAAAAAATCCCAGTAGCAGGTGAATCCGCTAGAAATAGGTAGATTTCGGGGTCAGACGGTTTTGTGTCCAAATAAAACTAGATGTGTCAGATTAGTTTAAATAATAAATTTAAGTAGAAACAGAATAATTCAAAAAAATTATCGAACCAATTATCCGAACTAACTTCATCAATACAATTTCGGAACAGTTTTATTTAAGTTGGTTTAAACTACTTTTAATAACATATTAAATCCACCAAAGATCAAATAAACTACGTCACAACTACAATTATACCATCACACATAATTTATAATCAAACATTATCAAACAATTTTAATTCAAAATAATTTTTTGTTGTTGTGTTTTTTTGTTCTTATTTAATCTTTTTTCAAACGGTAATAAAAAATAAAAACAAAAGATAATTTGATAATTTTTCTATCGTATTAAATGGCTAAATATTTCTTGCATAGGTTCATTATAACGCTTATAAAATGGAACCTCTTGGGTTAGATAGCTG
>OY856186.1:146202958-146291194 GCA_963693315.1 Diogma glabrata | reverse complement strand
AAAGATGGGTCAGCTCGTTTTTGTGTAGACTATCGAAGGCTCAATGAGGTAACCATTAAGGACAGCTATCCACTGCCACGAATCGATGACACACTGGATACATTATCAGGGGCCAAATGGTACAGCACATTAGATCTGAAGAGTGGCTACTGGCAAGTTGAAATGCATCCAGAAGATCGACGAAAGACAGCATTTTCTACTGGCAATGGGTTGTGGGAGTTCAATGTGATGCCGTTTGGTCTATGCAATGCCCCAGCAACATTTGAACGTCTAATGGAATGCGTGTTGCATGGTTTAACCTGGAAAGCCTGCCTAGTTTATCTTGATGACATCATTATAATGGGTCGCAACTTCGAAGAGCATCTAATGAACCTCGAAGAAGTACTCAGAAGAATAAGTAATGCCAACATGAAGTTGAATCCGGTAAAGTGCAATCTCTTCCACAAAGAAGTGAAGTACCTTGGACACATCATTACAGAACATGGAGTCAGAACCGATCCCGAGAAGATTGATGCTGTGAAAAATTGGCCAGTACCGAAGAATGTTCATGAGCTACGCAGTTTCCTTGGCTTATGCACCTATTATCGAAGATTCGTGGAGAATTTTGCGAATATCGCCAAGAGTCTACATAAATTGACAGAGGCAAGTACCAAGTTTCTGTGGACAACCGAATGTAATGAGGCATTCTGCCGTTTAAAAGAAAAACTATGCAACACCCCTATACTAGCCTATCCAGAATCCGGAAAGATGTTCATTCTGGACACAGACGCAAGCAATGTAGGAACCGGAGCTGTTTTGTCACAGAAAGTTGGAGACGATGAGAAAGTGGTGGCTTACTTCAGTAAAGTTCTGTCAAAGCCGGAGCGGAATTACTGTGTCCAGAGGAAGGAGTTGCTAGCTATCATCAAGGCTGTGAAACATTTCCACAAGTATTTGTGTGGACAACCATTCCTGATTCGCACGGACCATGCTGCTCTAAAATGGTTATTACAATTCAAATTTCCTGAAGGACAAGCAGCAAGATGGATAGAGATCCTGCAGAACTACGACTTCAAAGTTGAACACCGCAAGGGGAGGATCCATGGTAACGCCGATGCCCTGTCCAGAAGACTCTGTATAGAGGAGTGCAAGTCATGTAGCAGAACTGAGGGAAATGAGGCAATGAAAGTGAACCAAATCAAGTTCCAAACTCCTGAAGATTGGTGTACCGAGGCAATTAAAAGAGAGCAGCTAGAAGATCCAGCCATGGCTCCAATATTGAAATGGAAAACTGAGGGAAGGCGACCGGAGTGGAAAGAGGTCGCACATTTAAGTACGGAGGTGAAATGCTACTGGGCGCAATGGGACTCACTATTTATGGACAACGGGATACTTAAAAGAAAATGGGAGTCCGCTGATGGAAAGAAAGTGTTAGAACAACTGGTGTTGCCATCAAGTCGAGTGGAAGAGGTACTGGGAAAGCTGCATGGAAGTATTTCTGGAGGACACCTGGGAGTCAATAAAACCCTAGCCAAAGTAAGGGAGAGGTTTTATTGGGTAAGGTATCGAACAGACGTGGAGCAATGGTGTCGGCGATGCGATACTTGTGCAGCGAGCAAAGGACCAAAAACTAGAACTCGAGGAGAGATGCAACAGTACAATGTGGGTGCCCCAATGGAGAGAATTGCTATGGACATCGCGGGGCCATTTCCGGAAACGACAAAAGGTAACAAATACATCATGGTGGTCATTGATTACTTTACAAAATGGCCGGAAGCTTATGCAATACCGAACCAGGAAGCAGTTACGGTCGCGGAAACATTAGTCAATGAATGGGTTTGCAGATATGGAACACCGCTCGAGTTGCATACCGACCAGGGAAGGAATTTCGAATCTCAACTGATGGAAGAGCTGTGCAGAACACTCGGCATTAGAAAAACACGAACTACACCTATGAACCCGCAGTCGGATGGCATGGTAAAACGATTCAACCGAACCATGGAAGAACATTTGTCAAAGGTAGTAGAAGCCAACCAAAGAAATTGGGACAAGGATCTTCCGTTATTCTTGATGGCCTATCGTAGCGCAGTGCACGATACGACAAGTGAAACACCAGCGAATATCATGTTCGGAAGAGAACTACATCTTCCTAGTGACATCGAGTTTGGCATCCCTGGAGGTCTGGTATCCACGAAAACAGATTATGTGGGACAACTAAGGGAAAAGATGAATAAAATCCATCAGCAGGTTCGAGACCACATTAAGATTGCCAGTGACAAAATGAAAACCAGGTACGACATAAATGCAAATAGTGGCGGTTTTCAAGAAGGAGAATTGGTATGGCTATACAACCCCAGAAGAACTAAGGGAAGATCACCCAAGCTGCAGCCAGATTGGGAAGGCCCATATAAAATAATCAAACGAATTAATGATGTCATCTACCGCATACAAAAGGGACCCCGTACCAAGATGAAAGTGATACATCTGCAAAGGTTGGCACCGTACCAAGGTAACAGCACCAATGCGATATCTGATATTGTTCGGGACGAACAAAACTAAATGGAGGGCAATGTAATAAACTTCGTCCAGAATGGGTTAATTTTATTTACTCATTCATTAATTAAAAGTTAACTCCTTTTTCAATCTTTTACTTGTATTGCAAATTGTATTGCATAAATTAATGTAAATTAAATTTGTTATACAAATGTTTACATTAATGAATTAAAAGAAGTTACCTAATACATTTTGCATAAATTAAATTTGAGTTCGCTAATACAAATGCAAGTATGAATGAAAACAGGTGTGGCCTATTCAAGATGTACAGACTACGTAGTATTGATTTCTAGTGGATTATAGAAGTTTCGATTTATTTATTTTTCGATATAAATAAGCAAACAAAAATATCAGATAGTCAGTTTTAATTTTGCAATTAAAAGTGTTATTAAATATTCACAAGTATAAGGAATAATCGGTGGTACTTGAGCCTGGGTACTAATAGTAAAAGAATTTGAACTTAGTGGAATAGTAAATACAGATTTTACGATTCCGAATATTATTGATTCAAATTGTGGAAAAGCGGTGAAGTTCATCGTGCATAAATTGGAGACCCTGGAATTTATTGCAATTAAAATCGGAAGTTGCTGTAACTGGTTGATAAATAAAGTTTGAGATTCTGTTAACTAAAGATCTGTCTTTTTACTGTCGTGTTTGCTCAATAATCTAAAAGAACCAACGAAGAGTCGTTACAATATGAAAGGGCTTCATTTCAGTATTCCTTAAAATTTATTTTGGAATTTTACACCTCACCATTTTTTGTATAATTTTGAATAATGAAATAATGACGTTTAAGAAAACGTGTTTTCTTACCTCAATTAGCTCCGAACCTAACTGATCGAAAATCTTCAAAGGTATTTGGAATGATAGAAAAATTAGTGAGTTTTGAATATAAAATAAAAAAGTGTCATATACTCATAATTACATTTATTAAAAGGGTGGAAATGAGAAGGAGTAAAAACACTATTTAAAACGTGGTCAAGTGGGGTCATTTGAAAGAGCTAATTTGGAAACATTGCAATTTATTTTAGAACTTTGCGGTGCACAGTTTTTGAGCTATTGTCAAAAAAGTGCAAAATTCAGACCGTACCCTCCCCCCCCCCTCACGTTTCGACACTGAATGACAAAAAAATTTGAAAAAATTCATTGATTTAAGAAGTTTGGTAAATTTTGAATGAAAATCATTGCGAAGTCTCAAATAATTATATTTCTGTGTGTTTAAGGGACGGGGGTAGAGAGGGTTAAAAAAACCTTTTTTGACCCAAGCGAGTGATGTGTCACTTGAAAGAGCACCTAATTTAGCTATCACTGTAATTTTTTTAGAATTTTGCGGTGTAATGTTTTTGAGTTATTGTCAAAAAAGTGCAACTTTCTCTACGTTTCATTTTTGACCTAAATTAGACCCTTCATTAATTATGAAGGAGCACTTAATTTAAGAAACATTACAATTTTTTTTAGAATTTTGCAATGCACAGTTTTTGTGTTATTGTAAAAAAAATATTTTTAGTATGAAGCCTCTCCCTCCACCCGCCTAAGTTTCGACACTTTATTGACCTAAAAAATAATGAAATTTAAACCATTTACAAGCTGATATAATTTTATCTTTCTTGAGTTACCATAAACAGCTATGGATAAGATTTAACCTGAACATTTTGGGTGTGATTTTTGATCAATGTATATATTATATATGAATGTGATTGTAATTTACTATTATTATTTTTGATTAAATATTTATTTTGTTATACGTCTATGGTCTGGCAATATAAAGACATTACAACACAACTTTATGTCAATTATTTTTAATATTGTGTTCTTTTATATTCACGGAATCCTTGTCGAGCGAATTTTATTTGTACTTGTCTGACTTTTTTATGTTTGTTTAGAGCATACAACATGAACATTCGTTCGTGAATGAATTTTGATGACACTTTGGAAAAAGATGCAAATATGTATGACAAGGAACTGATTAGTTTTTCAGCGATATTGAACAAAGTGGTGGGGGTCCCCTGAGCACCTGTTTTTTGACAGCTCAATAAAATCTGTATACCTGATATAGAATTGGATGAAGCTTGGTACATAAGCATTTAGTATGGTTCAATAATATAGTTCTGCATCCCAACTGCCGGTTTTCATTTCCGGTAAAAAATTTGTTTTGTGCAATTTTTTGTTTTTTTTTCAGTGTGCTCATTACAGCCTACAATAATGAATGTGAGTATGATGAAACCTATGAAAAACCAATAGTGAGTATGATGAAACTTATGGAAAAGGTTTCAATTAGCGTGAAAAGATAATTATCATCTTTTGGGACACATTGATCAGAGTGGCGGGGGGTCCACCATACAACTGCTGACTTCCACACTTTGTTTTTAAAATTTGTTTTGAGCATACAGACTTCATTCATCAATGAATTTTAATGACACTTTGAAAAAAGATGGAGACTTAAATGACAAAGAATTAATTAGTTTTTGTACAAAATTGGGATAAGTGGTGGGGCTCCCGAACACCTGTTTATTATGTCACCAATGTTCCAATGTTTGTTCAGAGCATAAAACATTCGTTCGTGAATGAATTTGGATGACACTTTGGAAAAAGATGCAAATATATATGGCTAGGAACTGATTAGTTTTTGAGCGATAGTGCACAAAGTAGTGTGGGGTCGATCACCAGTTTTTGTGAAAGCTCAATAACATCTGTACCTTATGTTTGAATTGGATGAAACGTGGTACATAAGCATTTAGTACTGTACATAACAGTTCTGCATCCCAACTTCCGGTTTATCACTGCCGTTAAAATTTTTAGCTTTCTGTATTTTGTATTCTTTTTTATTTATACAATCTAATTTCTGCTAATCAACTTATTGGTACGTATTTGCATTATATACATGGTAACATGTTATACATTATTTACCTTCTGTACATTTATTTTAGGACATGTAGAGGATGAATTCCTTTAATGTCAAAAATTGCGTAAATTACTTTTTGCACAAAGCTGGAAAGGCCTAACTGTTAGTTATAAATGTTGTCTAGTTTATTTGGCGGTGAATAGGCAGCTGTTTGGCATGAATAACTTGGCTTGTTGTTTCCATGGGTAAAAAACTTTTTATTTTTCGTCAGCCTTAAGTAGCCTTAGAGATTATGATCTCGAACAATTCATATATGAATATTTAAATTTTGGTAGACATTTCGGCATTAATATATACTCCGTCGCAATCATATTCATATAAATTTGCATAATCAGAACATAAAATACAAAGATTAAAAAAAAAATTAGTTATTAAAACAAACAAAAAAAAAATGAAATTCAAATAATTAAAAACAGTTTTTTGTTATATTTCAAATTATTTAATTTGTTATTTTTATTTTGTTTGTTTTTTTTTTGGTAATAAATTTTTTTATTTGTTTTTATTAAAAACACATAAAAAAATTTTCAAGTTTTTGTTCTTAATGTTTTTTTTAATTATAAGATTAAATGCAATTAAATAAGAATTTTATTTTTGAAATTTATTTACCTTTTTTCTAAAGTTTATGTTTTTTTGATTATATTTGTTAATATTTCCTAATGAGCTATAAAGTATTTTTTAATTGTTTATGTTTTTAGCTGTATTATGAATGTTATGATTAAGACATTAATGTTTTGTTGTATTTGCAGCCAATTTCTACGGTGTCACTGGATCTTTGAAATGACACTTATCGATAAAACTGAATAAAACTAAAAACATCATATGCATCATTTTTGTTTGAAATTTATTAATTAATTTTTTAATTTTTTCAATCTCATTAAAAATTACAACATTTTTATTCTTATAAGTACGAAAAAAGTCTTATTACCTAGATTTAAATAAAATAATTTTAATATATTTTTGTATCACAAAACAAAATTTCTTATATATAAAGATTTATTTTCAATAATTACATTTTCAAAATTTTATCTAACTAAATTAATTACAGATAATTTTTTACTTATTTACTGTTTTGCTTTTTTCTTAAATCATATAATATAATTACAAGATAAATTTTAATTTATATTAAAAACACACAGACTTATAATTTAAATCAAACTAACATTAAATACTAATGATTTTATTTTAATTATAGTAATAATTTTTTTTTATTATTTAACTAACTAACAACTATAGTATACTTCATAATTTTATTGCTTAAGTAATTTGTAATTTTCGTATTTTTTATCTAATTAAAGTTTTAATTAAAATAAATTATAGTTGTATTTTTGTTTAATTATAGAATTGTGCAAAATTAAAGTTCAATTTCTTAGAAATTTTGTTTTTTATATTAAAAATCGTTTTGGAGTAAAATGGGGTTGGAAATAAAAAACAATTTTTTATAGGTAAGTGAAAAGCATTAAATTTCTTACAAACATTATTCAACTATCCACCAACCAGTTACAAATTTTTCTCCAAATATGACTAATTAAGTACGTTTATATGTTTTTTGCAATTTTTATAGTTCAACTAACAATATCACTTCCATGTCCATTCTGCCTTAACATTTCCAATCTCAACTCATGTTCACGTGCTTTTAATCGGAGAGCTGCAATTGAAGAGCTTCTGCGATCTTCAACCGGGGGTGTTACCGTCCCTGATGATGATGATGTTGATGCGGTTGATGATTGTGATTGTTGTACTAATGATTGTTGTTGTAATTGTTGGGACTGATTTAAGTTCGAATTATTTTGATGACAATTTTGTGGTGACTGAGTTGGTGGTGTTTGTTGTTGTTGCTGTTGCTGTTGTTGCTGTTGTTGTTGTACCGAGGTTGGTATTGTTGTAGGTGATATTGGCGGTGATGATGAATTTGGTGATTGTAAGGATTGCATGTTATATTCACTAGCCGATGATGATTTTGTCGATAAAATTGTGGGTCGTTGTGCTGCCGAAATGTTAGCTAATAGCGATTGAAATGATGCACTTGATGGGTACATAGATCCATGAGGTAGCATTGGTGGTGGTGGTTGTCTGAAATATGAGGATAATTCACTATTTGAGATATGTATTTTGTAAATAATTTCTTATATAATAGTTGTTTACATAAAATTTGTTAATTACATTAAATTCTCACCTATGAAATTGATGTAAGTACGCTGATGGTAATACATGTCCACCAGTTAAATGAGGGTAACGAAAGGCTGCTAAACTTGCAGCCGCATCAAATGGTTTTCTTAAATTAAATCCTAAATGAGTAAATGGATTTGGAGGCAATGCTGAAGCAACAACCGTTGCTGATGGGACTGGTGTACCGTATGGATTATATGGATGCCCTTGCGGTCCAACTTTTTCTTGCTTCCGCCATTTTGCACGTCGATTTTGAAACCAAACCTGAAATTAAATTAATAACAAAACAACATATAAATAAAAGATTTTTCCCTTTTTAAAATTAAATTAAATTTATTTTATTTTCTCATGATATTGATGATGAATGATTATTATGTGAATGATGTTGATGATGATGATGTCCATCAAAAGAACATACATACAAAATGTATAACAGCTATAATTAATTAAATTACAGGCATTCCAATTTTAGTTGTTTTTGTTGTTGTATTATTTGTTGCAACAAATGCAACTTCTTTTGCACAGACCAAAAACAAAAATGAAAAAGAAGAAAAATTCTTGGTAAAAGAGAATTGTTGTTATCAACTTTTTTCAAATTTTATTTTTCTTTATTCATCGGAAATGCAGAAACTTAATTTAAGATGTTTTTTCCTTTTATTTTTGTTTTTTGTTATTCCAAATTGAAATTGAAATAATGCCTATTATTGCTTTATGAATGTTTTGTTGCTGTTGGTTGGGTTAATTAATTGATTGAGTTGCATTATGTTGATTATTACGAAAAACAAATAAGAAAATTATCGAAAAATCAAGATTTTTTACAATGCAAAGCAATGCTATGTATGATCTTAAGAAAATTAAAGATCAATGTTTAGTTGCTTTCACACAATAATAATATATTTTTTTGAAAATAATATATTCGGGGCATAATACATCCGATTTCATCTAGTCACTGTTGCTGAAGATATTTTTAAAATGCAATATTTATAAGTAAGCTAGTAAACGAAACAAATAAGTATAAAAACATCCAAAATGGTAAGAAGGTTGTGCAAAGAACTTCCCGTAAAGTTAAAAACTATCCAGTTGTCAAGACTGTTGGATAAGGTATAAGTCCAAGGGGCAGGATATCCGGCAGAAATAGGTAGATTTCTTGACCAAATAGTTTTGTATAAATCTGATGTATTAGAATAGTTTAAATAAAAAAAGTCAGACAAGTGCGAATAAAATTCGCTCGCCAAGGGTTCCGTGAATCTAAAAGAACACAATATCAAAGTAATTGACAAAAAGTTGTGTTGTAAAATCTTTATATTGCCAGATCATAGAAGCATAAAAAAATAAATGTTTAATCGTAAATATCAATAGTAAATGTCAATCACATTTACATTGATCAAAAATGACACAAAAAATGTTACTTGAGGTTAAATCTTATCCATGGCTGTTTATGGTAACTAAAGAAAGATTCAATTCCACCAGCTTGTAAATGGTTTAAATTGGAATTTTTTTCTGTCAATAAACGTTGAAATTTAGGGGAGTTGAGGGGCTACATACAGAAAATAGCATTTTTGTTTACAAAAAAATGCAATGTTTCTTAAATTAGGTGCTCTTTCAAATGACACCCCACTAATTTGGGTCAAAAATAGTACATTTTACTACAAGAGATTAAAACGCTGCTTTTTCGAATGGGGTATTTTCACAAAACGTAATGTGTTTTTATCTCGCGTATGAATAAGCCCGGGTAGGCCGGGTACCAGGTAATTTGCGGGTAGTCGGGGCATCACTACTTAAAAGCATTTTGTTCATTGCAATCTTTTTTGTTGAAGCTGATTACTCAGAGTCAGAAACCTCTTACTGCATAGCTAGATCTATATTTTGCAGAAATTGATTGAAATAATTTCAAAAATTTTAATTTTTTGAATTTTTCAAAATTATTTGTTTTCAAACCGTTATGACGGTTTTAAAAATTCAATTATTTTTTTTAGAAAAAAACAGAATATATTACAGAATATATTACAAAATTTTATTCTTAAGACAATTCTAAAATTTAAAGATCATGAAAATTCCAACCTAAGTTTTAAGCTTCCCAAAATTTCAACAGAGGGTTTAATTTTGTTCTAAAGACATCAATTTTTAAAAATGTGCATCTCAGGTCGAAAGTTTTAGTTTTATACTACTTTAAAATAAAACTTTAAAAATCTTTAGAACAGAAACTACTTTTTCTTAAAATTTTGGCATATTTTAGACCAAGGTTTGCACTTTTATATTGTGAAAAAATCTTTTCGGTAGGCTCGCTAGTGAACTACATAATTACCTTATCAATGCACATAAAATTATTGATATCGGGTGAGCCTCTTGCACATGTTCTAAGTTGCTCTGAATTAGATTTCCACAAATCTTTCGGACCACCCTGTTATGAAACTAAACGCTTGAAAAAATTTTTAAAAGCACATGTTTTTGAGTTTGTCTATACTCCTTATATGCCATGTATGAAAAAGATCAGTCGTCCACCTGTTGTTAAGATTACGAATTTCATCTAGAACTTTAAGTTTTGAGCCTGAGATGCACAGTCTTAGTTTTCAGTTTGCCAAGTATTAAGTCGATCCAAAAATGGTCACCTAAGCAGGGTTTACAGGACTTTGAAATACGGCCAAGCACTGGCACATTAATGGTTAACAGTAATTGACTATTGTTATTGGGCGAGTACTAGAACCATTCATCGGCCGTCTATGGTCAACAGAAAAGAGCCAGTATATAGTATATAGTAACC
The DNA here is from genome assembly GCA_963693315.1 of Diogma glabrata. Taxonomy (NCBI): domain Eukaryota; kingdom Metazoa; phylum Arthropoda; class Insecta; order Diptera; family Cylindrotomidae; genus Diogma; species Diogma glabrata. The sequence continues at coordinate 146,280,833 of OY856186.1, read as the reverse complement.
TTTGAACGGCCAAGCATTGACCCATGGAAGGTAAACAGTACTTGGCAATTGTTATTGGGCCATTACTGAAACCTGAATCGGCCGATCTATAGTTTATAGAAAAGATCCAGTATACACTTTACATTAAATGGGCAATCAATGGTCCATTAATGGTTAACATTAATTGGCTAATGTTATTGGGCCAGTATTGCAGCCATGAATTTGCCGATCTATGTCATTTGCTTAAAATTCATTAGAGTATTATACATAATTGAAGACGCTGTAGGCACTTGGCGAAACATTTTAATGTAAAAAATCAGCAAAAATAAATTTGCAAATAGTGGAGTTTACCAATTGTCCTGTGATGATTGTAATGCAATCTATATCGGACAAACTGGTCGTAGTTTTTCTGAACGTTTATCAGAACATTTTCGAGCCTTAAGATTGGGACATTCTAATTCCACGTTTGCTAATCATTTAATATCCGAAAACCATAATAGTACACTTAGTAATAATAGTAATCTAAAAATTCTTCATTTTGAAAACAAAGGTTTAAGACTAAATATTTTGGAATCTTTTGAAATTAGAAAAGCTCAGTTTTATAATCAAAATTTATTGAACGCCCAAACTGATATAATTTATTCATCGTTAACTTGCCCAGATTTGTTTATATAATTTAAAATTTCCCATGTTTCAATATTTTTTCAAAAATTTTTATAAACTTTATTTACACAGTGGTATTGCCTTCATTAGCTATTTTGATACTAATTTTTATAAAGATTTTTTCTAATTTGAATTTTAATTGTTTATTGTTAAATTCTTACTTGTTCATTGAATTATTTTATGTTTAATTTTTTCGAATTTGAGTAGCTTCAAAAACTGTTTTGTTTTATATTTTTGTTAATCATTTTTCTTTAGTATATATTTTTCAAGCTCTTGATGATGGTGTAACAACCGAAATTAATCGAGCAAAAATATATATACACATATATATTTTGTTTAAATAAAAATAAAAATAAAACAATAATTATAATTTGTATTTATTGCGAAACTTATAACAAGTAAAACAAAATATTTAAAATAATATTAGAGTATTATCCGTCTTAGAAATATATAGTTTGAAAAATTTCACATATATAGTTTAGTTATCGTTTCTTGGCTGAAAGACTATGATAATATTGAAAAGGTTGGTATATGTATTCTATTTTTTTTTTCATTTCTATTTTATTTTACTTATTTTGTAAATAATTTATTTAAATTTTCATATGAAAATATTATTTTACATTGTTTTTAATGGCCGAGTACTGGCAGCTATGGTTGGCAGTACTCGGCCATTGTTGCATTACTGTTCGCCAGTAATGGCTCATTACTGAACCAGTTGTACTATCTGGTATGGGAAGTTTTAAATTTTTTTCGTCACTTTTATTTTATAATAAATTATTTTGTATTTAATTTATTTAAATTTACATATGATAATATTTTATATTTTTTTTTAATGGTCCAGCCATGGTTGCCAGTACTTGGCCATTACTGCATACTGGTCATCATTATTTGTCCGGTACTAGGCCAACTGTACAACCTTGTATGGGCCATTGCTGTTGTTTTCACTCTACCCCATGAATGGCAGTCATTTATTGTCCGAAGTTATCATCCAGTAAAATAATGTTAATGGCCCAGTCATGGGTGCCAGTACTAAGCCATTGCTGCGTTACTGGTTGCCAATAATGGACCTTTACTGGACCAGTTGTACAACCTTCTATGGGCAGGTTCATCGTCGATAGCCCAAAACATGAATTTCATTTAAAACCTTGTAACGATCGCAATAATCGCAAAACAATAATAAAACCAAATTCCTCTTTGTTTTCAATTCAATAGAAATGTATTTCATTAGTTTCCGTTCATTTTTACATTAATAATAATTTTAAAATTTTCTAAAACTTAACTGCTAGTTGAATTTTGAATATACTATAAAAAGCAAACGAACGTACTCAATTTTGTTTCCAATTCTAGCGAACAGATGTCGTTGTCGTTATTAATCTTTACTGAATTTTCGATGTTACCCGATTTATTTTGACATCGGGAGATGTAAAAAGGAAAATCACATTTTTGATTCATGTCATTCAGTTTTTAACTTTAAATCAGAAAACATTTTAATTGTGCTTTTATGTTATGCAAGATTATATTTTCGTGAAATTAAATTCATAACAAATAAATGTAGTTATAATAAGTGAAATGATAACAACATATTAAAATGTATCGATTATTGTGTATACAAAATATATCACAAAATAATTTTAAAGTGATACTGAAAAATTATGTAAATCTTTCGAATGAATTAAAAAATTATCGTAATTCATTTACATTAGTGTCACATGCGAAATATGAACTTAATTCTTTAAACAACTTTAATAAAAATGTATAATAAATGTTGGTTCGTAAAGCAACTTATAATTTTTATTTGAATTACGAACAAATTGGAATATTCACGCCGCAATGGGGCACAAAAAAAATACGAATAATAGTTTTATGTGCCAGGAACCTCGCTCGAAAGGATCTATTTTTTGCTGGTGATCAATTTCGTATAACAAAATCAGATGCTGTTGAGTTTTGGAAATTAAACTTTGGTAATAGGAAACTATACTGGAAGTGAAAAGGGGTCCACCAATCAACAGTTTAATTTAAGGTATTTTTCTTTATTTTATATTAGTATTGAAATTTAGTTTTTTTATGTGGTTCAACTTAGTTTCTTTTTTTTGATGATAGAATAATTGTATAAAAACTTAAGAGATTCCCAAAATTTTTTAGGATTCGTGTGGGGACCAACGTTATCCCGTAGCAATTTTTATTTTGATAAAGGTCCAAGCCACGTTATAGTGGCAATCGCAATAACTGGCTCCGTATCAGGGCCTGTGCAATAACCTAAATCTTTAGATATGAGATGCAAATCTTCAAAAAATAATATCTTTAAAAAACCTCATCTTTAAATTTTAGAATGTTGAAGGACTAGGTTGGAACTTTAATATTGTGAAAGAAAAATTCAAAAATGCTTGACCTACCCCAGCTCCATCTTTTAAAATTTATTTCTTAATATTTTTAACAGTCTAAGAAAACTTTTTACAGCATATTTTTTCAATAGGTTAGTGAATTACGTTTTCAACGCACATAAAAACATTTATATCGGATGAGCCGTTCTCTTGCACTTTGATCTCAAACTCACCCAAAGTTTAATTTCCTGGAATCTTTCAAACCATCCTGTTCTCAAAATAAACACTTTAAAATTTTTCAAAAAGCGCTACTTCCCATACAAGGTTGTACAACTGGTCCAGTGAACAACTGGCAACCAGTAATGCAGCAATAGGTCAGTACTGGCAACCACGACTAGGCCATTAAAATAATTTTACTGGATGATATCTTCGGACAATAAAAGACTGCACTGCCATTCACGGGCCAGAGAAAAAACAACAGCAATGGCTCATACAAGGTTGTACAGTTGGCCTAGTAGCGGACCATTAATGATGACCAGTATTGTAGTAATGGCTAAGTACTTGCAACCATGACCATTAAAAAAAATATAAAATATTATCATATGTAAATTTAAATATAAAATAATTTAAAATAAAAAATAAAAATAACGGAAAAACGTCAAAACTTCCCATACAACTGGTTCAGTAATGATCTATTACTGGCAACAATGGCCGAATACTGGCAATCATGAATGCCAGTACTCGGCCATTAAAAAAATATAAAACAATATTTTCATATGTAAATTTAAATAAATTATTTACAAAATAATTAAAATAAAATAGAAATGAAAAAAAATTAAAACATATACCAACCTTTTCAATATTATCATAGTCTTTCAGTCGAGAAGCGATAACTAATCTATATATGTGAAATTTTTCAAACCGTATATTTCTTAAACAGATAATAAATAATCTAGTGAAATTTAACCAAATGACATAGATGGGCGAATTCATGACTGCAGTACTGGCCCACTAACAAAAGCCAATTAATTTTAACCATTAACGGGCCATTGATTGGCCATTTAATGTAAAGTGTACTGGCTATTTTTTATAAACTATAGATCGACCAATTCATGGTTCCAGTAATGGTCCAATAACAATTGCCAAGTACTGTTTACCTTCCATGGGTCAATGCTTGGCCGTTCAAAGTTAACTATATATTGGCTCTTTTCTGTTAACCTTAGACGGACGATGAATGGTTCTAGTGCTGGCCCAATAACAATAGCCAAGCACTGTTAACCATGAATGCCAGTGCTTGGCCGTACCCATACAGGGTTGTACAACTGGTCCAGTAAAGGTCCATTACTGGCAGCCAGTAATGCAGCAATGGGCGAGTACTGGCAACCACGACTGGGCCATTAACATAATTTTACTGGATGATAACTTCGGACAATAAATGGTGGCCATTCTTGGGCCAGATAAAAAACAACAGCAATGGCCCATACAAGGTTGTACATTTGCCCTAGTAACGGGCCAATAATAATGACCAGCGTTGTAGTAATGACCAAATACTGGCAACCATGACGAGGCCATTTAAAAAAATATACATTATTATCATATGTAAATTTAAATAAATTAAATGCAAACTAATTTAAAATAAAATAAAAATGACGGAAAAAATTCAAAACTCCCCATACAACTGGTTCAGTTGTAAGAATGGCTGAGTAATGGCAAACTCCGCCCTGACTCCGCCAGTACTCCGCCATTAAAAAAATATAAAATAATATTTTTTATACATAAATTTAAATAAATTATTTACAAAATAATTAAAATAAAATAGAAATGAAAATAAATTAAAACATATACCAACCTTTTCTATATTACCATAGTCTTTCAACCGACAAGGCGATAACTAAACTATATGTGAAATTCTTCAAACTATGTATTTATAAAAGGGATAATACTCTAGTGAAATTTTAAAAAATGACATAGATTGGCAAATTCATGGCTACAGTACTGGCCCAATAACAATAGCCAAGCAATATTTACCATTCATGGGCCAGAGCTTGGCCATTCAAAGGTAACAATTAACTGGCTATTTTCTGTAAACCATAGATCGGCCGATGATTGGTTCCAGTATTGGCCCAGTAACAATAGCCAAGTACTGTTAACCAATAATGGACCAGTGCTCGGCCGTATGTCAATGTCTGGCAAAACCTACTTGGGTATTTCAAAGCCCGGCAAACCCTGCTTGAGTTGTATACGATGTATTAAGTAGATCAAATATGGTTTGGTTCAAAAAGCGACTTTTTGGGTCGTCCAAAACACGAATTTTTTCAGAAAAACAAAAATTTTGCGTAGGTTATTAATACGAAACGTTATTGGCTTAAATTTCACTAGTAAGTTAAAATAAAAACGCCAATTCTTGTTAACTAATAGTTTGTATTTACGATATACGTATTTCGAAAGCTATGCTTTTATCGTCAGTAGTATATATCAAAACTCAGTTCTGATATATACTACTGTCGATGAAAGCATAGCTTTCGAAATACGTATAAGTATATAGTAAATAAAAAAACTATTAGTTAATTGACGTTTTTATTTTAATTTATTAGTGAAATTTATTATAATACTTGTTAAGTTTGAACAAACAAAATTATTAAAATGTTATTTATTGGCTTACTTTTCATGACAACTGGAAGAATTCCTGACAAACATGTATGCACTTTTCATGCACTTTTTTATTTGCCTAATTTTTAGTTTTTTTAATATTCTATTGTTTATTTCAAATTTAGTTAAAGTTTAAAATTATTTGAGTGATAACATAATTGCTTTAAAATCAGCGTTTAGAGAATCTATCAATTTTGATCTAGTAACTTATTATTGACTAAGCGCAAAGTGTCTATCTTATTTTGGGTGCTTCATGAAATGCATGAAGCGTGCTATCATCCAGCAAAACTATGCATACGATGAACCGTTGAATCTAATAAGTCGTTAATATACAGACAAGAAAAATAGAATTATGAAGAAAAGCCTGCATTAGTTAAAAAAATTTTCGATGTAATACCATCAATATTGACGCGAAATTTTTAATCAGATGAAAAGTTCTGTGTCCAGAATATAAGTTGCTCGTCCAAACTATAGGATCTCTATATATAAGGTTATAATGCCATACCGTATCAAATGCTTTGGAAATATCAAAAGCAAAGTAAAAAAACTCCGAAATTCTGAAGACTTTTTTCAGATATACGTGACAAAAGAAAGTAAATCTCCTGTCGCTCTTCATTTCGAAGCCCGTATTGTCCTTCGATAAGTTTATTTGAAAACTCCAAGAAGAAACTCCACTCTTATCATGAAAACATGTATACAAAATGTGCTTAAAACTTTCGGGCATCGACACAAAAATATTTTTTTAACTATACCTACGATGTTCTACTATGTTGTGAATCTTTTTAGCTAGATAAATATTTTTGGTAACGTTATTACGACAAATAAAGATAGTGGTCGTATTTTTAATTTGTAAGTTGAAAATTTATGTGTGGAATTGCATATTTAAATTGTGGCTCCAATGTTTCCTAATTTTTACTTCACCACAATTTTAAATTGTGTGAAGTAATGCAATCTATCGTGAAAAAAAAATCTTACATACCCCAAATTTTATTTTTTCTTTTGTTTTGGACCATCCTCTATATAGCCAAAAAAAAATTTGGTGTACGTCTGTGTGTGGGTGGGTGGGTGAGTTTTCTGCATAGGATCTTGATGAAACTTTGGCAAATGATACAAGTTCACTTGAAAATGGAAGATCTGGATTCATTTCAAATTTGGACAAAATGGCGGGGGGTCTCCCGAACACCTCTAAGTTTAAATCTTGAATAACTTCTGATCCCGGGCTATGATCTTATTGAAACTTAGTTTATAAGGTTTAAGTACTGTTTCCAATATTTCTGCATACCAACTTCCGGTTTGTCACTTCCGGTTAAAAAGTTTTTTTTTCAGGTGTTTATCCCTATTGTAGCCTACAATTACCGAACGATTTTCATGAAACGTTGCGAAAAGCTTTTAAATATCATGAAAAAGATTTTATGAGCTTTTAGAGCACATTGGATAAAGGGTTGGGGGGTCCACCATACAACAGGTGGTTTTTTCCACAAAGTTTTTATGTTTGTTGGGAGCATAAAACATTCATTCGTGAATGAATTTTGATGACACTTTGGAAAAAGACGCAAACATGTATGACAAAGAACTGATTAGTTTTTGAGCGATAGTGAACAAAGTGGTGGGGGGTCCCTGGAGCACCTGTTTTTTTTGAAAGCTCTATAACTTCTGTACCTGATACCCGGTTTTTCACTTCCGGTAAAAAATTTTTTTTTGTACTTTTTTGAAGTTTATTCAGTGTCTTTATGCACACTACAGCCTACAATAATGAAGTGATTATGATGAAACTTATGGAATAGGGTTCCAATTAGTGTGAAAAGATAATTATCTTGTTTTGGGACACATTGATCAAAGTGGTGGGGGGTCTACCATACAAATGCTGACTTTTCACACTTTGTTTTTTAAGTTTGTTGGGAGCATACAGAATTCATTCATTAGTTTATTTTAATGACACTTTGGAAAAAGATGGAGACTTAAGTAACAAAGAACTGATTAGTTTTTGGATAATATTGGAATAAGTGGTGGGGGTCCTCCTGAACACCTGTTTAATGTGTCACACTTTTTTCAATGTTTGTTGGGAGCACACAGCATTCGTTCGTCATTCAATTTTGATGACACTTTGGAAAAAAATGCAAACATATATGGCAAAGAACTGATTAGTTTTTGAGCGATAGTGAACAAAGTGGTGGGGGGTGTCCTGTTTTTTTTTAAGCTCAATAACATCTGTACCTGATAATCGAATTGGATGAAACTTTGTACATAAGCATTTAGTATGATTTACAAAAATTCTGCATCCCAACTTCCGGTTTTTTACTTCCGGTAAAAAAAAATTTTTTTTAATTGTTGGCAGTTTTTTCAGTATCTTTATGCACACTACAGCCTACAATAATGAAGTGATTATGATAAAACTTATGGAAAGGTTTCAATTAGTGTAAGAAGATAATTATCATCTTTTGGGACACATTGATCAAAGTGGCGGGTTTCTACCATACAGACTTTTCACACTTGGTTTTTAAAGTTTGTTGGGAGCATACAGCATTCATTTATCATTCAATTTTAATGGCACTTTGAAAAAAGATAAAGACTCTATTGACAAAGAATTGACTAGTTTTTGGACAATATTGGCATAAGTGGTGGGGTCCTCCCGAACACCTGTTTATTGTTTCAATGTTTGTTGGAAGCATACAACATTCGTTCGTTGAGTAATTTTGATTACACTTTGCAAAAAGATGCAAATATGTATGGCAAGGAACTGATTAGTTTTTTTAGCGATAGTGAACAAAGTGGTAGGTGGTCCTCCAAGCACCTGTTATTTTGGAAGTTCAATAGCTTCTGTACCTGATAATAGAGTTGGATGAAATTTGGTACATACACATTTAGTACGGTTTACAACAGTTCTGCATCCTTACTTCCGCTTTGTCACTTCCGATATAATTTTTGTTTACTTTTTCTCGTACAACAGAATTTATGTTTGTTGGGATACTACTGCCTGCTTAAATATTTTTATTATTAGAACTACGAAGTCCATAATATTGGTTAGCTTTTAATTAAAGTATTTTATGGATATTAGCTCATTATATATCCGGAACACTATGTTTCCAGAGCTGTGGTGAGGTCAGCCTATGCATCAGCGTCGCAATATTTTTTTTAATGATTCAATTTAAATAAAAAAAAATTAGATATCAAAAAATATAAATATTTGAGTTACATATAAAAAAAATTGATTTTCCATAATTTTCTTCAGAAAAAATTAATTTATATATCACTAAGCCGACATGAAACAGACCCAACAAAACATATTAAAAAATATAATATTAATTTTTAAATTACTTTTTTTTATTCGTTTTGTTTCCTATTATTATCTTTGAATATTAATTTCGTTTCGCTTCGTTTTTTACTGTTCATAAGACATACGACCAATATGTGTGTGCATATATGTACCATGGCGATTTACGACATTTGCACGGTATGGTGCACATGATGTGCATGACCGGTATTATGCACAATTTTGTGTACGGAGATTTTGTAACATGGACGATTAATGCACATTTCATGCATTGTTTTCAAAATTGTTTTACGGGACTGGTGTAGCAGAATAGCGAGGTTCAACATTATTTGAATTTTCTGTGAAAATATAATTCAAAAAGAGGTTGGTCTTTTCTTTTGAGACGTCCACGGGAATATCTTTCGAAACTAATATTGGAATAGAGGATTGACAATTGCGCTGGGCTGATTAAGCTGCATGAAATAAATTAAAAGAGTCAGATAGATGTTCGGCGAATTTCTTGCTTTAGCAGAAATTCCATTCATGATATTTTAACAAAAATGGCATCAGTTTTATTTTACATACAATTGCATATTTTACATTAAAACGTATATTGCTGCATATTTTGCTTGTTTTAGAAAAAATCTGCTTGTTTTTGCATATTTTGCGTATTTTTTGAAATTTCAAGTACGCGCCAATAACATTTTGTGAAGTGGAAAGAAGTTTTTGCTGGTACAATAATACTGTAACCGACAAAAGAACAAATTTTACGCAAGAAAATTTAAAATTCTACATTATTTGTAGTTGTAATTCAAAAATTTAAATATGTTTATGTTTTATTTTTTTTTTTTAATTGTGATTTTTTTTTCATTATTTTATATTTTTTCTCAGAAATTGAATGAAGTGTACTAAAGAATGAATTGTACTCAAGGATTGTACTGAATAATGATATTATTTAAATTGTGATAATTTTTCTTTTTTTAGGTAGATTTCATATAAAAATCTACCTATTGCAATGGGCTTCATCTCGGAATTTCGGAAAAATTTTTGTGCCAAACGACTATATATGATAAGCGGAGACGAAAAAACAAAAAAAACAAAAGTTTATATATATATATATATATATATATATATATATATATATATATATATATATATATATATATATATATATATATATATATATATATATATATATATATATATATATATATATATATATATATATATATATATATATATATATATATATATATATAAACGATATGAGATATAACGAAAACGACCGGCACTCTCACGGTCGCATTTGATCAAAAAATTTTCTATACTTGTGTGTTCTAATAATATCTTGGACATGTTCGTGAATCAGCAAAATCTGATACGTGGTTAAGAAACTAGAGGCTTTTTTCTGAAAAAAATTGATTTTTTAAAACCGTTATAACGGCCGTTTGGATACTAATATTTCAAAAAATTTAACAAATTTAGAATCTTTGGAATCTTTTTTATCAATTTAGTTTAAAAATAGACCTATGCAGTAAAAAGGTTTCTGAGTGAGTGGCTCCAACAAAAAAGTTTGCAAAAAAAAATTTTTTTTTAAACAACCGGCACTCTCACGGTCGCATTTATAAAGCCAGATCAAAAACCTTTTCTAAAAATGTGCGTTTTATTAATATCTTGGACAGGTTCGTAAATCAGGCCAATCCAACACATTGTTAAGAAACTAGAAGCTTTATACTAGAAAAAAACTCTGTTTTTTAGATCCGTTATAACGGCCGTTTGGATTCTAATATTTTTAAAAACTTCATAAATTTAGAATCTTTGAAACCTTTTTAATCAGTTTCTTTCAAAAAAAAGACCTCTGCAGTTGGAGGTTTCTGAGTGAGCGGCTCCAACAAAAAAGCTTGTAAAACACAAAATGCGTTTGAATCAACCGGCGCTCTCACGGTGGCATTTGTGGAACCAGATCAAAAAGCATTTCGTTAAAATGTGTGTTTTAATAATATCTTGGACAAGTTCGTAAATCAGAAAAATCTGACACATGGTTAAGGAACTATAGGCTTTATACTAGAAAAAAAAGTGTTTTTTTTAATCCGCTATAACGGCCGTTTGGATACTAATATTTTTTAAATCTTCATAAATTTAGAATCTGTGGAAACATTTTAATAAGTTTAGCTACAATCAGCTACAATTTCCAAAAACCTTATAACAGTCAATGTCAACCTTATAACAGTCAAAAAAATAAAAGATTTGAATAGAAGAAATTAATTTTTTTTTCTTAGAAATAAACTATTTTGATATTTTGCAGTAATTGCACGACATATGATATAGAGTAGGTTTGTGTCATAAATTGTCACACACATGTTCTGTGGTAGATTTGATATTTGTTTGTTGCAAAATTGGATAGATATAATTTTGCTTGTAGGTAGCTAATTTTCTTTTTAAAATTTGTTCGATATCTGTTTGAAATTAGTTTGTTTTGTTTAAACTAATCTGATACAACAGATTCTACTGGCACACAAAACTGTCTGATCTCGAAATCTACCTATTTCTAGCGGATATACGTGCCGCTTGGACTTTTTATTGAATAAAATGAAATTTTTGAAAACTTAATTTTTTTTAGATTCTTTTAAATAACAAGAATTTTATTGCATTTTTAAGTGCATAATTCAGGCATTTTAAAAGCATATAATACTGCATATTTTGGCAACTTTCAGTGTACAAACATCCGCTCCTTACAGTGAGTGATATAAGGGTACTTTGTAGTTTTATTATTATTTTCAAGAGTTAAAAGAGATTATGATATAATGTTCGGGCAAGTTCTATTTCTGATATTAACGTGCAACGTTGCATATTAATTTAGATTTTTGTTAGGTATTTGCCGGTCTTGCATAGCTATAGCATTGTTTTTTAATAACACCACGATCTGACCTATTTTAGGCACTAAACTTTATATTGAACTTGTTGAAGAAGATCACATGTTTTTTTGAATGAATCAAAATAATGTTTAGCATTTTATTTAACCACTTTATAGTTTTAAATACCCCCAGATACCACGCTGACTGTTTTTTTTACTATACATGTGATCACATACAACTTAGAAATATCCTCCAAGGCGAGCCATTTAGTATAAAATTGCTATGGAATACGCTTCACTTGACCGGTATATCTGCCTATATATGTATATCGAAAAAAAAACACCAAAAACTTGCAAGGAATGGTTTAAAGGCCATCCGAACAGGGTTGGCACTAGAACTAAAACAATTCATCGGCTGATCTCAGGATTACAATGAATGACGGTTAGGTAGCTCACATCAACTGGCCAATGGCAAATAAATTGCTACGAATAAGTTTTTCTAATGAAATCTTTGTTTGTTCCCTGGTTTGTTCTGATTTTTTTCAAGGTAATAGTGTATAATATTTGAGTCTGCAAACGAGATCATTTTAAGCTACGAGTATTGCAATGCCGCGTACTCCAGTCTCAGTTTTTGCTATTGGCATATGAGCCTGCCTGACATATCATTTACCACTAGCAATAGCAGAAAGATGTCGGTCTGCAAGGTAATGTGTCAGCGGCCAATCTGAAAAAAAGTAAATTGTGTTGAACAAAGATCTCTATGTAACATTATGGGTGAGCTTTGCTCTAGGTTGAGGGAGCGCGTTGCATGATTTCAGTAGTATACCACATTACTATAGATTATTGGCAAACCTTTTTTTGATGTGTTTTTACAATTCTGAAAGTGATACGAAATTAAAATTTTGGTTTGCAAGTTTAGTTATTTTGTCAGATTTTTTAAAATAATACTTAATATAGATTGTTTCTCTAATTAATTCAACCTAACATATAAAATTTAATTAGTTATATATGAAATACATAAGAATAAAAGTTTATTACCGACACTAATTTTATTAACTTCAATTTATTATGATTTCTAAAATTTTGAAAAAATTTTAAATTAATAAAATATTACAATAAAATTTTTTATAACAAAATTCTACTTAATCATAAAAATGAAATAATAAAACCGTCGTCGTTCAATGAAACTATATTCAATATATTTGTATATATTTTTTAATTAATTGTTTTGAATTTGATTATTAATATCCAATCATAAATTAATGCGAAATAAATAAAATTTAATTATATAAGTCAAACTTTTTTCATAACTTAAAAGCCCCGGAAACATTTAAAACAAAAACAAATTTATTGAAAAAAAAAAACAAATTAAAAGTCGGTTTAAACCTTTTAAAGTGGTTATTGATTTATATGAATTAAACTTAATTTAAAAAATTAAAAAAAAAATTAGATTATGGAATTATTTTTGTTTATTTTGACGTCATGCAGGTTTTAGACGATTTTTTATGTTTGTAGACTAACCATTAATTTTGATGGGGTTGATTGACATTTTAGTAATTATAACTATTTTTTTAATGTTATTGTTGTATTACAGATTTTTGACGCTCAATTTGGAAAGTAAAATTTAATGATAACAATCGTTCTATGATGATGTAATGTAATACAGCTACCAACTATTTAATGTACAAGTTTTTGGTTATTAATCTTCTCCTTTTGCTTACGTTGATCGAAAACAAACGATTAAACCACCAACAAAAAACAGAATAGTTTCTTTTAAATTATTATTAATAACCATTTTTTGGCATCTTGCTTGTTTTTTGTTTTTAATTTAGAGATCGACGTGATGTTATTAAAAATGATCAAACCCCAAAATAACAATAATAAATTATTTTTTATTTATAATTTTGTATGAAAAAAGAGAAGCTTAAAACAATTTCGATTAAATGCAAAAAAATGTATGAAATAAATATTCCGCTTAAGTGTCGATTAATCGATAATAACGTTTTTGGTGGTTATTTTTTAGTTTGTTGATTGGAAACATTTTTAAGTGATTTTTTGTTGTAATTTTTTGATTTATAAAAAGTAAAATAATTGTATTGTTTGATTGGAAATTAGTGGTTATAAAGAATTTTTTTATTGATATTTAGTTTCAGTTTTTGTGAAAACTAATGATCGACTGTTCCTTGCAGCAAAGTAAATTTTCTGGATGGCATGTAGTAGGGAGTGTAACATATTATTATGTTTGGCTTCTAATTTTGAAATTATAAAGATTATGGCAATTAATTTAAGTTTTACGTTGAACGTTGGTTTCAGAAACTATCCTGAAGTGTGATTGTGTTTGGTTGGAGTACTGCTATATTTGAATCAAAAGGCCATCATGTCAGATCAGCAAATCAACCGATAAACTGGTTATCCAATTAAACTATAGCTTTAGAGTTTAGGTAATCCTAAAGTCAAATAATGAGATCATCAGATCACAGATCATCGTCGGCTGATCAGCTCATCAGATCATTAGATCAACAGATCATCAGATCATCAAATCATCACATCATCAGATCATCAGATCATTAGATCATCAAATCATTAGATCATCAGATTATTAAATCATAAGATCATCAGATCATCAGATTATCAGATCATGAAATCATCAGATCATCAGATTATCAGATCGTCAGATCATCAGATTATCAGATCATCAGATCATCATATTTGATCATTAGACCATCAGATGATCAGTTCTTAGATCATCAGATCATCAGATCATCAGATCATCTGATCATCAGATTATCAGATCATCATATCACCAGATCATCAGATCATCATGATCGTTACATCATTAGATCCTCAAATCATCACATCACCAGATAATCACACCATCAGATCATTAGATCATCAGATCATTGGATCGTTAAATCATAAGATCACTAAATCATCCGTTCATTATAAACTCAGATCTTTTGATAACCTTACAACCCTGACCTGTACATCTTTCAGTTTTATTTTAATATAATGCATATATATATATATTTTTTTTTTTTGTATTAAATTTCTAGATATTACGATGTGTGAATTCATAGGATGAGAGAATATTTCGTCAACATCTAAGTCAACATTCTAATCAACATCCTAAGTCAAGTGATTTCCAATATGTACTTAAGCTTAATTGTTCACAAAAACCAATTCGATAATGAATATATGTTTCACTAAATATAAGATCAAAACATTGCAAAACGACGGTCAAAATATTAATTAGAACATCCTACATCTCTGTTATACTAAGTAACCTACTATAAACCTAAGTTAACTGTCACAAAGAGAAATCAACAACCATCAATCAATTTAAACTAATCATCATTAGCATAACTTAAATCACTCAAAGATATTCGATTAATGACACGATGACAAGAGATAAAAATTGAATTAACACTAAATTTATTTAAAAATATTATAATAATTTTAACATTAAAAATCTAATTCATTCCATAGCCATCCATATATACCCCAAAAACAAAAGAAAATTTATGTTAAATTATTTATACCCGAACACAAGATCAATAACATAAAAAAATATGCCCAAGTGTCAATCGGTTGGATTCCACTTCACAATATTCTTGTTTAAAAATAAAACAAAAAATTACAATAAAAATTAAATTTATTTTATTTATCGATATACCTTCTTACAATTTGTGTATTCGAATTCGGACACAATAACAAGAAAACCATTAAATAAACCTACAATTTAAAAAAAAAACAACAACAAAACAGGTGATTAGCGGATGATTACAAAAAGAGGACCCCTTAGAGTGTCTTAGATTAACAAAGAGTTCATGCTGGGTGCGACACACGATTTTTTATTTTTGCTCTTTTTTTGTTATTTTGACTTGGGATTTTGTTGTTATTTTTACCAACAATATAGATTGTTAATTAGACAGAGAGGGATTGAAAGGTACCAGGGGTAAAAACTATCATCAATTAATCATAAATTTAATTTTTTTAGAAATTAAATTAGATGAGAGAAAATAAGTTTTGTTTTGAAAGTTAATGATGGTTTGATTGTTTTTTATTGTTAAGGGAATAGGGGAAAAACAAACGGTTTTATTTAATTTTGTTTTTTTTACTGTCAAGCCTAATGTAATTAGTTTGAAATAATACTTTAATGATGAATTTCTTTCGATTATGATTGCTATATACTTATATTTAAGACTGCAGTGTTGCTAAATATACTGTAACGCTGCTAAATATTGTGTAGATAGAAACGATTTATGCCACCATTGAACTTTTTTCTTGACGTTATTCGAAGTGTTGTTTGTTTTGTCAACTTGTTCTGAGGATATAGTGTTCTGGAAATATAATGAGCTTCCATCCATCAAAAATTGCAGTCGATCATTAACTGTGGCTTTTAATTTTTCTTATAGTAATAATTTTAGAAAAGATGTTACAATAAAATTATTATGAAAAGAACTTTGTCGTTAGTGGCAGAACAAAAGAATGGGATAAATATTGTCAGGTCTCTTTAATTTTTATATACAAAAGTTCATTCAAATTGGTCAACAGTATTTACAGCGAAAATCAGTAATGGAACACGTTTACAGAATTGTATTATTTCTTGTCGAGAATTCCTATCCCAATTGCCATTAAAATCGGTAATCACTACTGATATATACGGTAATCGGTATGATCGGTAATCACTACTGATATAACCAGATCCTCGACAGACTCCTTTTTTCAAGATTTCTCAAAAGCTAATATGGTTTTTTTATATAAATCGGTAACTTTTTTCAAAGTTTCGTTTAATTTGATTCATGAGGTTGTAGTGTCCCTAAGTTGTTTTTTAATTTGAACAGTTTTTGACTTATGTTTTCACATGTATTTTATTTTGTTCAGAGGGTGAAATTCCTTAATTTGCTATGAAAATGTTATTTGTAGGTGGTTGGCAAGTAGGATGGGGTGTCAAATGAAAGGTAATTTTTTTAAATTCCAATTTAAATTTCTTAATGCTCAATTTTCCACTTATTTTCGAAAATTTAGGTTTTTTCGCGCTCTCCCAAACATACTGAACGAAAAATGTGAAAAAATTCGAGACCCTAGTTAATTTGATTAAGATTGATAGGAAACTAAAGTAACTTTCCGATCATTCAAAGTATTATTTGTATATAGAGGGTTAGGGTGGCTATAGGGTATTGTAAAAAATAATAATTTTTGACTAGAACGATATAAAAAGTGGGATTTTTACTAGTCCATAACAAATGTTTATGCTATTAAGTAACATAATTTCTATGTTATTCACGTAAACAATTTAGGTATAGCAGAAATTATGCCACGGTGAATCAAATGCATATTTTTATTGATAATTTAGCATAATTTAGCAAATGCATATTTTTATTGATAATGTTTCTAAAGAATTTGAATCTGAAAAACTATTAATATAAAATAAGCCGAAAAACTGAAAAATTCCAATGATAAAACAGACGAAGAAGCGAAAGAATGATAAGCAAAACCTTCATGTTGCATTTTATATACAGACATGGAGCTGAATTGATTTCTAATATATCATCAAATGAGCTTGCATCCACTAATTCAATTCAATTTTCATTTTTTCTTAAACAAATCATTTAAAATTACGATATAAATTACATACCCAGGTGCCCCGCATAAAAAATATAAATTATCTTTCATAAAACTTATCTCTTTCTTAAGTCACGCCTAACACATAAACAAATTGAAGATATTCATACTACAGTAAATCAACTCTTTAGCAGTTCTATTTAATTTTTCTCAGCTTGAAAAGGAGGGAATGATAAGTTTAAAAATTTATTAATATCGTTAGTAAGTAACCACTGTTGGAAAAAACATTAGCTACTGACCGTTAATTTTCTACTATCATTTAATAATTTTAACGTACATCATTTTTTGTTATGTTAACTTCATTCTTATTCTACTTCATCATCATTTTCAATATCATCAGTATCATGTTCATTATCATTATGATTATTAAAAATAATCATCATCAATATTCAGTAACAACAACAATAATAAATATAATAATAATAATAAATATGTGTATTATATTTAATTTTTATATTTAAGTTGAACAAAAAACCAAGAATAAGAAAAAAACTAAACTTCTTATCTTTTCATCTCTCGCCAACCAACATCTTTTAATTTGATCTGTTATATCTTATAACCATTGAGTTCAGTTGTTATTTGTTTGGTTAAAATAATTTAATTTTTTTTATGTCTTATGGTGATCTTGATTGGTTAGTAAGAGGATGAGAATTATTTATTTATTTTTTTAATAAGAAATAGATATTGTGAATGTAGTTAATAATCGACGTATGATATGGATATATTAATAAAATGAAATTTTAATTTAATTTAATTAATAACTGAAGGAATGAAAAATTATAGAGTTGAATTAATTATAATGGTTTGGGCAGAGTGAGTAGTTTCATTTGAAGAATAGTAGATTTTATTACTAGTGCGAATGCGTTTTCCAAACAAGAGTAAGTTTGCCGCACGACCAGGGAGTGCGGCAAATAACTCGCGTTTGGAAAACGCATTCGCACTAGTAATACACACTATTTTTTGTAACAAGTGCGTAAAATTTATAAATATTTATTTAATTGTTCATTTAATCATTTATTTAACAAAGTTATAAACAAATTAAAGCTTTTTAAATAATTAAAGTGCGCCATCTTCGTTGTAATAGTTGTAAATTATACTAGCTCGAAAATATAAACATAAGAATCCAACTAAAACAACACATAGGAATCCAATAAGAGCTGTCAAAATTGTAAACTTTGAAAACCTAAATAAATTGTTTTTTCTTGCAATTCAAATGATGCAATGTGTTTAAGTTGTTTTTACTATATGGTAAGTTATTTAAATTATTATTTTGATATTTTAGTGCTATAAAAATATTATATATAGATAGATATATGGATAGATTTAACTACAAATCTCACATGCAGGCGGCGTTACGGTGAAGGCTTACAAAATATTTTGTGGTCATATGTGCGGAAAAGTAGTTTTATCTTTTATTCTATTCTAGTACAAAATTGAATATTTTTTACGCATGTTTTACAAAAACTAAATTGTGGGACATGAGTGAACATTTTTAGAACGGTAACAATATTAAGTCTATTTTTGTTTGAGCGAATCTTTTTGCGGGTAGCGAAAATCCGAAATTCTACGTCCACGCCGTGCTACCTGGGTAACGCTAACAGAATTAGGTTGGTGTAGTTGAGAGGGGCAGAGTAAATACTGCTTATACTCAATGATTCTGCACCATGGCGAGTCATTGGCGCCATAAAACCAGTGCAACTCAAGCGTCTGTTCTCCATGTTAGGGGCGGCTTGGAGCGGGCGTCTGTCTTGGATCAAGCGGCTCGCTATATAAATGTGTAGAAAGCGTCTGTTCTCCATGTTAGGGGCGGCTTGCAGCGGGCGTCTGTCTTGGATCAAGCGGCTCGCTATACAAACGTGTAAAAAGGTTGTTTCTGGTGACCTTAAGATGCAGAACGAACCCATTCACGAAAATTTGGGTTGGGCGAAGGGCTAACACCCCATTTCCGTAAAAAAATTATTGTCATGAATTCTGTACACAGGCCTCGGAATATCTCGGATTCAATATTGGAACGACCTCGGAAACTGTACCCGGACTACGATTTAAAAATGGGAACCTGGAACGTGCTAAGCCTCAGAAGACCAGGAGATCTCCTAAAACTAACACAACAAGTCGAGAGCTACACACTTGATATAATGGCATTACAAGAACTAAGATGGCCAGGGAGTGGAATCCATGAAACAGCGAAAGGATACACTCTTTATTATTGCGGTCATCAAAACGGAGGAGAATTTGGAGTTGGCTTTCTTATACACCGTCGCGTGAATCAGCATGTTATCGACTTCTGCCCAATTAATATGCGGTTATGCACACTGAGAATCCGCACGCAAAAATTCAATGTAACGATCGTCAATGTTCATGCACCTACTGAAGATAAAGCAGATGATATTAAAGACCTGTTCTTCCTAGAACTCGAAGAAGTCATCAATAGCATCCCGCGGCACGATATAAAAATCGTGGTAGGTGACTTCAATGCTCAAATTGGTAGGATTGCAGAACTTAAAACACATATCGGCCCCAACAGCTTGCATCATACCAGCAACAATAACGGTTTTCGCGCAGCCGAGCTGGCTATGATGTATGATCTAGTAATTTCCAGCACTTTCTTCCCTCACAAGAGAATTCACAAAGCAACGTGGAAATCAAATGACGGAAGAACAGAAAATCAAATCGATCACGTCATGATCTCTAAGAGACACTCTACAAGTGTAACTGACGTTCGATCATACAGAGGTGCTGATATGGACACCGATCATATGCTTGTCATCTTTAAGTACAAGTGCAAATTATCATCTACATTTAACAGACAAGCAAAACAGACCGTGCGCTGGAATGTCGAAGCATTTAAACATCCGGAAACGCTGAAAAGATATCAGGAAATAATAACACAAAACATAGAAGAGCATGACATCTCTCCTGAGATGCCATTAAACATACAAGAAGAATGGCAAACGCTTCAATCAACCATTATAGCCGCAGCACAAACTACAATCGGAAAACGACCACCGAAATCACACAACGAATGGTTTGACGACGAATGCCGCCAATCCGTTGAAAATAAACAAAAACTGCGAGAAAAATGGTTAACAAGGAACACCCGAAGCTCCCAAGCTGATTATCTATGCGCCAGAAAAGCCTCAGCAAAACTTCTACGTAAAAAGAAACGCGAACACATGAAGAGCTGCATCGAAAACATCGACCTACATGCGGCCAACGGAAATTCAAAAGAGTGCTTTGCCAATGCACGGAATCTGACAAAAGATTTCCACCCAAGATCTACAGCCATCAAAAATGAAAACAATGAACTTACAACAAGTGAACGCGATGTGCTGGCAGTGTGGCGATCCCACTTTCAAGACCTACTGAATAGAACGAATGAAGTTCATCCTATTCGAGCAATTGCTCCGTCAAATGAGGAGATTTTTGTCCCTTACCCAGCAATAGAAGAAGTGGAAGCTGCCATTAAAAAACTGAAAAATGGCAAATCACCAGGTTTCGATGGTATTCCCGCAGAACTTTTGAAAAATGGAGGAGCAGCTCTGGTCTCACGTATATATGATCTGATTCTTGCAATCTGGGACCAAGAAGAACTACCTGCTGAATGGAAAACAGCTCTCATTGTTCCGCTGCATAAGAAAGGTGACCGTCTAAAGTGTGCGAATTATCGTGGCATCGCACTGTTGAACACTGCATATAAAATACTAGCTAATGTCGTACTTGCTCGACTCATCCCGTTCGCCGAATCTATCATCGGTGACTATCAGTGTGGTTTTCGTCCCAACCGTTCAACCACAGATCAATGTTTTACCTTAAGGATGATTCTAGAAAAATGTTGGGAGTACAACATCAGCATTCACCAGCTCTACGTTGATTTCAAGCAAGCATATGATAGTATCATCCGCGAAAACCTTTGGTCCGCACTCATATGCCTTGGCATCCCAGAGAAACTTGTTTCTCTGTGCAAACTCACAACATCGGGATCAAATTGTAGAATAGTAATCGAAGGGTCAGTTTCTGATCCTTTCGATATAACATCAGGTGTTCGACAAGGTGATGCACTTGCGCCCGTTCTGTTTAATTTGGCGCTGGAGTACGCGATAAGAAAAAGCCGAATTGAGACACAAAACTGCATATATAACAAATCTAGTCAAGTTCTTGGCTACGCAGATGATATTGTGCTTCTCGGACGTAGAACAAGCGATATTAAGGATAGTCTCTCTCAGCTTGAAAGAAATGCTAAACGACTTGGATTATGCATCAACACCGGCAAAACCAAAGTGTTAACAACATCTAAGAACATACCTCCCGGAAATCTGGATACTGGCGACTATGAAGTGGAACGCGTGGAAAACTTCAAATACCTCGGGTCTGTAATAACATCGTCAAATGACATGCAGGCAGATATCAAAGCCCGTGTCTCTGCCGCATACAGAGTTTTCTACGCATACTCAAAACTTCTGCGATCAAAATATCTTTCGCGGTCGTGTAAACTCACACTTTACAAATCATTAATTCGACCTGTGCTTACATTTGGAAGTGAAAGCTGGACACTGACTTCCTCCGATTGTAGAATTTTATCAACTTTCGAGAGGAAGGTCATACGAACAATTTATGGTCCATGTAAAGTTGCTGAAAATCAGTATAGAATCCGAATGAATCACGAAATCAGACAGCTTCTTGGAGGCTGTGATGTAATCGGATTCATTAAATCCAACCGGATTAGATGGTTTGGTCATGTAGAAAGGGCTCCATTGGATAGAATGATAAAAAAAGCGTCCCAACAACAACCAGCTGGTGTTCGTCGAAGAGGAAGACCTAGACAACGCTGGCGTGATGACATCATCCAAGACCTTCGTGATATAGGATGTCGAAACTGGGGTCAACTGGTCATGGAACGAGATAATTGGAAGCTGATTGCACAGACGGCAAAATCCCTCCATGGGATGTAAACGCCAGAGAGAGAGAGAGAATCTTTTAGCATTATCGTAGTAAGAAGTTTGTATAGCGTTACATATTTGTACAGCAATCAATAAGTCTTTCGAAAACAAATTCTTCCAAATGATCAATCTGAGTTGATTGTTGCATAAGTCAAAGTTTCATTCATGAAAAACGATTTTTCGCTATTACTAGAAATCGTAAATGATGGTTACAGGCTATAGCTATTGGATCAGAAGAACATTAAACGGAAAGAGGCAGGGTCAAGGGTGGCAGGACCAGTGCTGCCTTGTACAAAACTTCACACTAATACAGGGCGGCGAAATAAAGATGCGATAAAATCAGGTTTTAAAAAATAAAAAATCTAATCAAAATATTTTTTTGTATGACATGAATTGTAATTGAACATGAAATTGAACATGGAATATGGTTCTATCCAGCTTCAAATCCTTCCAACTTATATAGGAACATTTGGAAAATATCAAGTTGTTGCAGATTAAATGTCGTTTTTAACAAAAATTGTAATCATTTGGAAGACGTTTTTTAAATAATATTTTGTGTGATTCCAGAGACCAGATTCCACGACTTGTGAATAACAGGAACAGTTGGAAAATAAGTTCTAATTTTCCATTATGTTATAGTTTTTGCACAATTTTTGGAATTTTGAAATTTCAATCTTTGATTTTGTATTAATTTTTAGAATATTTTTAGAATTTTGAAAAAAATTTAAATTTTTGATATTATTATTCTTGAAATTTTGAAAAAAATTTAGTATTTTTGTAATATTTTTGGAATTTGGAAAAATTTTGAGTATTTGATTTTGTAATAACTTTTGCAATATTTTTGGAATTTCGAGAAAAGTTTTAGTTCTTGATTTTAATAATTTTTGAAATATTTGTAGAATTTTGAAAAAGTTTAAATTTTTGATTTTATTATAATTTTTGGAAGAGTTTTAGAATTTTGGAAAAAGTTTAAATTTTTGATTTTGTTATAATTTTTGCAATATTTTAAGAATTTTTTTAAAAAAGATTGTATTTTTGATTTTTTTATAATTTTTTCAATATTTTAAGAATTTTGTTAAAAGTTTCAATTTTCGATTTTGCATAATTTTTGAAATATTTTTAGAATTTTGAAAAAGTTGTACTTGTACTTTTACTTGTCCTTTTACAAAGAATTTTATGTTTAATATACATCACTGTCCAAAACTAAAATAAATGTCTTTATAAAAGCCTTTTGCCGAAAACTATATAAAAACCTTTATCACAGACCGAAGTCTTGATATCTCAAAGCCTTTAGATTTCAGCTCCTTCATTCTTTAAAACTAAATTAAAATGGGCATATGAAAATAAAATAAAATATAAGTACATGTTTAAATTTAAAAAAATAATTCGTTTGTAAAATCAAAAACTTGACTTGAAAATCAAAACCACTTAACCTGTACCCGGATATGGCCAGTTCGCGACCTTTTCCAAAAGATTTTTAGCAGCAACGTATACAGAAAAAATTTTCGTTGTAGGTCAAGAAACGCGATCGTGAGAGTGCCGGTAAATTCCGTTATAGCTCATAGCGTTATATATAAATGTTTTTTTTTTGTTTTTCCGTCTCCGCTTATCATTCATAGTCGTTTGGCACCAAAATTTTTTCCGAAATTCCGAAATGAAGCCCATTGCAATAGGTAGATTTTTATATGAAATCTACCTAAAATTTCAGTTTCGATTTAGCAAAATCCCTACACCCAAGAATTTTTTAAAATTTTTCCTTTTGTAATGTTCGAAGTTAAGGTGGGGACAAAAAAAACACTCGATTTTGGTAATAACTCAAAAACTTTTCATTGAATTTTCAACTGCTTGAAAATTCAATGAAAATTTTTTTTAAATACTTCCTTTTTTTTCGATTTTTCTAGACCAAACTCGATTCCTTAAAAAAACTTTTGTTTTACTATCTCCTTATCTATGTCCATAAAATATAGATAAAAACAAATATTTGAATTTTTTTGTTATTATCAGGTGTGAGAAAACACATTTAATAACTGCAGAAAATTTCAAGTTGATATCACTTATAGTTTGTGAGTAAATTGATTAAGTAGAAAGTCGGACGGACACCGAAGTCTCACCAATTGGGTACCGTTTTTACTTTTTCAAAGTACGGAACTCTAACAAAAAAAAAGAATCTTATGACCAAAATAAAAGAAAAGATTTAGAAGAAAGGAAACTTAAAATAATTTTTGGTACGAGCAAACCGTAAAATGCACTTTTACGATTCAAAAATTGTGCGTAAGGCAGGCCTTTTTTCTTATTGAAATAACAATGCCCAAAATTACTATTTTACGCCCTAAAGCGTACATATTTTTGGCAACATCAAACGAAATCAAAGGAACTATACTCAAAGGAACTCAAAGGAAACAAAGGAACTCAAAGGAACTCAAAGGAAACGAACCACTATGTATGGCTATTTCCAAAAAAAAACATGCATATGTTTACAGATTTATATATGTTTTGTGAAATTTTACTTTGAGAAAATTGTTTAATCCAAGCTTTTTGTTTGTTTGTAATTTTATATATAATTAAATAATTTGGAAAAAATTTAGAAAAAAATAAACAAAAAATTGCTCGAATTTAACGATTTTTCAAAATACATTTTACAAAACACAATAATATACTTATCTATATAATAGATCAAATACAACTGAAAAACAAAATGATTTAAATAAATTAATATAGAAATTTAAAAAAGTTGGTTGCTATAGAAATTTAGGAAAATAAATATGAAAAGCAAAACTACTTGGATTAAACAATTTCCTCAAAATATATTTTACTATTTTGTGTAAATACATGTATTTTAATTTATGCAAATAATACAGAATCTTACTCGTACAAAAAATCTCGTATGCAATTCAATTTTTTGCCAACGCCACGGGGAATAATTTCACTCTCAAGCGGAAAAGATATACTTTACGCTCTTAATACATAAATAGCTATTTTTAAATCTTTCCCTATGCATGCATTTTATTTTTAATTTTTACATTTCTGAAATAAAGAAAGGAAGAGGAAACATTCGAAATATGAATTTAAACACTAATAAATAAATACACAACTCACAAAATTGTTGTAAGTTCACCAAAAATACTGTAATTCAAAGAAAAGTCATTTGGTATAATCACAGTTTTAATGAAGCTACAAATTTTGTTTGGATTTAAAGAAAAAAAAATTTGGAGGGGCTGAAATCTCACAGCTCTGAGATATCAAGACTTCGTTAAGTCTGGGTTAAGGATTTTGATATAGTTTTCGGCAAAAAACTATTATGAGGACATGGTTTTTAGTTTTGGGCAGCGATGTATATCAAACATAGCTCTTTGTTAAAGTACAAGTATGTTTTTATCTCTGTTTAGAAATTTATTACAAAACTAACACGAAACATCAATACGTTGCCGGAAAATTATAATCAAAATTCCAAAAATATTATTAAATTAAATAAAATCAAACTTTTTTCAAAATTACATAAATATTCCAAAAATTAGAATAAAATCAAATATTTGAACTTTTTCTAAATCCCAATAATATTCTAAAAATTCTAAAAAATTCCAACTTTTTCCAAAATTCTAAAAATATTGCAAAAATTATTACAAAATCAAAAATTGCAATTTATTTCAAAATTCCAAAAATTATAATAAAATCAAAAATTCAAACTTCTTTCAAAATTCTAAAAATATTCCAAAAATTCTTACAAAATCAAAATATGAAACTTTTTTCAAAATTCTAAAAATATTGCAAAAATTATAACAAAATCAAAAATTGAAACTTTTTTCAAAATTCCAAAAATATTCCAAAAATTAGAATAAAATCAAATATTTAAACTTTTTCTAAATTCCAATAATATTCTAAAAATTCTTAAAAATCCAACCTTTTTTTAAAATTCTAAAAATATTGCAAAAATTATTACAAAATCAAAAATTGAAAATTTTTTCAAAATTCCAAAAATTATAATAAATTCAAAAATTAAAAATTTTTCAAAATTCTAAAAATATTCAAAAATTCTTACAAAATCACAAATAAAATTTTTAAATTCTAAAAATATTGCAAAAATTATTACAAAATCAAAAATACAAACTTTTTTCAAAATTCCAAAAATATTTCAAAAAAAATAACATATTCAAAAATTTCCATGTCCAACTTCATTTTCAATTACATTTACGTCATAAAAACAGCTACATTTTTTTTTTCCAAAAAATTGGCTAAAAAAATAAATGAAATCGTTTTTTGACACACTTGACATTATTTTTTTGACAAACTAATAATGCCATAATTCTCTATAATAATAATAAATTTTCATTTCACACAAACAATTAATTTTATTCTTTCCAAAAAATTGGGTAAAAAAATAAATAAAAATCTTTCTTTTGACACACTTGACAACATTTTTTTGACAAACTTATAATGCAATAATCTAGATTTTGGTCTCACATACCAATCCCGACCATCAAGATTTCTCCAAATTCAATGTTTCTACTCGTAATCACTTAAAATGAACGTTTTTTAAACACTTGACGATTTATTTGACACTCTTCCGGTACAGTTATCGAACACATCGTCTTTTCGGCTCTTCCCATTGAGTAAACCTATTTTTAGAAAAAAACGGCCGACAGACAGACATACCTTTTTGTTTTTGCTTTTTTAGAATCGGTAGGTCCTAAAACGTCGAGAAAATGCCAAAAAAGTGGGGGTAAGAATTTCGCTTTGAGCTCATGAATGTAATACTAAGGTCTTTCAGACCGAAGTAATTGAAACTTTATCAAAAAAATTTTGGTGCTGTATACTTATAAACTAGCAGGGCAGGACCCGGCGTACGTTGCTACGCCTATAAAAAAGTTTGTGTGCGTACATTTTGTTGAATTAGTAAGAATAATTTCAAAGAGTCGTAATGAGAATAGAAGGAGCCTATTTTAATTTTTCCATTTGGGAAATATGAATAACAGAGATCATTAGCATTCGAGCTGATCAATCCAGATAGTTTGAAAATTGAAGGGAAGGTCAACATTTGAAAGTGATTGGTAAAGAGTTTCGGAGAGTTTAAATTAAACGTTTGTGATTTTTCGCGTTAATCGGCTTAATATGTGTCGCGAAAAATTAGGTGAACGTCAAAACATTCGTTTATTGGGTCTTACAGTTGTCAATGACTTACTCTGGAACCGTCATACTTGCGATACAAAATAGGCACACCGCACCAAAATCTACTGTTTTATCGTACCATTTCATATTGACTAATTTCATTTATCAATCTATCCAGATTATTTGCTGATCTTAAATAAATTCAATTTGGATTTTCAAATATATTTTACCAATTATTTCCAATGCTTTACATGCGCTGTGTGTTTTTATTAGTAATGGAGCATGTCACTGAAAGAAAACTTTGAAGAGCAGACTAAATATGCATAGCGCTAATGTTTGATACCAATCGAAAAACCGGTCTAAGAATGACAGCATTTTTAGTGAAGGTTTTCGTTTTTTGGGTTTTGTCGATTTATGGCCATCGTCTTATTTCGACATTTCTGCCAGAGTTTAAAAAAAAAAAAATTGGACAAACATAATAATAAGACTAATTTGTAGTATAATATAAAAATACTAATAAGAATAATATCGTTTATGAATTCAGACTTATATGGGTGATTCTATTCTAACAGTGATTATTTATGTCCTGTACTGTTTACTCTCACTGGTCATACCAAATATTGTATTCATAAAATTTTTCTATTAATACGATCCTCACCAACATATTTCATCACTTTTTCTGTATAATATAATTCCCAGTCCAGCGAAAACTAACAGTATATCACTCAAATGTCAGTACCGTGTTATGTCCATTTCTAGAATTCACCTATAAATTTATTATTTTCTTTTTCACAATAAATGATTCGAACCAATTAACCTATCAATCTTAATGTCTATATCAAACTTAAAAAAATTGTCAAATATTTTCAATATATTGATTCAACATTGAATTCTGGCTTAATAACCTTTGTCCATAGATTTAAGCGAATTTTTGAATTTGAAATGACGCGTGCATCGTCTATCTCGAGATTATTGAAACAAATAGTTAGCCATATTAAAAGTACGTCACCTGAGTAATGTTTACAAACATAATGCTGATGGAATAGTGCAGCAAGTTTGTGTCATTTTAAAAATCAATTTTCAAAACGGTATGTCATAAATTTACTTGTCAGTACCGTCCTATTGGTAAACTTAATTAATTATTGATTTTTTTTATCATAAGTAATAGATTTTTGTACTTATTACTAACTTAAATAATATTGTAATTGGATATTATCAAAATCATAACCCAAATAATAATAGTTGCTAATTAAATTTAAAATGTCAGTACCGTGGCTGTCAGTACCATGTAAAAAATAGTATAAATATACTAAATTATTAACAAAATTGTATGAAAAAAATTGCCTATAGTTGTAGCAAAATCCTCTCGAGCTTTGATTTTTACAATAAAATGGAGTAATAATATGCATGATAAAATAACAAAAAATTCAATTATAAAATCGAATAATTTTTAATAAAAAAAGTAACAGTTAGAACAGAATCACCCATATACTAATCTAAAACCAGTCAAATCGCTTCATTTGTAGACATATTTGCATATATTTTACCCATTAATCTTCAAATAACCTACATTGTTTGTTTGTTTTTTAAATTAATGGGGACGCATATTTTTCTTAATAAGTATCACACTTTTAACCTGTAGCTTTGATATTATTGTTCATAATCCTTTTCTTCAATACAAAGGTTCCATTGCAAAAAGAGGAAAAGAAACACCATTTTCTATATTTTGAGCATGTACAACATACATGTAAACCAAATGAAATATGTATTACATAATTATGTGTATAGACCAAACCAAGAACATGTTTGTTGTAAATTAGAAATATTTGTTGCAACGTAAAGTGTTGGATGCATATAATTGTATCATGTATGTATATAATAAATATATAAATATATATAATTTTCATCTAAATGAATTTGTGTGTCACATTATACTTTAATTTTCCATTTGAATGGTAATTCTGTTTTGCGGAAAAAAAATCGATCAAAGATAACCAAGTGAAAGTTGAATAAAAAGCCAAGTATAAAATATAATATACATTTAGGCAAACCATTAGGAAAATTAAAATTATTAATAAAAAAAAAATAAATTAAATTTTAAAATTTCGGCTCCGAGGTGCATTAGTACCTGTTAATGGCCTTCTCCTGGCAAAATTGTGCTACAGATTTCGCTGGAGAGCGCACGCAGACAGACAAACACTTTATTTTATTATTATAGATTTTCATTTATTTGTTTTTGAGTGTGCAGTTTTGATACCCTTCTGTCATTGATAACGTAATAGCGGTCAAAAGTAATTAGACAGATTAATCAGATCTAACTCTTGGTTGTTGAGTGAAAGTACTCGCTCTTGATTATCGTGATTGGCATTTGATCGGGTTTTAGCACCAGATAAATAAATATTGCACCTGCGTGAATGAACACATTTCTTTTTTAGGTAGATTTCATATAAAAATCTACCTATTGCAATGTCCGTCATCTCGGAATTTCGGAAAATTTTGGTGCCAAACGACTATAAGTGATCCCTGCGTGTCCCTGCAACTTTATATGGTTTACCCAGAGTTCATAAAACTGGTACACCTCTTCGTCCAATTGTGAGTTCTATTGTAACACCGCTTTACAATTTGTCGTCTTTTATGTCTAACATTTTAAGTAAATTTGTGGGAAAAACTAACACGTTTATCAAAAATGCAGAAGATTTGAAAGAAAAATTAGGCGAATATCAACTTCCATATGATTACATTTTAATATCTTTAGATATCGTGTCTTTATTTACAAACGTTGATAGTAATCTTGTCTTGATGTTCAAATTGTAAAAGAAAATTGGATGGAAATCAATAAACTGAACAAGCTAAAATTAACAAAGGTACAATTTATAGAAGGATTAGAAATGGTTTTAAACAATTGTGAATTCACATATAACCAACAAGCATATAAACAAATTTTCGGTAGTCCAATGTGGGGCTCTCTTGTAAGCCCATTTTGTGCTAATTTAATAATGCAAGATGTTGAAGAAACGGTTTTAAAAGATATGACATTTAAACCACCCTTTTTCTTTAGATATGTGGATGACATTTTAACTCCTTGTTCCAAAAACAAAATACAAGATTTTCTTAATAAATTTAATGATTTTAACAACAATATCCAGTTCACGAAATTGATTGCTGCCTACCGTTTTTAGATCTTATCATACATCGTCAAAATAATGAAAAATTAATTACTGATTGGTTCCATAAAAAACATGGTCAGGTAGATAGTTGAACTTTGATTCATGGCTACCCTTATCTTATAAGAGTAACACTGTTACTTTAATGGTTAAAAAAATTTTGATCTTATCTGATCCAAAATTCCATAACAAAAATTTTAATTTACTTTTTGAAACTCTCCAAAAAAATAGCTATCCAGAAAATTTTATACGTAAATTTGTAAATCAACAAATTTACAGTAATGAAAAAGCTGTCTTGGAAAAATCAACTTTGAAAAACAACAACAAAATTTACGTTGTCGTTTCGAACCAATAAAACACTTGTTAAAAAACTTTAACTTCGAAGTTGTAGGTACAGCTAATAATAGTTTATATAATCCTATTTTTTCAAAATTAAAAGATAAATTCCCATGAATATTGAATGTAATTTGGTTTATCAAGCAGATTGTGGTTGTGGCAAATCTTATATAGGCCAAACACAGCAATATCTAGGAAAACGTAAAGCAACATCTAAATGAGGCAAAGAAACAAAATAATGATAATATGAGTGCATTATCCAATCATAAAAAAGCTGTCGTACAAATTTACCACTTCAAAATTTTAAAAATTTTAGAAAATTTTAAAAAAATTTAAACAAACGCAGAATTTTGGGAATGATTCGCATCAAACAAAATAAAAATTGTATAAATATACAAACAAATACGGATTATCTTAATAATACTTATGATTTTGTTCTACAAAGTTAAAAATTTTAACAAAAATTAAACACACCTTGAAGATTTTAATACTTAAAATTTTCTATTTTCACAATTTTTTTCATTGTATTATTGTTTTGTACATATTTTATTTCATTATTTTTTATATAGTTAACCTTTTCTTTTTTGATTTGTCAGTTTTTCAAAATAAGCTTTTCTTATGAATGTCAATTTTTTGTTGTTATTTTTTATAAGAATTTTTTGTTCATAAAATATTTTCCTTGAAGATGGTTTATCAAAAAACCGAAACAATTGTTGGATAAACAATTTTGCAATTATTGTTTTATTTATTGGCTTTATCCAAAAAAATTTATTATTTAATATATATGTATATATATATATATATATATATATATATATATATATATATATATATATATATATATATATATATATATATATATATATATATATATATATATATATATATATATATATATATATATATATATATATATATATATATATATTTATGTATATATATATATATATATATATATATATATATATATATATATATATATATATATATATATATCGATATGAGGTATAACGAAATTGAGCGGCACTCTCACGGTCGCAATTTTTGACCTTCACCAAAAACATTTTTTGTGCATGTTGCGGCAAAGGTATCAAACTGGCCATATAGAGGCCTTTTTTTTATCATTTTTTGTCAGATGAGAACCTTGGCTTTTAGGGTTCTTGAAAAATCAACTATTTTA
This sequence comes from Diogma glabrata, assembly GCA_963693315.1. Taxonomy (NCBI): domain Eukaryota; kingdom Metazoa; phylum Arthropoda; class Insecta; order Diptera; family Cylindrotomidae; genus Diogma; species Diogma glabrata. Next base: position 146,248,772 of record OY856186.1, on the reverse strand, counting down.
AAAATTTACTAAACTTTGTTGTCCTTGATCTAGATGAAAATGACCAACCTCCCATGAAAACTTTTGAAACCTTTTGCACACTTAGATAAAACATAAATCTTTCTCAAATTTAAAAACAAAATTATCCACGTCCAGAGATTGCGACCCTGAGGCTGTTGAAACGAATGCAAACGCAAACGGCCATGCTTTCATCATTTTTGAGTTTCTGCTATTTAAACTCCTACTTTCTTTTAGATAGATTTTTCATTTATAACCTCAGAGATTTTCAGCTTTCTAACCAAAGCGGTTCCAATAGAATTAACGTTATACTAACATAATGCACAACACTCCCACTCCCATTACAACAACAAATCCTTTAAGAAATAATAAATAAATGTTTTTTTGATTTAGTTTCAGTTTTTATTTTTATTTTTGAGTTTTTATTTTTTTCGCAAAAGTTTTGAGTTTTCTTTTTTTGTTGTTTGATAATTTTTGATTATAAATTATGTGGTATTGTAGGTGTGACGTAGTGAGAACGTTAATTAACTCTTTGGTGGATTTAATATGTTATTAAAAGTAGTTTTAACCAACTTAAATAAAACTGGTCTGAAATTGTATTGATAAAGTTGTTTCGGATAACGTATTTAATTTGGTTTGATAATTTTTTTGAATTATTCTGTTGCTACTTAAATTTTTAATGTAAACCAATCTGTCACATCTAATTTTATTTGTATACAAAACTGTCTGGCCCCGAAATCTATCTATTTCTAGAGAATATGCCTGCCGCTGGACTTTTTTTTTGAAGTAAACTTCTTTAGGCGCCTTAGGAGAATTTTGAACGGAAGTAACCATTTGAACAGATATATAACCACATATATTCATCTCTATCATATTACAGTCTGATTTTGAATCTTTAACACATGCATGCACACAATTCCAAAAAAAACGAGAGTAGAAATTTAAATAACAATGAAATAAGAAATAAAGAAGAAATTCAAACAATAATAAAGTAAAAAAGGCAAACGAATATTATGTTCGGCAAGTATGTATTTTCTATTCACTTATTCAGTCTCGTCAGTCTCGTACTAAATGTTTATTAGTTGGATGTGTCGATTTTAGATTTAAGTATCTAAAATCGACACATTCAACTCATATAACATTTAGTACGAGACTGAATAAGTGAATAAAAAAATACAATACACATAATCGAATTTATCTCATACTTGCCGAACATAATATTCGTAATATTTTATTGAGTTTCGTAATTTTTAACCGACTTAAAAAAAGAAGGAGGTTCTGTGTTTCACCGATTTCTCAAAAACGGCTCGTTCGATTTGGATGATTTAAATTGTATTCTATTTGGGTTTATTTCAAGAGGGTTCCATAATTTTTTTAATAATGTGAAAAATACGGTTTTTCAGAAAATTGGAAAAAACTATATTTTTTATCCATTTTCGTTGATTTCGTCAAAACATATTATTCTGTTTGGGTGTTGTGGGCAGTATTATATTGCTATACTTGTCGAGGTTATCGTAAATAATTTTCTCTGACGGGAAATATGTATGCCGTTTGTGCCAAAAATCGCAAAACCATAATTAATAGATTGTCACTGATGAAAGTTTTTCCAGTATTTGGAGTTATTACTTTTAAAACGTTTTCTAGCCGACATTTGCTTTATGACTACACTAAAAATAAAAAATAAAAAATTTAAAAAAAAAAAAATAGAACCGACTTCAGAAAAAACAAAAGAGGCACAAAAAACGGAAAAATAACTCAATTGTTGCTTTTAGAAACAAAAATACGTTACATTTTGATTAATTTAATTTAATTATGCCTTACTATAGACAAGAAAATTACGCTATTAAACAAAGAAAATATATTAAAATAGTTACTTTTTATTATAATTATTATAGTTATTATAGTTGTTATAATAGTTATTATATTTTAAAAGTTATTTGTAGTACAAAGCTGTTCGAAGTCGGTGCCACATTGACAAAAAACCGACTTATATGTCTCGGGCTTGGCACCGATTTCCATCAGTTTTGTACTACAAATAGCTTTTAAAATATAATAACTATTATAACAACTATAATAACTATAATAATTATAATAAAAAGTAACTATTTTAATATACACCCAATTCTGTTTTTACACGGTAGATACGTTCCAGAAAAAGACGTGTAAAAAAAAACCGTGCATAAAAAGACATGCAGCACATAGAAAAAAAGGGGATAGGTTCCATACCCTTTATTTCTGTAACAAATAGGTAGAATAAAATGATTTGTACAAAAAACTATTAAGAGTCTATATAAAAGCTAAATTAAATGTTTTGTGCATGTATGCACAGTTCGTTTGATAAAAATACAAAAACTAAATCAGAGATTAGCAACAGTGCGACAATGTTGTAGGAAATCAAGATTTGATGTTAAATTTCGGTCGCCAACAATTCGTAAAGCATGCTTTTGAACATAATCTAAAAGAGCCTAGATCGAAATAGATGAACCACACAAGACTTGACAACAATATTCCATGCATGGACGAATGTAGAACTTATAAATGTGGAGTAAATTATACGGAATGAAATATTTTTCACATCTATTTAGGAGGCTATTTGTTCGTCATAGATATTAATAGGTGTATCATTGGGAACTCGGTCTATGATCTGAAAACAATCAATAGCTGTGTTTTGGTGGATTTAGAATTGACTAAATTTTTTACCCCAATCGGCGACTTTTTCTCGGTCCTCGGTCCTTTTCTTCTTCAAGGACCTCGTTTACATTTATAACAACGTTTCTCCGAGCGAGATTTATTTTTTCATTCATTTTACCTTTGAAGATAGGTGAACGAATGACCTGTGCAATGTACTGTATATCATCTGCAAAACTATTTGTCGTGTTACTGATAATTTTCAACAGGTCGTTGATATAAATTAAAAAGAGTGGGGAATAAAACTGAGAACACCAGATATAATTAATTTAGACTCAGAAGAAAAACTATCGATAGATATCGAAATGTTTTGATCGGTGAGACAATTTTGAATATGCTTTACGTCTACATGAAGTTGGCATGCCAGATTCGATCAAATGCTTTTCAGATGTCTGATGCGATAACGTACGTTTCACCACCTCGATCAAGCATGCTGTTCCAACGGCGGACTACATAGTTCAATATAGATCGGTTGTTTATATTAATTAGTAAGGCTTTTCGTATATAATTTAAAATATTAGTTTTTTTGGGAAATGGCTAGTGTACAGCCAGTTTCAAAAAAGGTACGAAAACGGATCCAACAAATTACAAACCCATATCAAACTGGTCGATTGTAGCTAAAATATTTGAAAAAAAAACATTAATTTTAAAAATATGAGGTTCTTAGTTAATTGGTCAAAAATACTTAAAGACAATGAGGTTTTCACCGAAAGAAAGAGTGACGAAAAATTTACTTTCTTTGTCAAACATATCTGGAACGAGTCACTTGAAAATCATAGTGAGACTTTCAGTGCTGTTTAATTGATATAGTCATAACATTTGGCAAAGTATAGCTCAACAATCTTATATGCAAATTGAGATGCTATGACTTAGACGAGCAAATTATTTACTGAGTTTAGATCTTTATATCTGAGCGTAAATTTCAAGTCAATGTCGACGGTTTTTCATTAGATATCTTTTCAACTTATTCAAAGGCCTTATTCAAAGTTACACTCTATCCCCAACTCCTGCTCTTATCTATATTGACTTGTTGCACTCAACGATTCATTAAATCCATAGTTTTGCTAATGATGCACGCTTAATGCTTCTCCTGAAATACCTAATATATACTCAGCGTTTAATGACACTAGGTCAAATGTGATTGAGTCATTAAATATTGATTTAAAAACATTAATGGAATCGGGTATTGCTGATGTTAAGTTCAACGCGACCAAAACTCAAGCTTGCTATTTTTCTAGGTTATCAACATCTAATCCATTTCCATTAAAGTTTGATTTTTGAAGAAAAATGATCTTGAAGAGAACGAATTCGTTAGACTTCTACGAGTTGAGATTAAAAATAATATTAAGTGGAATTCTCATATTTTTAGCCTAACTAAGAAAGTTGTTCAAAAACTAATATTTTTGGGTTAGGTTTTTAATAGCAAAATGCTTCTTTTAATGGAGAAGTTATGTAATCGCCCCTGCATGGATTATTGTTGTTACATATGGAGTGTACCATACAGGTCTTGATTGATTTTATACAACAGAGGGCTGTTAAATTGATCAGCAATTCAAATCTTACTAATGAGCTTGATTCCTGGTATGTCGCTTCTATCTAAATCAAATCGATTTTACCTAAGCCTGCAAACTTGACACGTAACACCAGAGTATCAATAAGAGTATAATAAGATAAAATAATTTTCTTCCTCCAAACTTTAAGATTAGCGTTAAAAAATCTTCAAAGAAAATTGATCAATTGTACATACATACTTCTAGGAATAGAAGTTGAAAACAATATGAAATGAAATTCTCATATTTTTAACCTAGCTAAGAACGCTGTTTAAAAATTGAGGTTTGGGGACGATTTCCTTTTCAATAGCGAACAGCTTCTTTTAATCATTTACACTCTCTGCATGGAGTATTGTTCTCACAAATGGGGTGTATCTGATTTTAGTAGTTTGAAATAAATTGAGTTTGTTCAGCGCAGAGGTGTTAAACTAATTAGCAACTCAACTCTTATTAATGAGTTAGATTCCTTGCAACACAGAAGGAATGTTGCTGATATGAGAATTTTCTATTAATACATTGTGGATAAACAAACTTCCACTGAGATAAAATCAATTTTACCTGAACTAGCAACCTATCGCGTAACACCAGAGTAAATTTTGTAGCCCATCCTTTTACACTTCATATAAAAAGGTTCAGAAGTGTTCCTTTTCAGCGTGATTTTTTCAGCAGAGTCTCTCATCTATGGAATGTCTCACCAGCAAAGGTTTTCCCTGATACCTTTAATCCTCAAAATTTTAAAGATAACGTTCATAAACTTCTTAAAGAAACTTAATTTATTCAAACTTAATCCTAATCCCTAGTTGGATATGGTATCTTCGGATATTAAGAGACGTTAATTTATAACTTATTATAATTAACATTAAGCATGCCTAACTTTGTATATAGAAAAAAAAATATATATTTTCTTCAAAATTTAAACCGTGCTATTTCGAATAAAACCGTGTAAAAACGAATTTAAATTTTTTTTCTAGACCGTGTTATTTCAAAACCGTCTAAAAAAACACCGTGTAAAAACAGAATTGGGTGTATTATCTTTGTTTAATAGCGTAATTTTTTTTGTCTATAGTAAGGTAAATTAAATTAATCAAAATGTAAGGTTTTTGTCTTTAAAAGCAACAATTGAGTTATTTTTCACATTGTTGTTTTTTCTGAAGTCGGTTCTTTTTTTTTTTAATTTATATTTTGAATCGTTTTAGTTTTTTAACCGACTTAAAAAAAGATGATGTTCTATGTTTCATTGTGGGTTTTTTATGTATGTTAATTGTTAACCGATTTCTCAAAAACGGCTCGTTCGATTTGGGTGATTAATGCTGTATTCTATTTGGGTTGATTTCGTGAGGGTCCCATAGTTTTCTATGATGTGAAAAATACCATTTTTCAGGAAATTGGAAAAACCTGCATTTTTATGTATTTTTTAAGCGATTTCGTCAAAACATCTTAATCTGTTTGGATAGTTTGAGTTGTATTATATTGCTATAAATTTTGAGGTGGTCGTATATAATTTTCTATGACAAAAAATATGCCGTTTTTTCAATAGATTAATTTTTAAATAAAAATATTTGTGTTGATTAAATTTGTTTTGTTAAATAGAACAATGAGTGCGTGTAATCTTTGCACACGGTTGAAATAAATTTCTTTGGCTACTGTGGCAAGTATTAATAAAAAGATGAAATATAAAATAAATATGTCATATTGCAATTTAAAGTTGCATTTCTTGATAATATAATTTACAGCATGTGTAATAAAAAGCAATATTTACATAATGTATTACAAAGTCAATTCAATTATTATCATAATTGAAATATGAAATTAGAGGTTTATGACAAGTTTGCTAAATTTATTGAAAAACTGCATCAATTGTTGTACCCAATCTTGTTGTTAAATTAAGAGGACATGTATTCATCGTGAAATTTAATTTGTAATACGTTGAAAGACTTTGTAAAACATGTAAATATGGCTTTTTATTACACATTGTTGTAAATTATATTATCAAGAATATTAGAAAGAAACTCTAAATTTCAATATGACATATCTATTTTATTTTATATTTAATATTTTTAGTAATACCTGCCACAGTAGCCAGAGAAGTTTTAATTCAACAGCGTGTAAATATTACGCACTACATTTTTCAAATAAAAAGTGTTGTGTTACAGAGTTTACACTATATGTCACAACAACACATAAATACCCTTTAAGACGTAGGTTCAACAACAAGTTGTGCTTTAAGGTGTTGATGAACGCTTTTTTAAAATCTCTGTGGATTGAAACCACCTGAGACTATGGATTACGGCAAACTATTCCATTTGTATGCACTTCGGACAAAAAATTTCTTTCTGCGATCTGCCAGTATAACAGCGTCGATTGCCGAGTGGAACGGGGGTAAGAATAAATTTGAGGCATGATGCTGGTGATTTCATCTGAGCACTGTTGATGACGGTATTTGTAAAAAACAACGAGGTCAGCAACAGTGCAACGATGTTGTATAGGGAATCAATTTTTGATGTCAAATTTCGATCACCCACAATTGCTTCATCACACATACTGAATAAAATATCTTTAGGGAACTCGGTCTTTGATCTGAAAAAAATCAACAACTTTGCTTTGGTAGGTTGAAATTGACCAGGTTTCGGTCACCCCTATCGGCGACATTTTTTAGGTCTTTATTCACGTTTATGGCAGCGTCGCTCCGGGTGGGATTAATTCGTTCATGCATTTTACCTTTTGAAGGAAGGGGCTCGAACGACTTGTGCAGAGTACTAACATATGCAAAACTATTTATTGGGTTGCTGGTGATTTTCAGCAATTCGTTGATATAAATCAAAAATAGGGTTGGGGACAATACTGAGCCTTGAGGTACACCAGCGTTAATTAGTTTCGACTCAGACGAAAATCCGTCTAAGAAGACCGAAATGTTTCGGTTGGATAGAAAATTTTGAATAAGTTTCACAACATTGGGATGAAAACCATACGCAACGAGCTTGTTGATTAAGTTGGCATGCCAGACTCGATCGAATACCTTGGAGATGTCTAAAGCGATAACGTGTGTTTTACCACCTTTATCAAGTATGCTATTCCAACAATGCGTAGTTGATCTTTTTTTTCGAAAACCATATTGGCTGTCGGCTATTAAATGATATTCTTCCAGAAATTTTGAAATGAGTGCATTAATATAATGCTCGTAGACTTTGGATAGGTCATAGGTAAAGCTATTGGCCTATAATTTGAGATATCGGATTTTGGTCCCTTTTTGGGAACGGACTGGACATTTTCTAACTTCCAACACGAGGGAAATATACCACATTTGTAGGATTGGTAGAATATCTTAGTCAAAATTGGTGCAAGTTCTTTAGAAAAGGTTTCTAAAATAATGGGTGGAATGTTGTCCATTCCTGAGGCTTTGTTGATGTTTAACTCCTTGAAAAGTTTATCGACTATTTTGCGTTTGAAGTGCAGTTCATTTATATCAATTCCTGAAGACTGGATTTGGGGTATTTTTTTAGGAGATTCCAAAACAGTGGAGTTCAAAACAAAGCGTTCAGAGAGCAAGATAACTTTTCTTGCGGGATCATTGACGATTGAATCACCATCAATAATAGGGGAAAAGAAGATTTTGTAACTGAATTTAAAGAATTAATGGCACTGTAGAAATTCTTTTCAGAAATAGACATAGACGTAAGTTTTGAAGCTTTCGTTCTGTCAATTGCAGACTTTTCGTTTGAGATAATCTGGTTAGATATTTTGTTGGCCGTTAGATATTGGGATCGATTAGCGGGAGTTTTGTTATGAATCCATATATTAAGTGATCTACGTTTGTTTCTTAGTGCAGCTTTAGCAGCTTTCGAATACGAGTATTTTTGTTTGTGTTTTACTATGAAAAAAGGAACGAATTTATTAATAGCAAATTGGATGGTTTCTGTAAAGTTTTGAGCAGAAACATTAACATTGTCAGTGTAAAAACAATGACGGTCGAAAGGGAAACCATGGAAGAAATTTTGAAGTCTACTTTTATCCATTTTTGAGTAGTGAAATATTTTACGGTGTTTGGTAGCTGTAGTTTTAAGTAAATCAGTTTTGATAACTGACGAAATTAAATAATGATCAGAATTTCCAATACTACCTTTCGCAACATGGACACTCGTAATATCAAATGCATTGTTGTAAGATAGAGATTTAAAAGAAAACTATTATCACCGCCATTACGAGGAGTGAAAGTTGGGTTTTTAACAATTTGGGATAGACCCTGAGACGAGGCAAAATTGTATGCCAGTGGGGGGGTGGGGGTCGTCCAAAGAATTGTTTTTAATAAAAAGTGTTGTGTTATAGGAATTACAATATGTGTCACAACAACACATAGATACCTTTTAAGACCTAGGGGTCACAACAACATGCGTTCTAAAGTGTTGACACACGCTTTTTCTAAACATTCGTGGATTGAACGTCCTCCAGACTATTGATTTGTGCAAAGCATTTCATTTATGCAATGTATGGACAAAGAAATCCCACTGCATTATGTCACTATAACAGTGAGTAATCGCCACATTGTGACTGTTTGCACAAACCGATTAACGAGTAAAACGGAGTTAAGAAGAGTATGTTTGAGGCACAAAGGATCTGATTTCGTTCGAGCACTTCTGGTGACTATTTATAAAAAACAACGAGATCAGCAACAGTACGACGGTGTTGTAGGGCATCAAGATTTGATGTTAAATTTCGATCACCCACAATTCGCATAGCACGCTTTTGTACAGAGTCAGAAAGAGCCAGGATGGAAACAGGTGCAGCGCCCCAAACTTAACAACAATACTCCATATAAGGACGAATATTGAACTTATAAATGTGGAGTAATTGAAACGGAGTGAAATATTTGTACATTTATTGAGGAGGCCGAGTTTTTATAAGGTAAGGAATAAAAGTAATTTTAGAGTAAGGAATAAAACTGATCCTTAAGATTCGCTTAAGATTTTTTCGACAATTTTGGTTTTGAAATCATATTTCTATAGGTGTTTCAAAAACGATCAAGCTCAAATCAAACTGTTCCACGAACAATGTGGCTTTTCTGGTAGTGTCAGTGACGATTAAACCACCGTCAATAATAGGAGAAATAGAAGTTTTGGAACCAGCTTTAAAGGATTATTGGCACTGTAAAAACTTCGTTTCTAAGGGCCAATCTGTCTGCCTTGGAAAACAAATATTTTTATTCTCTTCCATTTAATTATATCAGCTTTATTTGTTTGTTTTTTCGATAATAATAGTATGTATTATTGTATTGTTTTCTAACCTATAGGCCAATGAACTTAACCTATTGTCTAATAAAATTTTCCTATAAAAAATTATCATTATTCCATTGGTATGATTCCAATTGGTCAAATTGTTTTGATTTCATTAAAATTATTTTCAAATTATAATCACAATTGCTTTGATAAGTTTTGTTCAAAAATCAAATTTTAAATTAAATTTTCTTATTTCGTTTAGTTGAACTTGGTTGATTGTATAGGATGGAGTTTTTTTATCATCAGGGTTTTTTTAATAAGAAATTTGATTTATCAATTAAAACAATAAAGATTTATTGTTTTAATTGAAGAAATTTTTTTTATTTTTTATAATACACAATTCTTTGTCAGAGAATAAAGTACTGTAATCGATTCGTGTTTAATGAATTTTATTCTCTCGCAAACTAAAATTCTCGCTCGTGCCTCGCTCAAATTTTAAATTTTTGCTTGAGAATAAACTATTTCATTATACACTCATTGATTAAACTACTGTTGTTGGGATTTCATTATTGTGAATTAAACGAATTTATTGATGTTATTCCTTTGTTTTATTGCTTTGTTATTATTTTAAGGCATAAATTTGTTTTGTATTGGTAACAAGATATGTAAAATTCCGTTTTAGTTATTAGTAAGAATTTTGAATTTAACACTTTATGTGTACTATTCAATTTTGTGAGTGTCTTTTGCGTTCCCATTTTTTTGCTTTTCCTTTATCGTGCAACTGTTGCATGAAACCTGCTATCGTGTTTTTGAGATAGAGATACCCTGTTTTTTTGTACTGTTAAGTGCTGAAATTAAAGCCTGGCCGAATTTCAGTATCTATACCTACAATGGCAAAGGGTAAGTCTAGGTCTCAACAAAATGGCAGCAGAGTGAACCAACAGCTTAGCATTCACTTCACCAACATAGGAGGTCTCAAATTCAAATCTAAACGAGGTTCATCACTATATCGAGAAAAAAAACCTGACATATTGTTTCTTACCGAAACAATTGTCAGTGGCAAAGCATCGAAATTGGATCTCGATAGGTACCGGATGCCTAGTTACGAGTTGGAACATTCCTTTTATAACAAGCACGGTGTCTGTGTATTTGTTCGAAATTCACTTTCATGTATGAGAATTAAGGCCTGCGAGTTGAACTCTAAGCACCATAATTCTCTAGCACTGAAGATCTCAGGTGTTGATGAAACTATGTTTATAATAGGATTATACAGATCCCCAATTTCTTCCCCAGGATGTCCATTTTTCGATCAAATATCGGCTAATCTAGATTACAAGATTACCACGGACTACCCCAAAGCAAGACTGGCCATTCTTGGAGACTTTAATATTCATAATAAAGAATGGTTTAAGTATTCATCGCGCACTGGCGACGTAGGAAGACAAGCCGAATTGATACTCGCAGATTATCATGGTTTGAATCCAAGATAATTCCCACTAGAATCCCAGATAATTCACATCATAACAATAATTTGCTGGATCTGTTTTTGACAAACGAACCAGATACTACGAAGACAAAAGTCGAATAACCCCACGGAACATCGGACCATTTACTAATATCAGCAATAGAGCAATTTACATCACCATCACAAATTAAAGCAAATCCTCGTCGCGTTTGGAATTATATACGCACTGACTGGGGAAGAGCTGAGAAACTTTTATGATCCAACAAATTGAGAAACTATTTGTTGTGTTGATCAAGATCCTAGCACATCGGCAATAAGAATTTCGGAAATCATAAAAGACGGAATGTGGCGGTTTATTCCAAATCGGTTAATCACTCCTAAAACTGAGCCTTGGCTCACGCGGGATGTTGATGAGGCAGTGAGGAATAAACGCAAAGCATTTAAGCCAGAAATATTAGTAAATACAAAATAAACTTGGACAAAGACGCGTTTATCCAGAAGAAAGCAAAGAAATTGGCTGAGCACCCATCTGGATCACGTAGTTTCTTTCAGGGAGTTAAATCAGTCCAGAGTAATTTTACTCGATCCTCTATTCCAACCTTAGTTCTGAATGACATTCCCGTGAGCGACTCAAAAGGCGGATCTTTTGGGTCGTATTTTCGCAGAAAACTCAAACATAGTTGAACCTCCCCATTCTCCTACACTCGTCTCCCCAGCTATAACGAAAATGAAACCAATTATTTTTCGTTGCAATATTGTACGGAAAATGCTTCTTTCTATCAATATCAACAAGGGGTATTCCACCCCTCATTCTTAAAACTTTGCTAGGCAGCTAGCTCTAATTTTAACAAAACTTTTCTACTTATCTTACAACACCGGAATATTTTCCGATTCTCGGAAACTGGCCAGCGTTCAACCCATATCAAAGAAAGGCAGTAAGATAGACCCTTATAATTATAGACCAATTACAATTCTGTCGGTTTTGGCTAAAATATTTGAAAAATATGTTAACTACAATCTAATAAATTATTTGGAAATGTCGCGAATTATTGATGATAAGCGGTATGGTTTTCTTAGAAGTCATGCAACAGGTGATCTGTTAGCCTAGGTATCCCATCTCTGGAACAAATCGCTGGAAAATCATGGTGAAACATTCAGTATTCCACTTGACATTTCTAAAGCATTTGATAAAGTGTGGCATAAAAATCTCATAGCTGAATTAAAATCTTATGACATAGACCATCTTACTGTCTCATGGATTCATAATTTTCTTACAGGTCGCCAATTTCATGTTAATTTAGATGGTATCACATCCAATATTTTCACAACTAATGCTGGGGATCCCCAAGGTTCTGCACTCTCACCAACCTTGTTTCTTCTATACATTAATGATTTACTTATTTCCACAGTGCACCCAATACATAGTTTTGCTGATGACAGCACATTGCATGCATCACTTGCATCTCCCAAATTTCGATCTCATACTGCAGTTACCACTGATAGAGAGCTGCTAATTGATTCTATCAACAAAGACATGGATCGTATAATGGAATAGGGTGATCGTAATCTTGTTTCATTTAATCCAACCAAAACCAAACTTTGCCGTCTTTCACGAATAGAGCGACATAAAATTTCCCTATTATTATATAAACCATGAGGAACTGCGTGAGGTTGAATCAGTTAGACTTCTTGGAGTGGATATTCAAAATAACCTGAAATGGAATAAACATGTGTTCAACCTCGCTAAATCTGCTATGCAAAAATTAGGATTCTTGAGTCGATGTAAAAAGTATTTCAATCCCGATCAAATTTTGCTAATCTTCAAGTCCTTTATTCGTCCATGTATGGAATTCTGCTGTCATGTTTGGGGAGGTGCTTGTCAGTGAAAATAAAATGTCTAGACTCTGTACAAAGAAAAGCAATACGGTTGATTGGTAATACCGAACTAACGGACCAGCTTGATTCACTCCAGCACAAAAGAAATGTGGCTGAAATGTCAAAATACTATAAATATAACTTTAGCAAATTCTCCTCTAAAGAAATTTAAAACATCCTACCACCATGTGCGCAGTATAATCGACAAACAAGAGCTGCCGAGTTATCTCATCCATTTGTTGTACAAATACCTCGTTGTAGAACTGTGTCCTTCCAGAACGACTATTTTAATAGAGTGGCCAAATTGTGGAACTCCATGCCTTCCTCTGTATTTCCCGATGACTTTTCCCCTCAATCATTTAAAGAGAATGTACATCATCATTTAAAACAATTAGTATAGTTATCCCTATATCCTCTTTCCTTCCATTTTCCTCATCTCCTTCCTTTATAGTTGACATGGTATCTTCGGATATTCAAAGAGTCTGAATAATGAATATTTCATATTTAGTGTGCTAAACATGTCTAACTAATTAATAAAAAAAAAATTGATACTAAACCATTTTGGTTATTATTATTATATTATTATCTTATTTTATATTTATTTTCACCTACCCAGGAAATTTGGAAAGTTGGTATATTATTTGAGTGAAATAAATAAAAACATTCGGCAAAAGTAGTGAATTGTTTTTGACAAATGATCTATCGTTGGTACAAATAAAAGTATCAGAACCTTACACTGAAAAAAATAATTTGGTATATTCTACAAAACGGATTCAACCAAAATAATTTTGTAGTATCAACTAAAATTTGGTACAGTTAACCATACGTTTTAAACGTTTGACAAAGCATTGTCAAATGTTAATAACGCATGGTTGATTGTACAAAATTTTTGTTGACGCTACAAAATTAATTTGGTTGAATCCGTTTTGTAGAATATACCTAATTATTTTTTTCAGTGTAGGTGGGTCAGATCATAATTTGATTTCCATACATTTACATTTACAAGTTCTGAAGGAGCTTAAAACTAATCCTGGTCTTGTTTGGGATTATAAAGCTGCAGATTGGCAGGGACTTAGAGATATCTTTAATTCAAACATTTCTGCTTCTAATTTTTTAGAAATAATACACCATGGGTATGCGCAATTGCTTATTCCAATTGATCGTTCCGAAGGCTGATCTATGGGTTTTGAGTAAATATAAAGAAGCAATAAATTTAAAAAATGCTTTTCGAAAGTATAACCAAAATAAAACTGATGAAAACAGAATAGAAAAAAATATATTATGTATAAAACTAATAGATGCAGAAAAAAATGTTTTTATTACGGAAAAAGCTACTAATTTTGCTGAGCACTCACCGCAATTTTTAAAAAGTCATTAGTGGAAACTATTTTGCAACCTAATCCAGTTCCTGTAGTTTCTATCAAAATGGGGCGGATCATTTTTCGTAAAAATATAATTTGTAAAATGCTTTTACAAATTATGTAATACTAATAAGGCATCTGGGCCAGATAGTATTCCTTCAGTTATTTTTAAAACATTTGCTACGAAATTAGCATCACTCCTTAATAAAATTCTATTTGTCATATAAGAAGGGGATTTTTTGAAAAAATGAGGAGTGTACTGCCAGTTCGAAAAAAGGTGTCTAAAACGGATCCAACATATTACAAACCCATATCAATCTTGTCAGTTGTTGCTAAAATATTTGAGAAGAACATTAATTTTAAAATATACTCTCATCCTATGAATTCATACATGTAGTAATGTCTAGAAATTTAATACCAAAAATCCCAAAGAAACGCAATTTTCAATATGTAATCATAGATGAAAGATTCAACTTAAGTAAATATGAAAAATGATGAAGTTTCAATTTAGAAATTATCTGAACATGAAAACTTAGCCGCTGTGGCTAAGTTGTGTAAGACACACGGGATTTGAACATGTATCTCTGATGAGTGTGAGTTCGAATCCTGGAACGAAACACAAAAAATATTTCTAAAGGAATTTTAGAGAAAATATGAGTCTGATATTCATAGACGTTAATCTTTAATTTATTATGGCTAAAAAACATGCTGAAAAATAATCGGTTAGTGGGGTCCCGACCCGACCCCCCCCCCCTCCCCTTGTGTGCGCCCCTGAGCTGTATCATTGTTCTATTATGTTATTTTTTGTATTTATTTTAGTTTGAAGCCTTTTTTATACATCTAAATGTAATCTAACTAATTATTGAATAAACAGCGGGTGGCTATAAAATATATAACGATTATAAATGTTTGGACATATGTTTGATGGTTTTCTTGTTTTTTCTGATGTTCTATTTGTTTGTCTAACGATCTAACTATAAAACGGTCTAACTTTAATTTTAATCAATTTCGGTTTTTTTTAAGTTTTTGTAAATGTGTAAATGTCTGTGAACGTATCCATTATGTTGATTATATGGCGCTGTTTGATGATTGAATAAGACGAAGAAATGACTACAGATATAGTTATGTAATTTTTGTTGTTTTATTTATAGTGTCGAAATGGAAAACAAGTTTATAATGATTTTGAAAGGGTCTCTGACTTATGATATATTTATATATAATACATATTTTTTTAATTTTATTACTCCGATGAAAAAATAATGGTATAACTAACTAATCATGTTAAATTAACAAGGATTTAAAAACATTTTATTGCTGGAGGCCCATTGTTACTTTTTATTAAATTAAGTTAAAGAAATTATAATTAAATTGTAAAAACAATGATAAGATTTAAAGGTTCGGTTTTATCGGATCTCTCGTACTTTCTTTAATAAAAACAATTCTTCAGAAATACCTTCAACATTTCAATACCGCCTTACCGGAAAGATCAATTTAATTTTAGTTCTTTATAATTAAACAACAAAAAGCAGAAACAAAGAATAACGAACATAAAAAACAAAAAAAATCCATTAAAAATTAGACGGTTCGCCTTAAGAAATAATAAAATCAATTAAATCCCTTTAACCTAATTGAAATTTATGATCGATCTAATTATTGTAAAAAAAATTACATCAATATAATATGATAAAAAAAGCGGCCGGGTGCGCTAGTTATTATTTATTTTTAACATCATTTTATTTGTTCGTGTTAAATAGACGACTGATTTTCGAAAGCGATTATACGAAAAGGAAAGTCAATTATCAGAAATAATTGAAAATGGTGCATCTTTTGCTTTTTAGTACAGTTCAATCGTCCACTGCATCATTTTGCTGAGTTTAATTCAGGGTTGCAACGTATAATACGATAACGTATAAAAGACGTATTATACGTACGTATAAAACGTATAAAACGTATAGTATAAAACACAAAATTATATACGTTTTATACCGTATAAAAGTAAATTCCTTAATAAATAAAAATATATTTAAATAATATTATCGCGGCCGTATTATTCATCGTATTCGTGATATATAATATTTATAAAGACTAGTTTTCTGGACTAATAGGAACAGTTGCTTTAAAAAATATAACTTCGTCATGATAATTTCTTACCCAACGATTCCTATTAGTTCAGAAAATTTCCACATTTAACGTAAATTCAACGCTTCTTTTCAAAATATAATTATTTGTTGCAAAAAAAAATTTAGTCTGCCACGATTTGACATTGCCAACCGTACCTATTATTCAACAATGACCAAAATTGAATTCACTCAATAAAATTCACACTATACTTTTCCGTTTGACGTAAATACATATTTTAACCTATTACAACTTTTGTATAAAACCAATATTTGATCTACAAGAATCTGATATTTTCCAGCTGTTCTTATTAGATAGGAGTAGCTGAAGCTGAATTGAACCAATCTCCTGGTCTTACATACAAATGCCAACCGTGAAGATTTCTCTACATACAATCTTACTGCTCATTGTCATTTAAACGTTTTTAAGTAAAACAAATCCCATTTTTTTACACTTTTCCGATACATCAAATATATCGTCCCTGCGGTTCTTATCATGGATGAAACCTATTTTCTGAAACCAAATTTTTTTAAATGCCTCCAGTAGTTTTCATCGGTTGTTACGGTTGGTTAGCGGGCCGGTCAGTAGACAGACTAACATTTTTGTTTGCTTTTTAAAAATTTTTATTTATGACCTAACGCCAAGCAATGCAAAAAAAGTGGGCAAACGATTTTGACATTTGACTCTAGATTGTAATACTTGAAATTTACAAAAATTATAATTTTAAATTCATGTTTGTGTAAAATTTATGCAAAAAGAAGACATGTGCATATCAAATAAGGAACATTGTAATGTTTTGTATTCGCAAAAAAATTTCAGAGGACAGCATGGTAAAAACAGCACAGTACGGTAAAATACAGGACTGGTGGTCACTCCTTATATGAGAACTAATTAATAACAGCCCAAAATCAAGGATTGGCAAACAAATTACCAAATTTACAAGTTTCAACTGCCCAGCTAGAAACAGTATTTTCTAGCTGGCCATATGTCTAGCTCTCTCCGGAGCCGTTTGGTGGCAGAAGTCGGAAAGTTCCAGAAAACTGTTGACTGTTAAATTGAACGAAAAAAAACCAAAGTTAATCAAATCGGTATTAATTATATTATTTTTTAGTGCATAATTTATTCTTTTAGCTTAAATAATTGATACATTTAACTAATTGGTATATTATGTTGATAATTTATAATTTATTACGAACATTAATTGTTTAGTTTTATTATTTTAATATAATAAGAGGTATCAAAGGACCTATTCAAAAGAATAAGTAAAGAAAATTCCAAACAAATAGTTTTCTTATATATTATAAAATAAATAAATAATTTATAACTAGGTCTAATTATATTTTTACTAAGTATAAAAATTAAAAATATAATTAATATCTGAAGTAAAAAGTATTTTTAATTTTTTATGAATGAATTTCAAGAACAAAAACATATTATACGTTTTATACGTTATATACGTTTTATACGTGTAACGTATAAAACGTTTTATACGTGTATATTAACAACCCTGTAACCACAACTTTAAAACAGTTAACCCATAGCTTCAAAAGTTTAATAGGTTTTTTAAAGGATATGGGTAATTCTTTTACAAACCGAACGAATTTTGATGAAAATTAATCGACACCTCTTCGATTTGGCTGAAACTTGTTTTGCGAATTCTGTGTCGAAAAAAAAAAAGATACGTTTCCGAGGTATTTTTTCTTTGCATATTTTTGATAATACATACAGCTTACAAGGGATCGAACATTTCAGAATAGCGAGATTTTTGGGTTGGAGATTCATTTTCAAAAATTCATAGTTCAGAATCTATAAGAGCTACAAAATTTTCGCCAATAGCACTTTTGTAGTTAAAGAACTGAACTTTGAGAAAAAAATATTTTTTATAAAAAATATTAACAAACTCATATTGCTATAAACAATTTAATTGTTTAAATCGATTTTTAACAAACGCCCCCAAAACGAATCAAGGTCTTAGTATTTCCATTGTATTCTCCGTAAAATTTTACGTCAAAAACATGTTTTTAAAATATGGTACTTTTTCAATTATTATTCTTAAAATATTAATTTATGTAGCGCGTAACGACCAAAAAAACGGTTTTTTGCTAATAAAACAAAATCTGTAACGTGTATCAAAAAAAGTTAAATTAAAAGTTGAGATAATAAAAAGATCTAAAGCTTTTGTCTGAACTAGTTTTTGACATAACCTCAAAATTTTAAATTAAATTGCTAAAAATGTTACAAATCATCTTTGTAACAATTATTTATTTACGTAAAATTTAACGGAGAATACAATGGGAGTACTAAGAAATTGATTCGTTTTGGTGGCTAATACAACAGATAGGTTGAAATCACTTGGCGTACTGGATGGATTTTTTTCCAACGCTTGATAATAATTTTTTTTTCAATCAAGATTTGATTTTTACCATGTCAGGCAATTTGGTTTGAAAACGAATTACCCATACATTTTTTTTAAATGCAAATTTTCAATAAATAATTGTTACAAAGATGATTGATTTGTAGCATTTTTTGCAATTTATTTATTTTATTTATTTATTTATCCTTATTGACAATTAAAGCCTTCATTTACAATTATTACCTTAAAATTATTCAGATTTTAAATTATATTTCGTTCACTTAACTACTATTTTTAAATAGAGCTTTCATTTTAAATTCAATTTTTTTCTTAAAACTGTTTCTACTAATTTCATTATTATAAAAAATATTGTATCTATTGAAAATTCTTATACATTTATCAAAGATTCTATTTTAATATTTTTCCGAACTAAATCAAATTCTAGTAATGCTAGCGCAAGTTCTCTTCTATTTTCTAAAGTGGTCATATTAATCAATAACAACCTATTCTTATATTTTGGCAATTTATATCCTGAAAATCCTATTGGTCTGAGAGCAAATAACAAAAATTGTTTTTGAACACTTTCTATACGATTAATGTCTTCTTGTCTATAAGGAGACCAAACAACACTAGCATATTCCAAAATCGATTGCACTAAAGCCACGTACAGTGTCTTTGTTAAATATGGATCATTAAATTCCCTATCTCGTCTTTTAATAAAACCCAAAACCGAATAGCTACTACTTATCACTTTATCAATATGACTTTTAAAATTTAACTTGCTTTCGAAAATAACGCCCAAGTCTCTAGTTTGACAATCTCTTTTGAGAATTTTCCCTTCTTTCTCGTAATCGTATTTGAAACAGTCACTTTTTTTATTAAAAGAAATGACTGAACATTTGCCAACATTTAATTTCATGCCATTCAATTTGCACCAGTTGTGCAAATGTTACTTTGTTAATATTATCTTGAAGATGTTTTGCATTTGCATTTGCATTGTTAATGGCTTGAAACATTTTTAAATCGTCTGCAAATAATAAGTATTGTATGTCATTGAATAGTTCTGGTAGGTCGTTGATAAATAGTAGAAAGAGTAAGGGCCCTAAGACACTACAGGTCATATCAAAAGTTAAGGATTTTTTGTTTTTAAGTTTTACTGTTTGTTTTCTGTCTTTCAAGTATGAAGTTATTAATTGCAATAAAGGACTTCTTATTCCACACTTTTTAAGCTTATGAATCAGTATACCATGATCAACTACGTTAAACGCGCTTGAAAAGTCTGTATATACAGCATCGACTTGTTTTTTTGTCATTCAGGTTTGATTTTATAAAAGTTTATTTGCAAAAAACCGTTTTGTTGTCGTTACGCGCTACATAAATTAATATTTTAAGAATAATAATTGAAAAGCTGCCATATTTTAAAAACATGTTTTTGTCGTAAAATTTCACGGAAAATGCAATGGGAATACTAAGAACTTGATTTGTTTTGGGGCGTTTGTTAAAAATCGATTTAAACAATTAAATTATTAATAACAATATGAATTTGTTAATATTTTTTATAAATAAATTATTTTTCTCAAATTTCAGTTCTTCAGCTACTAAAGTGTTGCTGGTGAAAATTTTGTAGTTCTTATAGTTTCGGAACTATGAATTTTTGAAAATAAGTCTCCCAGCCAAACACAGTCGCCATTCTGAAATGTTCGATCACTTGTATATCGAAAATACGAAAAAAAAAAATTCCTCGGGCACGTATCTCTTTTTTTTTCGACACATAATTCACAAAAAAAGTTTCAGTCAAATCGAAGAGGGGTCGATCAGAAAGGTGTTCGGTTTGTAAAAGAATTACCCATATTGATTTGACTTTGTTTTCGGTTATTGCGCGCATTTGGAATATTCCTTTTGGTGTGTTTTGAACGATTTACCCCCTTAAGCGAATGTATTGAAAATTTGTTATTTTTGAATTGTGAATGATGCCAGGACAAATATTGTTTCTAACCTTGTAGAACGGCTGATACCCGTTTATGGATGTTTTATTGATTATAGAGCAAAGATTGTAAGAATGAGTAAATTTATAATGCGAAAGGTTAAAAAATTGTAATGAAACGATTTGGATTGAAATGAAAATAATAAAATTTAGAAACCTTTAAAATTTGTTTTTCAACAGTCTCTAGGAAGGATTTTCTGAATTTCTGAATTTCTGAATTTTTCCATAAATCTTTTGGACCGCCATTTTCTTAAACTAAACACTTTAAATTTTAAAATTTTCTAAAAAATCCTAAGTTTAATTCCACAAACAAATCGTTGTTTGGATTACAGCCTTAGCATTGAATTTTGTTGGTGATACACTTAGTTTATTCTCTTTCAACTATTGATAACAACTACATTTCATAACAACTATATTTCCATAATAATAGCATGCATTATTGTATTGTTTTCTTAACTTATTGAATAATGAACATTTTCTTAAATTAAAGACTGATCACTATTCGATGCTTTATGTTTGTATTGATCAAATTGTTTTGTTTGTATTAAAAGTTATTTTCCCAATTTCAATCTCGATTTCAAAATAAATAAATTTGTTTCCATTATTTTCGTTATTTTATGTGTTTTTTCATCATATGGAAAATAGAAATATTTTCTTCTAAATCAAAACAATAAAGATTTATTATGTTAATTGAGAAGAAAAGATTTCTATTTTATATAATGCATCCTCCACTGTTAGAGGAAATAGTATTGTAATCGATTCGTGTTTAATGAATTTTATTCTCTCGCAAATTTGAAATTTTCGCTCCGCTGAAATTTTAAACTTGAGAATAAACTATGTCAATCAACACTTACTAATTAAACTACTATTATTTGATTAGTAATCTTAAATCTAAAACGTTGGTGTTTTTTTAAGACAGTTAGAGTCGTTAATGTAAATATTGAGGATAATTTTTTAAACGAAAATTTATTAAATAGTTTTATCACGATCGGAATTTATTAAAGTTGGAATAAAACGAAAATTGAAATAAATTTATTGTTAAGTGCCATGTGTCTCATTAAAAAATTTCAATAACGATTTTAGCTGATTGTCATTAGCTGCACTTCATGAAACCGTGTGATCCAGATCCGCTTAAGTTTTACATGCAAATTGGGATCCAACTTTGGTTTTAGATCACAAATCATGATCTAAAAATTAGTACATGTATTTTCAAACGTAGGTCAATAAATATTTTGTATTTCATAATTGGTATAATGAAAAAAAACAGAAAATTTAAGAACCGAACGCATTCAAAACTAATATAAATAAAAATTATAAATAAAACCTAATAAATTTAATTTATTTATTTATTTATGAGTAGTCCCAAAATTAATATTTCAATGCAATTTTGAGTAGTACTCTTAGGCAATTATTATACCACCAGGACTCACATATTTTTACACTTTTGTGTCGTTTCATGAAACATGACCTGATCTGGATCAAATCATGCGTCAAGAAATGCAGCTATAGTAGGTACAATTCAAGTCTTTGCATACAATTTTGTTGAAACTTAGTATATAAACCTTGGTATGTTTTTTTATAAAGCTATCAATAAATCAGCATCTTATTTACCGGTTTAAAACTTTTACATAATTAGGGTTCCGTTTTTTATATATTGGTGAGAGTAAAACGAGTTTTTCACATTATATCTATTATCTCGTAAACTTTAAATGCTATGGACCTGAAATTTGAGGTACGTATGAAAGTAACCTGTCCACATAAGATGACAGATACAAATAAAACTAAGTTGTTTTTGTTTGGTTTACAGGGCTACGATACATAAAACACATTGCAACTGTGTGTCCAATTTGACGATACAATGGCGACATCTCAGACATCCATTTGGCAACTCTCGATGTAATAGCCTGGATAGACTCACTCGATGTAAACATCTAATGCTCAAATGTACTGCCCAATGCTCAAATATTTTATTTTTTACTTTTAACTAAAAGACGCGCAATCAAATTGATTGTAAGCTCATATTTAATGTGTATTAATGTTTTGTTTTAGGTAGATTTCATAGAAAAATCTACCTATTTTAAGTTTTATTTTTATTTTTCAATGTGTCATAAAAACCATACGCTAAATAAACAGGGTTACGATGTGAAACCTTTGCGAAAAAACATTTTTTTCATAGATTCAATTAGGGTATCACATGAAAGGGTTTTAATTCAGTATTCCTTAAAAGTGTATTTTGGAATTTTACACCTCACCATTTTTTGTTTAATTTTAAATAATCAAGTTTTCTTCGTGTTTTCTTACCTCGATTAGCTCCGAACCTAACTGATCGAAAATCTTCAAATGTATTTGGAATGATATATAGAAAATAGAAAAATATATATCTATAGAAAAATTAGTAAGTTTTAAATATAAAATATGTAAAAGTGTCATATACTCATAATTATATTTATTAAAAGGGGTGGAAATGAGAAGGGGTAAAAACACTATTTAAAACGTGGTTAAGTGAGGGGGGGGGTGCCATTTGAAAGAGCACCCAATTTAGAAAACATTGCAATTGTTTTTGGAACTTTGCGGTGCACAGTTTTTGAGTTATTGTGTAAAAAGTGCGACTTCAAGACCGTTCCTTCCCCCCCCCCCCCCCCCTACGTTTCGACACTGATTGACAGAAAAATTTGTAAAACATTACAGAGTTAGGAAGTTTGGTAAATTTTGAATGAAAATCATAGCGAAATCTCAAATAATTATATTTCTGGGTGTTTAGGGGACGGGGGTGGAGAAGGTAAAAAAAAATCTTTTTTGACCTAAGTGAATGGGGTGTCATTTGAGAGAGAACCTAATTTAGAAATCATTGCAATTTTTTTTGAATTTTGCGGTGCACAGCTTTTGAGATATTGTCAAAAAGATCAAAATTCAGAGCGCCCCACCTACGTTTCGACACTGAATGATAGAACAATTTGAAAAAATTCACAAAGTTAGGAAATTTGGTAAATTTTGTATGAAAATCATAGCAAAGTCTCAAATAATTTAATTTCTGGGTGTTTAGGGGACAGGGGGGTGGAGAAGGTATTGATCGAAGGTCTGCAGGGTCGCAGAAGCGAGTAAAACATAAAATAATATATCATAAATAATATATCTTTATACTGAAATAAATAAATTAAAAATTAAAAAAAAAATTTTATAAATAGCTCCTAAAGTAATGTCTTCCGCGCCCTATATATGTATATATTATTGCTCAGTATAAAAAGTGACGGAAGAATTCGATATAATTACCGCATTAACATATTATAGTGCTAGTGATAATCAACATCTTCAACAACAAATAAATGATAATCTTCAGTTAATTGCTAACTGGATGGAACACAATTTGTTAACATTTAACACAAATAAAACAAAATTAATGTTGATTTTATTTATTTAGCGTATGGTTTTTGTTGTAACACATTAAAAACAAAAATAAAACTTAAATTAGGTAGATTTTCCTATGAAATCTACATAAAACAAAACATGGATACACATTAAATGAGCTTACAATCGATTTGATTGCGCGTCTTTTAGTTAAAAATTAAAAGTAAAATATTAAAAGATTTGAACATTGGATGTTTACATCGAGTGAGTCTATCCATGCTACCACATCGGGAGTTGCCAATTGGATGTCTGAGATGTCGCCATTGTATCGTCGAAGTGGACACACAGTTGCAATGTGTTTTATGGTTTGTTGTGGTGCGCCGCAGTCACACTCAGGACTTAGGAAAGGACTCAGGACTCAGGACTCCCCACTTGGAGAAAGAATCAGCACAACGTCCATGATTCGTTATTATTCGGTTTAGTGGTCTTATTCGGTATGACGTGGCAGATCGAAACCAGGCTGGGCAGAAGTCGGGTTAGTAATAGAACCGCCAGGAGTGTTGTAATCATTCCTGGAGGTGTCCCAGGCATCCAAGATATTAAAATTAGTTGCCAGCAGGTTGCTGGCAGTTTTATGTGGAAGCTTTCATGACTTCAATCGACAACTAGTGTGGTCACCGTAATATTCGTGCAAGGGTAACGTGATGTTGTTGGTTACGTTTTTGTGTTCACGCATGAGTACATGCGAGCGTCTGAGGGCAGGTTGAGTGATATTGCTTATGGTGAGCCAAGGTGAAGGAGTGGACCTGATGGTACCACTTATAGTACGCATCGCGGCATGGAGCTGGAAGTCAACTTTTTGAGTATGTGTGCTATTCAGCTAGACTGGTGCGCCGTACTCAGCCACTGAGTAAACCAGACTTAGAGCAGTTGTGCGGAGGGTGGCTGGAGTAGCACCCCATGTCGAGCCTGCCTATTTATGCAATATATTGTTTCTCGTTTTAAGTTTTTTTGAGGTATTCTCTAGGTGGAGTTTAAAAGAAAGAGTTCTATCGAGAGTATTGCCCAGGTACTTCGGCTGTTGATTGCATTAAATGACAGTGCCGTTAAATAACACTGATAGTTCGTGTTTTGCCAGTTTGTTGTTTAAGTGAAAACAAGAACTCTCGGTTTTACTTAGATTGGGAAATAAGCTCCATGTTCGAAAATAGTCATTCCTTATCGCTAGGTCAGTTGAGAACAAATCCTCCAAAACACCCATGTCTTTATTTTGAGTGGCCAGAGTCCAATCATCAGCGTACCCAAATTTCTTTGATGTTGTGTCAGGAATGTCATGGATGTACAGATTAAAAAGTAATGGCGCCAGGACGGAACCCTGTGGCAAACCATTGTTAAGCATTTTGGACCTACTACAGGAATTATTTAGATGAACTTTGAATACACGATTACTCAGCATGTTGTTAATTAAACGTCAGATGGTGCTGCAAGGCATTGCATTGAACAGCTTATATATAATCCCAATCCGCCAGACTGTGCCATATGCTGCAGTGAGATCGATGAATACTGCGCCTGTTTTTAATTGTTTTTGATACCCAGCTTCGATGTAGGATGTTAAAGCGAGCAGTTGGTCAGTGACACTGCGATTGGGACAAAAACCAGCTTGTTCGACTGGGATCTGGTCATTCAATATTGGTGCGATACGGTTGTATATGACCCGTTTTAGCAATTTGTAGCAGGTGCTAAAAGCTTCCTGGTTTATTGGATGGTTTACCTGGTTTAAGTATCGCTATCACTTTCGTAGTCTTAAAGTGTTTTGGAAGATTGCCGGTTTCTAGGATAATCGAGAAAAATTTAGTTAGCCATTGTTTTACATTTTTTTCCGCATTTCTAAGAAATTCTGGAAATATGCCACCGCTGCTTTTCCGTTTTTTGTTTGGGACAGAGCTGAATCTAGTTCTTCGCTACTAAAAGAGTTCGCATACTTCGATGGAAATGAGCAATTGCGCTTTATTTCTCTTAATTTACGTTTAATTGTTCTCTTATGAAGGCCATTAATAGAAGAACGGGACATGTTTACGATATGATTTGCAATGTCTTCTGGATTTATTTCATTGTTAGCACGAGTGATGGGGTTTAAGCCACCCAGTTTCCGAAAGAGACTCCAAGCTTCCCTGCTTGAATGGGAAAAATCAATGTTTTCAACAGCGCTAATCCACTTTTGCTTCCTCACGGCGTCTAGTGAGTAAATTAAGTCATCAGCCACGTCTGACTCACCACTACTAAGGTACTCTTCATATAATATATCGCTCTCTATACCCCAGTCAGGAATGTATTCTTCACGGAAGCCTCTTGGGATGCATTTCTTTGCAGTTGAGATGATAGCTCCAACGAACCTATCATACTTTTTAGGAATGGGTGGGATCCAGCGAATCACTGCATCCAACTCCGACCTATATTTATCCCAATCATGATTGCTGCAAAGCTGCAGCTCTGTCAAAATTCCATCTAGGTTGAGGAGTAGAGTTAACGAGTGGGATTTGGATTCCTACCTCAAGAATTACTGGACGATGTTGAGAGCATGGAAAACCTTGTAAGACAGCCCTAGATATTGGAATAGGGTTTCGTTATTCGTTTTTTGTGGAAAAGCAAAGGTCGGGATTGTAATCACGTCACCATCTAGCAGATCTAAAGGTTTTCATGTCTTTCGCATCATATACCAGAAACATGTTGTTACTATCTGCCCAGTCAGTCAGTTGTATGCCATTGGGATTGTTGTTTGAGTAGGACCACTGGGTGTGATGGCCATTGAAGTCACCAAAATATATTGCTGGGTGGTGAAATAATGGTAGAGTAGCAGCTGGCCATCCTGTATTAGGAGGCTTGTATACGTTTACAATCTTCATGTCCGATATATCAACAACAACAAGATGAATATCGTTGTCCGTCTGTGTAAGTACATGGGTGCAGTTCATGATTTCTGACTTAACAAACGTGGCAGATCCATATGCTGATGGTAAATAGTACTAATTAATTTGTACCTAACAATGTCTCTCTATAGGTAAGTTGTGCTTCATCTGCTGCATGCGTTTCTTGAAGAATTACAACGTCGATATCGAAATCTTTTAATACTCTTTGTAAATGTTCAGTTTTTGACTTGCTTATGCCTTCAATGTTCAATTGCAAAATATTTATTGTCTTATGGTGCTGAGAAGTACCGTTGTTATTGGGATTTTGGTTCATTTTTATTTTTTTTGTATCACAGCCAAGAGTTCGAAATGAAATATTTGGCTACCAAGTTTGAATAGTCTATTAGCGTAAACCAGAGTGTAGTGCGAGGAGCTTGTCTATTATCACACCCCCGATTGAAAATCTCAAAACAATACCACTCAATATTATTTATAAAGATGAAGTTATTCAACAAGTAGACGAATTTAAATACCTTGGTATAACAATTGATTCAAAATTAAAATGGTACAATCACATAAAAAATACAAAATTTAAATGCTCATCAATAGCTGGTATTTTTAGAAAAATGTCGAATTTGATACCCGAAACATTGAAACGATCGCTATATTATTCAATGTTTCATTCAACATTAACTTATGGTATAATTGCATGGTCATCAGCTTGTAAAACAGTTTTACAACCTTTACAAATACTACAAAATAAAGCAATACAAAATTTGTTTAATTACACGCGTTTAGAGAGAACACGTAAAATTCACATTGAAAAGAATTTACTACCACTTTAATACCATAGAAAAAGCAACTAATATACACAACATAAAAACTCAAAACATCCGATCAAATACTACAATTACACAAAATAATGATATTCACCAATACAACACCAGAACAGCCAATCATATATACTCAGTTCCAGTATAGCTACAACACAATATCAAATCTCATCATTACATCCATCAGTCTATAATTACATAATATAATAATCTCCCAACGAACTTAAAAACAATGAATAAAATCTCATTTAAACGAGCATTTAAACAGTATTATAAAGATGTATTAGAAAACCAGTGAATTAAGGATTTTTCATTTTTTTTTATCCTCTATTAACTACAACAATTTTATAAATTTTTCACATATGTTTTTTCTCTACTAAAAACATAAATGATTAAAGTTATATTAATTAATTAATTAAAAAATAAAATTTAAAAAAAATAAAAAAAAAGTTATAAACAAATAACAAAAAATATAATGAATCAACATAACAAAATTAAAATCGAATTCAATTTATAAAAAACATAGATAGCCTTATATGAGTGTAAACTCAAAGGCATATCTCAAATAAATAAATAAATGTTAACCATTAACGGGCCATTGCTTGACCATTCAAAGTAAACTGCACTGGCAATTTTCTATAAACGGTAGATTGGCCAAATCATGGCTACAGTAATGGCATGATAACAATAGCCAAGTAATATTTACCATTCATGGGCCAGTGCTTGGCCATTCAAAGGCAACAATATACTATATGTATTATTATGGTTTTCCATATTATTCACTGTTTGTGTGCTTTTGCCACTTTTGAATAATTAAAATGCAATATTAGAAAGACTTTGAAAATTCAATATTGAAAACTAACATTCACCACCAAAATGAAATCAGATCAATAATAGTTAATGAAATATCAGTAAAAAATAACAACTTAAACAATTCAAAAACCAACAACAAAAAAGAAATAAAAACAATACGCAGTATACAAAACAAGATCAAACAAAACAATGCCACAATAACCAAAGCAGATAACGGGAATACATTAGTCATCTTAAAAACTACAGACTACAACAATAAGATAGATGGATACATCACTAATAACAACATCGAAAAATTAAGTAAAGATCCAACGAATAAATTCAATGCACAAATAAAAACTATCATCAACAAATCTATCAACATATTAAGTGATAAGAACATAAGGTATAACAAAATGATAAAACCAACAGCACCAAGAATAAGAGGATTACCAAAATACACAAACCAGATACACCGATAAGACCAATAATTCATTTCACCACAGCACCAACATACAGAATAGCGAAGTACATAAACAAACTATTGAAATATCACATAAAATTTGATAACAGTTATTCAGTCAAAAATAACACAGAATTAATCAATAGAATAGAACCAATAATAATACCTCACAACGCAAAATTAGCATCGTTTGATATAACCAACATGTATTCTAACATACCAATAAAAGATATAATAAATATAACACAAAATATGTTAATAAAAATGGTTTAAACCCAACAGATACACAAGAAATAATAAATATAATAACCGAAATAACAAAACAAAACTATTTCACGCATAACAATGAGTATTATCAACAAACAGAAGGATAACCTATGGGAAGCCCACTATCTGGAACTTTAGCCGAAATATATCTCAAGGATTTTGAAACAAAATATATACATAATAACTCAAATCCACACAAAGAAAAAATCATTTATTGGTATCGCTCCGTTGATGATATAATTTTATTGTTCAAAGAAACGAATAGGCAGCTTATGGTCCAAATACATGTGCAGAATTCTGCATGCAGCGAAATTAGAACATGTGTTGTTATATGAGAGCAATTACATGTAAATTCTGCATGCAGAAAAATTCTGCAAGATATCTCTAATTCTAATTTTGCTGTACAGAGGCAGTACTACCACAATAAAAAAAACAAAAACTACTTGAAAACTCAGATAAAAATGGATGATTTTGACATTTTGTTTGAAAATAAATTATTTTTTTTATAACTCAAATAAAAATGAATGATATTTTTTTGAAAATGAAATTATTTTTGTAATGATTATTTGTTTATAAAGATATTCAAATATTCTAAATAATTATAAAGATATTCAAATATTCCAAATTATAAAATAATTAAAACTAATATTGTAAATAAATAAATTTTCGGGGAAGGATTATCGAAAACAGTGGTATATGTATAATTTGAACTTAAATTTTAATTTAGACATAAACGTTTTTACAGGCTACGATTCAATTATTTTCTTCTATCTTTTAATTAAAAAGACAGTTTTCTTTAAATTGCGACAACTTTCACTTCTAACTATTTCATAATACGTAAGAGCACGAACTGTCATTGTTTCGAAAATTCTGCACGTCAAATATATAAAAATTCTGCACATCTATTTTAGATGCAGATATGCATACAGCACTGCGTGCAGACTTTCTGCACATGTATTTTGGGCATTAATCTATTACACCAATACATAAACATCATAGAACCTTCCATTAAATTCACGTTAGAAAATGAAGAAAATAACACAATAAATTTTTTGGATTTATCAATCAAAAATGTAGATTCAAAGCACACATTCAAAATATTCCGAAAACCAACCCAAACGGATCAAACAATAAATATTAAATCACATCATCCATACCAACATAAACTAGCTGCCTACAACCACATGATCAATAGATTGAACAAAATACTTATGAATGCAGAAAATATTAAACGACGAATTAAACAACATAAAATACATAGTCAGTAAAAATGGATATAAAAACGAAATAATTGACACATTAAATAGAAAATATAAAAACAAGAAAAATTTGCAAGCCCTAACAACATTGAAGAATGAAGAAAAATTAGCAGGCAAAAAATACGTAGGCGTAACATACAATAAAACAACATTCAAAATAATGCAAAAAACTTTAAAAAAATATGGATATATTGCAGCTTACAAAAACAAAAATAAAATAGAAAATGACCTAAAAACCAAAAAAAACCCAAACCTTAGACACAGGTGTTGATAAACTTACCTGTGACGACTGCATTTATATAGGTCAGACGGGGCGGTCCTCCACAAAAAGATTTATTGAGCACACCAATGAAATTAACAGACGCGATCCAAAATCCAGATATGCCCAACATTTAAAAATAGAAAAACACAAATACACCAACATCAACACAAATTTAACCATATTACATAAAAAAAGAAAAGGACAACATCTAGATAGATTGGAAGAAATAGAAATATATAAACATAAAAACAATAACAACATTTTAAATGATAAAATCAACACTAAAACTAACAAAATATATGATGACATAATAATAAAAAATAGCAGCTGAAATAGTATATAAGTAATAGTTTAAGCAAAAATTGTAATAATAATTTAAGAACTGAGGATGACGTAAGTCGAAATCGATATTCTATAAAATAAAAAATAAAATTCAAATTGTTACTATAAGGAAGTTTATATTATTATTAATAAAATAAAAAATTAAAAATAAACAGTAAAAATTATATTTCTAATATTGCATTTTAATTAACAATATACTGGCTATTTTCTGTAAACCATAGATAGGCCGATAAATGAGCTGGCCCAATAACAATAGCCAAGTACTGTTAACCATTAATGGGCCAGTGCTTGGCCGTATGCCAGTATCTGGCAAAACCTACTTTGGTCGTGAATGAGACTTTAAATTCTTATCGAAACAAATTATTAAAACAGATATAATGTGGATATCAAAACATTGGATAGAAAAAAGAGCAAACATTATTGGTTCCTTTATTTTGTAATTTGCAGTCTGATGTATTCTATAAAAACTATGCCCTACTTAATTACCCGTTTGTTCAATCTCTGTTTCTACAAACATAAAACATTCTTATAAAATGCTAATAAATTGGCTGCAAAAACATTTTTTTAATTTTTATTCACGTAACAGTTGGAATTGACCACCCATTCATTCTACAGTGTTTTACCCCAATTAATTTTATTTATTTTTTTTTTAACTTTGATTGATTTAGATTTTTACGATTTTGTAACATCAAATTATTTGTAGTATTTTCACAATTAACGTTTGTATAACCATTGGAACATGTAATAAAATTAATGAAATATAAACCAAATTTTACTGTTTCTTCTTATATATCCGTTACATAAAACTAACAACACCTTCCAGAAATAGCCATAATTATAAGGTGATAAGTTTAACGTATGAAAAAAATCGATTTAATTTACAGAAATGAATAAAATAATAATAATAAAAGAAATGTATGTCTCTTCTAAAGTTCTTCAAATTAAATGGAAAGGAAATAAAATAACCTCAGGCTATCTTGTTTCAATCAAACAATGAATAAGTTGTTTGGATTTTTGCGTGGATAAGATAATTGTGTTAAGTGGCTGTAGTTTTGATTAAAAATTAGTATATGACTGTCCGTCAAAAACTCTATCCATTTGACGTTATTGAAAATAACATTATTTGTATGTGTACTGTCGATTATTTGTATGTTTTTTAAACAATATATTATCCATTATTACATACATTCTTACAATACCGAATAACGAAAACTTTACTTTGTTGCACTATGATTTTGGAATCAGCTCAACAGAATAATGAAATTGTGTTTGTCTGTTTATGAAGTATCAACATAGTACATATAAAAAATCCCAGCGGCAGGGCAGGTATATCCGCTAGAAATAGGTAGATTTCGGGGTCAGACAGTTTTGTATCCAAATAAAATTAGATGTGTCAGATTAGTTTAAATAAAAAATTTAAATAGAAACAGAATAATTCAAAAAAATTATCGAACCAAATTAAATACATTATCCGAACCAACTTCATCAATACAATTTCGGAACAGTTTTATTTAAGTTGGTTTAAACTACATTTAATAACATATTAAATCCACCAAAGATCAAATGAACGACATCACAACTACAATTATACCATCACACATAATTTAAAATCAAACATTATCAAACAATTTTTTCGGCAAACGGCTGTAAAGTTTAACTTTACTGCCGCTGGGGAGTAGCTAAAGTCTTACTTTTTAGCCGGCGGTTGCAAAAGTAACGTCTTTTTATTTTATCTGCCGGCGGCTGTAAAGTAACTTTCATATTTTTACGGCGGCTGTAAAGTAATTTTCATATTTTTACGGCGGCAGTAAAGTAAAATAACATGATATTATTAATTTGTTCGAAACAGAATGCATTTCAGTTCATTTTGATGAATTAAAATCAATAAAAATTAATTTCAGAAAATTTATTACCTAAAACATATTTATTAAAAATTTGATGCATTAATTTCATATTTTTAAACAAATTTAAACGTTTTCGAAAAAATAGTGTAGTAATAATTCGGAGCTAAAGTGACTTTTTGTGTTTCGTCTGTGCGGCGTCGGTCGGCCGCCAAACTATAGACTCAAAACAAAAAGTACAACTTTAGCTCCTAATTCAATAATATACCATTAATTCAAAATCATCTTTGTTGTTGTATTTTTTTGTTCTTCTTTAATCTTTTTTCAAACGGTTACTTTTTTTTTTTTTTTTTTTTTTTTAAATAAAATGTGTTGTGTAATAGGGTTTAGAATATGTGTCACAACAACACATAAATACCTTTTAAGACCTAGGTCTAGACCTGGGTCCCACAACAACTGGCGTTCTGAGGTGTAGATTAACGCTTTTTTTAAACATCTGTGGGTTGAAGCCACCTGAGACTAAGTGTTCCGGCAAACTATTCCATTTGTACGCAGTTCGGACAAAGAAGTCTCTCTGCGATCTGCCAGTATGACAGCGCGGGATCTTTACCGTTTCACTGGTTGCGGCAGCCGATTGCCGAGTGGAACGGGGGTAAGAATAAGTTTGAGGCATGATGCCGCTGATTTCATCTGAGCACTGCTGATGACGATATTTGTAAAAAACAACGAGGTCAGCAACAGTGCGACGATGTTGTAGGGAATCAAGTTGTGATGTCAAAGTTCGATCACCTACAATTCGTATAGCTCGCTTTTGAACAGAGTCCAAGAGGGCCAAGATGGAAACAGAGGCAGCACCCCAAACTTGACAGCAGTACTCCATACAGGGACGAATATAGGACTTATAAACATGGAGCAATTGGTATGGAGTGAAAAATTTTTTGCATCTATTTAGGAGGCCGAGTTTTTTAGACGCGCTTTTTGCCATCGCCATTACATGATCGTTCCAGAGTAGGTCATTTGAAACTGTGACACCCAATAAACGAATGTTTTTACATTCACCTATTGGTTCATCACACATACTAAATAAAATATCTTTGGGGAACTCGGTCTTTAATCTGGAAACAATCAACAGCTGTGTTTTGGTGGAATTGAAATTGACAAGGTTTTGGTCACCCCAGTCGGCGACTTTATTCAGGTCTTTGTTCACGTTTATGGCAGCGTCTCTCCGGGCAGGATTAATTCGTTCGTGCATTTTACCTTTTGAAGGAAGGGGCTCGAACGACTTGTGCAGAGTACTATCATCTGCAAAACTATTTATTGGGTTGCTGGTGATTTTCAACAATTCGTTGATATAAATCAAAAATAGGGTTGGGGACAATACTGAGCCTTGGGGTACACCAGCGTTAATTAGTTTAGACTCAGAAGAATATCCGTCTAAGGTTACCGAAATGTATCGGTCGGATAGAAAATTTTGAATCAGCTTCACAACATTGGGATGAAAACCGTACGCAACGAGCTTGTTGATTAAGTTGGCATGCCAGACTCGATCGAATGCCTTGGAGATGTCTAAAGCGATAACGTATGTTTCACCACCTTTATCAAGTATGCTGTTCCAACAATGCGCTACATAGTTTAATAGATCGGTAGTTGATCTTTTGTTTCGAAAACCGTATTGGCTGTCGGATATTAAATGATTTTCTTCCAGAAATTTTGAAATATGTGTATTAATATAATGCTCATAGACTTTGGATAGGACCGATAGTAAAGCTATTGGCCTATAATTTGAGATATCGGATCTTGGTCCCTTTTTGGGGACGGGCTGGACATTTGCCAACTTCCAGCACGAGGGAAATATACCAGATTTGTAGGATTGGTAGAATATTTTAGTTAAAGTTGGTGCAAGTTCTTTGGAAAAGGTTTTTAAAATAATGGGTGGAATATTGTCCATTCCTGATGCTTTGTTGATGTTTAACCCCTTTAAAAGTTTAGCGACTATTTTGGGTTTGAAGTGAAGTTCATTCATATTAACTCCTGAAGACTGGATTTGGGGTATTTCTTTAGGAGTTTCCAAAACAGTGGAGTTCAGAGCAAAGCGTTCAGCGAACAAGTTAGCTTTTCTTGCGGGATCATTGACGATTAAATCACCATCAATAATAGGGGGAATAGAAAATTTTGTACCAGAATTTAAAGAATTAATGGCACTGTAGAAACTCTTGTCAGAAACAGACATAGACGTAAGTTTTGAGGCTTTCGCTCTGTCAATTTCGGACTTTTCGTTTGAGATAATCTGATTAGATATTTTGTTGGCCTTTAGATATTGGGATCGATTAGTGGGAGTTTTGTTATGAATCCAAATATTAAATGATCTACGTTTGTTTCTAAGTGCCGTTTTGGCAGCTTTCGAATACAAGTATTTTTGTTTGGGTTTTACTATGGAGAAAGGGACAAATTTATTTATAGCAAATTGGATGGTTTCTGTAAAGTTTTGAGCAGAAACATTTACATTGTCAGTGTAAAAACAATGACGGTCGAAAGGGAAACCATGGAAAAAATTTTGAAGACCACTCTTATCCATTTTTGAGTAGTGAAATATTTTACGGGGTTTGGGAGCTGTAGTTTTAAGTAAATCAGTTTTGATAACTGATGAGATTAAATAATGATCAGAATTTCCAATACTACCTTTCGCAACATCGACACTCGTAATATCTGGCATTGTGGTAAGATAGAGATCTAGTAGAAACTATTATCACCGCCATTACGGGGAGTGAAAGTCGGGCTTTTTACAATTTGGAATAGGCCCTGAGACGCGGCAAAAATTTCTGCCAGTTTTCCACTATTGTCAACATCGTCGGTCGATTTGGAGAATTCCAACCATGATTTGTTGTGGACGTTGAAGTCACCGGTAACGATAACTTCACAATTAGGGGACTTTGCTCTAATCTCGTCCATAATTTTTGTCAGTATATTAAAAAAGTTTGGGTTACGTTTGTTGGGGGACCGGTATAAAGCTATTGTAAAAAAAGTCATTTCTGGAAGACAAATCTTTAAAACCATTGTATTGAAGCCGTCACCGTGTAGTTCAAAATTTGGAAAGCGCGTGTACGCAACACTCTCATGAATGAATGCGCATACGCCCTGATGGAGTTTGAAAGCTGATTCGAGCCTATATTTGGAATTAAGCGATTCTATAAAGAGAAAATTTTCAGAAACTTGTGTTTCTGTAAGGAATAGAATGTTCGGTTTGTCGTGCTCAAGATGATGTTGCACGTGGTCATGGTTAGCGTTCAATCCGCAGATGTTTTGAACATGTATTTTAAAATTTTTTATTGATTCATATATGTTTTGTCCCTGCAAATTCCGTGGACATGCCGCTTTATGGGCGGGTGGATTGCGCAAATTTGCTTTACCACTTGCAGACTTATTTTTTTTCGGTTGTACTGCCATATATATATCAAAATGTTTATTTTATTTTTTTGTGTTTTATTTTAAAATGCATAACTAAGTAGAAAATCCTATCATACTACAAAATATGACATATGCCAATATTTCATGATAAGATGAAGAAATAATAACAAAATAATAAGTGAAAAACAAATTGTGAGAAATTTGCAGAAAACAAAACAAAACTAAATGCCAATAATCCAGCTGATGCAGCGCACCCCAGACGCACCGCCCACCACTTCAATCGAGGCACAAAGCCCACACATAACTACGTGTTGGTTCGATTCCTCGGAAGAGCTAATGAGCGGTACCGCTACGGAACGCTGCCCAGCTAAGACTGGAAGTGCTGCCGTTGACTAATTAAAGTTCGTCCGCCAGCACCCTAAGATATCATCTTGGCTAATGACATCTCCTGCCATTGCCAGTGGTATGTGATATCTCACGCTAACTCATATGTCAATGGGTTATATATATAAAATAATAATAATATTAATAATAATAATAATAATAAAAATTAATAATAAATACTTAGTATAAAAAATAAAAACAAAAGAGAATTTGATAATTTTTCTATGGTATTAAATGGCTAAATATTTCTTGCATAGGTTCATTATAACGCTTATAAAATTGAAACCTCTTGGGTTAGATAGCTGAAAATTTTTGAGGCTATAGTTTAAAAGTTAGCTTATAAGTTTAGATAAATTTCAATAACATAAACTCAAAAACGATATAAGCATTGCTTTTTGCGTTTGTTTTAATTTCAACAGCCCTAGGGTCTCAACCTTCAGACTTGAAATATTTTTTTGGAAAATTTTGGAAAGATTTATATTGTATATACGTGAGCAAAAGTTTCAAATATAGACTTGGTTATTTTCAGCCAGATCAAGGACAGCAAAGTTTAGTAAATTTTTAAAACAGCTGATTTTTGAGGAACCTGAAACGCCAAGGTTGTCATCTGGATAAAAATGATAAAAAAGGTTCAAATATTCAATATTTTTAAATTTTATTAAAATATTATGATTCAAACGGAAGTTATAGCGCCCTAGATTATTCGACTTTTTTGGCTCTAGTCGCTTAACTGGTACCCAGATATGGTCAGTTCACGAACTTGCCAAACATTATTTGCCGAAACATACACAGAAAATTATTTTGGTGTAGGTCGAAAAATGCGACTGTGAGAGGCCGCTAAATTCCGTTATACCTCATATCGTCATATATATTATATATATATATATATATATATATATATATATATATATATATATATATATATATATATATATATATATATATATATATATATATATATATATATATATATATATATATATATAAATATATATATATATATATATATATATATATATATATATATATATATATATATATATATATATATATATATATATATATATATATATATATATATATATATATATATATATATATATATATATATATATATATATATATATATATATATATATATATATATATATATATATATATACATATATATATATATATATGTATATATATATATATATATATATATATATATATATATATATATATATATATATATATATATATATATATATATATATATATATATATATATATATATATATTAGGCATGACCAGATATGTATGAACAATTTTCAAACCATCTTTTTCTTCGCTCCCACCGACTAATTATGTTCCATTTGACTCGAATATGAACTATAACAAGTTTTATTGAAATCGGAAAATAATTACCCACCGCGCAGTGGCGTCGAAGATAAGAAAATTAGCAGAATAATAGGATTTTTTATTTTTATCAGATATAATTATCTTAAAACATAATATATCTCATAATTTTGGTTTTTTTTATTAAAAGCTAATTAATTAACGATTCTAACGAGCCTAAGTATGTAGAAATCGATCTTAGAAAAGCGATTTATCTTAATTTTTCTTCTTACATATACGAAAATTCACTAATTCATAATAATCTTTTTTCAAAGAAAAAAATTAATTTTTATGGTTAAATTTATAATAATTTTTCATTCAAAAGCAACATTTTTCCAAAAGAAATCAATAAATTAAATTAAATTTATTGTATGATGGGTATTTGCATCTGTAGTTTTCGACCACCTGAATGGTGTATTGTGTACCTTCCTCGTCTTTAGGTAGAATGCTGTTGTATTCCGTGTCATCAACTTAACAACAACATGCAAACTTTGGCAAAACAACGTGGCTTTTACGAAATCCTCATTCCGATGGGTCACGTAGCAAAAAATCAATAAAAATTCTAAATCGATTAAAAAAACTCTGAGTTTTTTCTGTGACAAAATCACTAATGTTCTTATTAGCAAAAAGTTGCATATGTTTGACTGCGTCAAAATCTTTCATGCGAGTTTGGGGTGCGATGGGGATGTCTCGTGCTGGGACCTCAAGGTTTTGAACCATTTTTCGTTTTTCATCAAACGAAATCTCTGGGTCGAAAAAAGCCAAGCCAATATTTGCTTCCGTTAAATAGTGAAGATGATAACAAATTTTGTTCAACATTTCTTCTGAAACTCTTTGGTCAATTTTGATGAAATCCAAATCCTGATATGCGGCTGCTGTTCCATCTATGCATTTGAACCAAATTTTTACATACAACATAATCAGAAAAATGCAAACGTTTCGAAAAAATGCAAACGGCGTGACTTGTCGGACCTGGGCGTTTGAATTTGTAATTCTCAATGGTTTCGCCAAG
Organism: Diogma glabrata; assembly: GCA_963693315.1. Lineage (NCBI taxonomy): Eukaryota > Metazoa > Arthropoda > Insecta > Diptera > Cylindrotomidae > Diogma > Diogma glabrata. The sequence goes on along the minus strand of OY856186.1, from coordinate 146,209,680 downwards.
AAAAATCAATGTAACTTCCAAAAATTCTTTATATTCGCTGCGTGGGTGTGATTTTTCCAACTCTTCATGACAAAAAATTACTAGAGCTTCTCACGAGTGTTTTGGAATTTTGTTTCCCAGTTTTTTGTCCGATATTCCATTTTTGAACATTGTTGGATTAATTTTACCATCGTCCCATACCTTCTGAAATTTGTTAAACAGATAAACATCGGCCGTAGTTTAATCTCCTGTATGTGATGATGACATGGGAATCGAATCAAGTTGTGGCCAATCTTTTTTCCACCATTTTCTGGTCCAGCGTTACTTGATGTCGTGTCGTAACACATGGCTTCGACTTTAGCAGTAAGATCCCATTCTTCAAGGCATTCATATATCGCATTCGCAATCGATAAGCCGCTCTGTTCTTTGCATTATGGAACCGTTAATAACTTCTCAATATTACCAATTGTTACTATGGTTGGCAAACGATCTACTTTACCATGTCCAGTTAATTCTGCTAGCAATGTATCCAAAAATAAAAATTTTTGTTACTCCAACAAAGTCTAAATCTAACATACAAATTTATTTTTTCTGAATTTTGGCAGAAATTTTTGGCAGAAGAAGAAATTCGATAAAAACGCTCTCCTACGATAAATTTCTACATACTTAGGCTCGTTGGAATCGTAAAGTAATTAGCTTTTAATGAAAAATCGAAATTATGAGATATATTATATTTTAAGATGGTTATATCTGATAAACATAAAAAATCCTATTATTCTGCTAATTTTTTTATCTTCGACGCCACTGCGCGGTGGGTAATTATTTTCCGATTTCAGTAAAACTGCATACACTTCATATTCGAGACAAATGGAACATAATTAGTCGATGGGAAGGATGAAAACAACAACTTCATAAGTTAGGTCATGTCTAATATATATATATATATATATATATATATATATATATATATATATATATATATATATATATATATATATATATATATATATATATATATATATATATATATATATATATATATATATATATATATTTATAGTTGTATATATATATATATGTATATACATATATATATGTATATATATATATATATATATATATATATATATATATATATATATATATATATATATATATATATATATATATATATATGTATATATATATATATATATATATATATATATATATATATATATATATATATATAATATATATATATATTAGACTGGTCGTTAAAAACTAAATTTTGCGAGACGCCCCCTAGAAAAATTCTTTGTGGTCAAAAAACCACAACGGCACTATTTTTTTTTTTTTAGGTCAAAAGAACACGTGCCGCAAAATCATCGAAGTTTATTTTTTGATTAAATTGTTAATATCTCATAAAATATGCAGATGTCAAAAAAAATCACATAATCTTTTTTGTAGGAAATTTAATTCTCTACAAAACAGGTCCAAGTCATTTTTTTCCTAAAACCTATATTTCTGATGATATTTTGAAATAAAACTTGAAATTCTTCGAAACTTGTAAAACCAAATGATGAAAATTTCGACGAAAAAGTACTAATTTTGATTTTTCTTGTCACGATTATTTTTTTATACATTTCATTCTATAGCATAAGAAAAAAATTAGGACTTTTTCGTCATCTTTAATTTTTATGTTTTTTAAAAATTACGAAAACTTACAAGTTTATTTTCAATATATCATGAGAACTATACGTTTTCGGGAAAAAATGACTTGGACCTTTTTTGTAGAAAATAAATTTTCCTTTTTCCTTTTTTGTAGAAAATTAAATCACATAGATTTTTTTTGACATTTGCATATTTTATGAGATATTTGGAAAAATCTACGAATTTTTCAAAAAATCAACTTCGACGACTCGGAAAATTTAGTTTTTAACGACCAGTCTAATATATATATATATTTATATATATATATATATATATATATATATATATATATATATATATATATATATATATATATATATATATATATATATATATATACTAGCAGGACCCGGCGTGCTTTGCTACGCCTATAAATAAAGCTTGTGCGTATACATTTTGTTGACGTAGTAGCAATAATTTCAAAGAGTAGTAATGAGAAATGATTTTCTTTTTTTTTTTAAATATGAATGTAAAAGGATCAGTCTAGTTGATCAGTAAAATATAAAAAATTAGTATTGTATGTAAAATAAAGGATATATAAAAAATACCCGATCAAATAAGTCTTCAGGTGTGTAAGGTTTCATGTGTGTCTCTATATAGAACATTATACGGAAAAAAAAATCGATTCACAAATTTTCACAGTGCTCATGCGGTTTAATATACGCTTTCTTTACCGGTAGGTTACTAAAAAATTTGCAAACAGTTGTGATCGTGATGTCATCTTATTATCAGCAAGGGCAGTAAGAATCGCGACAATTCATTCGATGAAGGTGCATACAAACACATTTACAAATTTTAAACATACACACATTTAAAATCATTTCTCATTACTACTCTTTGAAATTATTGCTACTACGTCAACAAAATGTATACGCACAAACTTTATTTATAGGCGTAGCAAAGCACGCCGGGTCTCGCTAGTAAAACTATAAAAAAAATTGAAGCTGTTTTTTGAATTCAAATGTCGTATTGAAAAAAATTTCCACAAAAGAAAAGGCTGCTGTCAAAATAAACACAAAAATACAGGGTCCCATGCAGCATTGTTATCTCTTTCCATTTAGAGAAAAAAATATAATTTTATTCTTTTATTGCTAGATAGAAATAACTGCCAAACAATATATATTTTATTTTAATTTCATTCTAAATAAAAACAAAACCAAAAACATTCAATCAAATAATATCCATTTCACTCTAAAGTTATTCTAAATGAAAACAAAACCAAGGCGTACATGATACAGTTTTAGTTATGATCAAATTTTCAGTTTTAATATTATCAGTTTTATTTTAATCGAAATACTTTTGACAAAAATAAGATAAAATTGAATAAGGTTGGTCATTTTCCGATCGACAAAAATGCTAAATACAAAATATCTACATAAGTCTGTTATTTTGTAAGCATATTTGGTCAAGCAATGAAAAATCTCGATGATATTTAAATTTCTAGGCTACTGTGTTTTTCCAATGCAAATACTATCACGTTAAATTCGCACACTACTTTATGTTAATAAAAGAAACTTCAACTTAGGAAATATTGTTTATCTTGTTTTTTCATAATCTAAGGTTTAATATCATTGAAATACCCAGGTTTAAAAAAAATCGAAGAAGGGTGTCTGATAAAGTAGATCTGTGCCGTATTATTATTATTTCAAATAAAAATTACTATCATTAAACAAATTAAGTAATACTTACTCATTTTTAATTTATTATTTGGAGTAGTTTTATGCTGTCTAAACGAAAAACTATCATTTGAAATTTTGAAATGTATAAATATATAAGTTCATATTACATGCGTTCCTTTGGAACGAAATAGCTGCTCAAACCAGCTTTTGAGTAGATCACCAATGGAACGCCGAAAATTAGAAAAATTTTCAAATATATCCACACAATTTTATTATTCTCAAAAATTTTTATTTTGGGCTGATGTTTAGATCTAACTGGTCAATTTTATTACTAAAAATTCTAAAACAATTTTATAAACGATCTAAATAAAATCGAAAAATAATCTGCTTTTCAACTACACAACTTGTTCGAGGTAGAGTAGATCAAAGAAAATTTAAGTAAGTTTGATTTTCAATGGAACCCGCCTATTATTGTAGATAGAGGATTAGTGAAAGAAGGACCGAAAAATAATTTAATATAACTTCATGGCAACTACTACATATTTTAAAAAATTATTATTTTGTAGTTAATAATAATAAAATACAAAACTATATACAGCATAATTTAGATAAAATGAAATTTTTTCATACAATACACGACAATTGGAAAAAGCAAATCGTAGTGGATTTTCAAAATTTTGACATTAAAAACGTTTTAAATACAAATACGGCTCCATCTAAATATATTGGTCAATAAAAAAAATTTGATATGCAATTGGAGAGTTGTAAAATAAACTTTGAAAGTTTTTCATCCGGTTTGATGACAATTTTTTTTTACTTCGAGCGGGAATCGTTCTATTTTAATTAGCTATAAAATACTATATTTCATTGGGCGGATGAAAAAAGATCCATCATAGAAAAAAACGAAGACGCTTTTCTCTAAAATGAAGTAATTTAAATTGAAAACAAATATGAATGAATAAAACAAAATTATTTTATTTACAAATTAATTGAATCTTTTATAAATATTTCAATACGCAATTGCAGAATATTGCAGAAATTTTTCAAATTTATAAGTAGACAACCGCCATTTAATATCACTAATGTGGTTTTCGATTGGTAAAATCAGATTTGATCGAAAAAGATCTAGATTTCGGCGACCAATCGAACATGAAATCAGCTGTTCTTACCATTTTTGTTGTATGGGTAAAAAAATGAAATTTGCGACATGTGCTTTGATAATAGTAAACTACTTTTTACACACTTCACGCACTTTACACACTTTTATTTATTAGAATTATTAATTTCATTTAATTTAATTTAATTTACAATTAATAAACTCATCTTAAATTTAAAATCTCATATTAAAGAATACAATTGACATATGTCAAATTTCACTTTAATTGGTATTAGTGAAGGGGAATTGATCTGAGGGGTAAATCTAGCTAAAATCTCAGATTTGAAAAACAGATCTCAGATCAAAAATAAATCAATTTTTTTTTTATCTGACGTACCAATGAAACACAAATTTGCTGTCAGATCAAAAAAAAATCGATTTTTTTTTGATCTGACGTGCGAATCGAAAATCACATAATAAAACCATATTTCACATCAATTTTTGTTTTTTGTTCTTTTCAGATCCTAATTTATAAATTGATTTAGAAAAGTGAAAAGAAAGAAAACCACATTATTTTTATTCAAACTTTATAAGAACCAATACATTAATTTTTTTTACAGGTTTCGATACATTCTAACACTTCTATGATTAATAAAGAAAGGTTTTGACTTAGCATAATACGCTTTTCGTTTATTATCAAATAAAACAAAACTTTCTTTACTAAAACATATTTGATAGTCTAATAATGGCCCAAAACCGGGCATTCACATACAACGGAAACAGAAACAGAAACCGAATTTCATACAAATTTGACAGCAACTGAAACAGAAACCGAATTTAGAAACAGAAACAGAAACGGAAAATTCGTCTGTTTTGTCTGAAACGGAAACAATTAAAATTGAATTGTTTCAGTACCGAAACTGTCACATGACCAGAAACTGTCACATAATATTAATTATTATGTTGAATTGTGATAACAAAAGCTTTGAATTTTGAATTTAATAAATAGGTTTAATAAATACAAATTATTTGTTTTTGTTATCCTTCAATTTTATTATTCATAATGGATAACAAATTCACAAACTCAAACAAAATTCGGTTTCCGTTTCTGATATTATTCACCACCGTCAACCAAATTAGAAACAGAAACAGAAACTGAAAATTTTCAGTTTCAGTTTCGGTTTCTGTTTCTGTTGTATGTGAATGCACGGCTTTATACAGATATTGAAGTTTACTATGAATTGAATAAATTGATTTACGCTGCCATCTGAAAATAGGCTTATGAACCATCCGTATTGAACATTTAATTCGCAATTAAAAAATATTTAGGAATTTAATCAAAATAAAAAACTATCCTATCTCTCAAGTTGGACCATTATACACACACTGAACACAGTTTTATTAAGATTGGTTACGTTGTTGCGGAGTTTATCGCGGACAAACATCGTGACACGTGATTTATATATATATATATATATATATATATATATATATATATATATATATATATATATATATATATATATATATATATATATATATATATATATATATATATATATATATATAAAATTTGATATTTGGCTTGTATTATATATATTATTAAAATAATAAGTTTTTTGGGTAAAGCCAATTAATAAAACAATATTTATAACTGTTTATCGACAATTGTTTCGGTTTATTCAAAAAACCATCTTCAAGGATAACATATTTTTAAAAAAAAACTAATTTCTTATACAAAAAAAAAAACAAGTAATATTGTATCAAAGATATTGACATAAATATCAAAAACAGAAAAGGTATTTTGAAAGAAAAACTGACATAAACAAAAGGCTAACTATAATGAAAAATAGTAATAGAAAAACAAACAATTATACAATGAAAAAACTGTAACATATAAATATAAAATAAGTTATTAGTAGCAAAAGAAAAATTTGTTTAACTTCGTAAAACAAAATCATAGCTATTATTTAAAAATGCGGTGTCCGTTTGAATGTTCATACAATTAGTGTGTTGTTTAATACGGATCATTTCCAATATTCTACGTTTATTTAAATTTTTCTCTCTATCCAATATTTTAAAATTTTGAAGGGGCAGATTTACACTACAACTTTTTTTATCTAACCATAAAAAAAGTTGTAGTGTAAATCTGCCCCTTCAAAATTTTAAAATATTGGATAGAGAGAAAAATTTAAATAAACGTAGAATATTGGAAATGATCCGTATTAAACAACACACTAATTGTATGAACATTCAAACGGACACCGCATTTTTAAATAATAGCTATGATTTTGTTTTACGAAGTTAAACAAATTTTTCTTTTGCTACTAATAACT
>OY856186.1:146100367-146202758 GCA_963693315.1 Diogma glabrata | reverse complement strand
TAATAAACTTGCTTGACTATATAAAAAAGAATTCTTACTAATAGAAAAAACAAAACTTTTTTAATGAATTTTGAAATGACTACTTGATGATAAAATAATTTTATGAAAACTAGATTAAAAAATGTACCTAAAATTTTATTAATCTATTGCTAAAAGTTTGAAACGAATTTAACGAAAATTTTCAAAATAAACGCAAACGATTAAATAAAAAGTCACCACATACTATTTTATTCCCTAAACCTAAATCATAATGTGTCTTAACAAAATTTTCTTCACTTTTTAACACAATAACTTACAAAATTGTAATCTAAGACAACATAAGCAAACCCTTTTTCACTTATACACGACACGTATCGCCTTGGTTGTTTCTTTTAATTTCAATTAATTGTTTTGTTTTAACTACAAATATTTGAATATCTTTTCTTTGCTTTTTCAAATTTCCGTCATTAATTTTATGTTATTTTAAATATAAAACTTAATAAAAAATATAAATTATAGAAAAAAGAAATCAAACAAAATTAAATTTGTTTGTAGTTTTCGTTTCATTATTCACAATACGATTATTTTGTCAATCAATTAACCAAGCAAATGTGATTCCGCCACGCGAATTTTTTTTTGTGTATTTAAATTATTTTGCTTGTTATTTATTACTGTTTTTAATTGGATTTTTTGTTTATTTTATTTGTTCAGTAATAAAGTGAAGTTAGTTAAATTTATACTGCTATTTTGATGTGGTTAAATAAATTAGAAGAAATTTAATTTTTAGTGTGATTCATGAGTTTCGCATAAAAGTTTTGTACATCAGATGGGGTCACCAATATAATCCTTTGTATTTTCTCACTAATGAACTAAACTTAATCATCCGTTTTTGTTTTGTGACTAAGCCAATTCTTTTTGGTTTATAATTAAATTGTAATAAATCCCTTAAAATCATGCTAGCATTAATTGAATAGATGTATTTAAATAACAACAAAAAATCTAAGTAGAATAAAACACCACAGGTGATAAGAATTACTCAAAATACAATGAATTATATTTCAGATGACAGCTATGCGCGTATAATATGGTTGAAAAAGTCACTACACCAATAATTAAAATGAGGCAAAAAAACAAAAAGTAAAATTAATCATAAATAGGTGATTTATAGAAAGTATTATTCATAACACGAACATGTATAAGTTACATATTTACTTGATTTAAAATAATTATGTTATGGAAATTTACTATAAAAACCTAATGGAATTACTTGCTTGTATGTCAGGCTATAACATAATAATTTCATATTGATAATTAATGTGTTACGTTTACTTAAGTGATTTCTTTGCTTAATGCATTTTATTTTACTTCAAATAATCCGATTAAGAGCTAACAAATTTATTTCAAATCTTTTTGAATATATCCTTTAATATAATCGGATTCCAAATAATAAAAATCTCTTAAAACCTATAAACACGAACTAAAAATTACACTGAAATTATAACAAAGAAAATACAAACAAATTATTTTATTATTATGTATTAGGTATATTTATTACCTACAACTGTAGCTAACTTCAGAATACAAAACAAACAGACAAGGAAAAAATAAAATGATCTATTTTGAATGGAGGATAATCGTTTTAATATTTAATTTTCATATTTTTATTGCTTTTCGATCAAAATTAACAATCAACTAAAAGTTAAATAGTTGCAGCAACAACAAATTGGTTGGAAATATTAAATAGAAAAAAGAGATGAAACGTTTGCCGGTCGAATTGTTGTTATAATATAGTTTAAGTTATTGTAATAATATTATTATTTGTTTAATTTTTTAAGCCGATTTAAATGGGACTAAATAAAACATATTAGACAAATTAGAGTGTAATTTTAAGTTTGTTGATGTTTTTGTTATGGATGAGTTAAGAGTATGGAATATTGTGTTTATTTTGTGTTTTGATATGTTTTGAGTTGATTTTTTGTTCGTTTTATTTAGGGAGATGAAAAGATGACTAATTTTGAAAAACAAATTCTAAATTAATTTATTTTTGAGTATAATCAAATAAACTTATTGGACGTGTGAATTATTTTTTCAGTTTTTATTTCTTACATTTTTATTCCATAGCAACAATTATCACAATTATAGTGATACACATAGGCAAAATAACCTGATTAGAATTATAATTAGATAAATATAAATATGAATTATCGTATATATCGTACACAATACTCGTAGCCATAGCCATCCTAGCCATCAAGGTTATTACAATACAGAATTACCTCCAATCGTTTAATTACACTACAGAATTACCTCCAATCAAACGTCTGTTTTAACAGTTCTGTAACAAATTGCACCACATTATAACATTAAAATAGAAGCAATAAAATAAGTAAATTATTGAAGTAAAACTTCTTTAGGCGCGTTTTAAGAATTTTGCAACGGAAGATTAAAAAACGAATATAATATTCGGCAAATATACGATACAATTCAATTATGACACACATATAAATGTCGACATATAAATGTCGGAAGTAGTCATTTGAACAGATTTATAACCATATATATTCATCTCTATCATACTACAGTCTGATTTTGAATTTTAAACATATACATGCACACAATTCCAAAAAAAACTTAAGTAGAAATTTAAACACAATAAAATAAAAAAGAAACTAGAAGTAAAAAAGGCAAACGAATATTATGTTCGGCAAGTATGCGACAATTCGATTATGTGTATTGTATTTTGTATACGCTTATTCAGTATCGTATTAAACGTTGAATGAGTTGGACGTGTCGATATTAGATTTAAATATCTAATAATATAATATTCGTAATATTTTATTGAGTTTCGTAATTTTTTAAATTTATTTAAATTTATATTTTGAATTGTTTCAGTTTTTTGAAGTAAAACTTCTTTAGGGCTGGTTATAGTAGTCATTGTGGTCATGGTGGTCATGGTGGTCATGGTAGTCATGGTGGTAATAGTGGTCATGGTGGTCATAGTGGTAATGGTGATCACGGTGTTCACGGTGGTTATGGCGGTCATGGTGGTCATTGTGGTCATGGTAGTCATAGTGGTCATGGTGGCTATGGTGGTTATGGTGGTCACGATGGTCATGGTGGTTACGGTGGTCATGGTGGTCATGGTGTTCACGGTGGTTATGGTGGTCATGGTGGTTATAGTGGTTATGGTGGTCATGGTGGTCATAGTGGTCATGGTGGTCATGGTGGTCATGATGGTCGTGGTGGTGTCACGGTGGTCATGGTGGTCATGGTGTTTAGATTTTGCATCCCGGGCTTTCCAGGGCGGGAAAAAATATTTGTGTTGATTAAATATGTTTTGTTAAATAGAAAAATGAGTGGTGTAATCTTTGCACGCGGTTGAAATAAATTTCTTTGGCTACTGTGGCAGGTATTAATAAAAAGATGAAATATAAAATAAATATGTCATATTGCAATTTAGAGTTGCATTTCATGATAATATAATTTGCAGCATGTGTAATAAAAAGTAATATTTACATAATGTATTACAAAGTCAATTCAATTATTAACATAATTGAAATATGAAATTAGAGGTTTATGACAAATTTGCTAAATTTTTTGAAAAATGCATCAATTGTTGTACCAATTGTTAAATTAAGTGGACATGCATTCATCGTGAAATTTAATTTGTAATACGTTGTAAGACTTTGAAAAACATGTAAATATGGCTTTTTATTACACAATGTTGCAAATTATATTATCAAGAATATTAGAAAGAAACTCTAAATTTCAATATGATATATCTATTTTATTTTATATTTAATATTTTTAGTAATACCTGCTGCAGTGGCCAAAGAAGTTTTACTTCAACAGCGTGTAAAGATTACGCACTTCATTTTTTTTGTTTAACTTCTCATTACGAATTAATTAATTATTGATGAGGAAAACGTAATTGTTTATTTTAATGCAAAGAAATAAATCTCTTACACCAAATGCTGAACGACAAAATAATTTCTTGAATCAAACGTTTTACTTAATTAATTACATTCCTAAATTATTGATGGTGATGATAAGTACCTAAGCTTAAAAAATAATTTTATTGTAAGTATATCTTTAAATATTGTTTAATGCCTAGAACCACAAAAAAGTTGACAAATTACATTTCTTTAATCTTACAAGATCTAATTTCTTTTGTTCGTTTTTTAAAGTGATATTTTGTCACTTTATTTTGTCATCTGTTTTGTGTTTTTTGTTCGATTCTGGTAGCATGTTTTTATATTTTCTTGGCTTAATTCTTATTTGTTCTTCTTAATAATAGGAATTGTTTTTTTAAGCTAATAAATCATTTTTTTTGTAAAATATATAGGTATAGAATAATAGATTATAGTATGCTTTGTAATGTTGAAAACTACTTCAATTAAAAATATTAGATGATCATTAGCTGGAACACGGAAGGTGAATAAGAAACAAATAATTTAAAATTTTATTTTTTATTTCCTTTTCCGAACTATAACGACTTAACATTAACAGGAAATAGTAATATTTCAAAAAGTTCATTTGTTGTGCAGGGTTACGTTCAAAATTCTTAATAAATCTAATAAACAAATTTTATCCATAAATCATTCAATTGTCACAAATTTTAAATTATTAATTAATCATAATTACGGTTTTTTCTGTATTGTATTTTTTGTTTAAATATTTCAACAAGAACATAATACAACATCATAATAATAATAATAATATTTATTGACAGAATTAGGTATTTTTTACATTATTGTACATGTATACGTGTTCTGAGTTGAGCACATCAAGCGGTTGGCTTTACTACAGAAAATATTGATTTAAAGCATTAATGTGTTTACCATCGCCTGGCGAGAGTTATACGTTTTTATATAATGAATTTTGTTTGTCAGCTTAAATTAGATAAAAAGTAAAACTAAGAACTAAATTTTAAAATCTAAACTTAATTCTAAAATCTTAAACCTAAACTAAACTACGGTATTAACTAGATTTATTTAAATAGATATGGTTAGGTTTTGGATCAATTCATTGTTTATGTTGGCTAGTTTAGATGAGTATTTTAAATTAATTTCTTGTATAATTTGCTTGATATAGTTCATGTTGGTGTCTTGGTGAACGTTAATTGTGTGGTATCTAGTAGGTTTATTTATAATTATTTTTAAAAATTTGTTTTGCAGTATTTGAAGCTTTTGAAGGTGGGTGTTGGCTGTTTTCGACCAAATTGGGGTCCCATACAGTATTACAGGGAGGACCATTGCTTTGTATATCATTATTTTACTTTTGAGATTCAACTTGCTTTTTCTGTTTATAAGAGGGTATAGCATTTTTAGTAGATTGTTGCATTTGCGGATGATCTCGTTTATATGTGTTTTAAAGGTTAGCTTTGAATCAAGGTGGACACCTAAGTAGCGCACACTTGTAGCCCAATTAAGGTCTACATTATTAATACGAATGTTATGGTTAGGGAGTTTACGAGTCACACGACATCTTGTAAAGTATATCGATTCACATTTGGAAACATTAAGACTTAGTTTCCATTTGTCAAAATATGATGATAGTATATTTAAGTATTCTTCTAGAGATTCCACTATGACCTGTCCTAGTTCGTGTGATTTATAAATAGCCATGTCGTCGGCAAATAAGGCAATATGGGCAAGATTTGACTTTGGAATGTCATTGATGTAAATATTAAAGAGAATTGGACTTAGTACAGCCCCTTGTGGTACTCCAGTTACTGCGTGTTTGGATAGAGACTGAGACTTTAGTAATTGTACATAAAATTGCCTGTTTTTAAGAAACGATTGTATAATTTTAATAATATATGTAGGAAAGTTGTAATACTTCATTTTGAAAATAAGTGCTTCAGGCCAGACCGTGTCAAAAGCGTTTTGAAGATCCAGCATTACCATACCCGTGGAGAGCTGAGTTTTTCGATTGTGTTTTATTTCATCTACGATTCTATGTATTTGATGGGTAGTCGAGTGTTGTTGTCTAAATCCAAATTGCTCAGGTATAATAATTTTAGAGTCATTTATGTGGTCGATCAAGCGATCTTTTAAGAGACGTTCAAACACTTTGCTTATAGAATTTAGAAGACTTATTGGTCTATAACTGCTGGGCAGAGATGGATCTTTTGTTTTTTTGGCAATTGGAACCACTTTTGCTTTTTTCCAGCTATCGGGAAAGTAAGCGATTAAGAGGCAGCTATTAAATATGTTTTTAATAAATGTAATAGTAGATATTGGTAAGTATTTTAGGAGAATGTTTGGGATACCATCATCACCAGGGGCCTTGAAAGGGCGGAGATGTTTGAGAGTTTGTTCGACTTCATTAGTTGTTACCCGTATGATCTCGGAATGGATTATTTGGGTAGTCAGTACATCATTATAAGTGTAGTTGACATCGTTTGTAATTGGTGAAGAGATAGTATTATTCGGTTGGTGAATCCTTTCGAAATTAACCGCCAATGCTTCAGATTTATCATCATTGGAGTGGATGATGTTACCGTTTATATTGAAAAAAGGAATCGGTTTAGGTCTATTTCGAAAGTATTTGGCAGTCTTCCAGTATTGCTTGGAGCAGTACTCTATATTCTCAAGTTGTTTTTGCCATTTTAAGTTGGAAAGTTCGTTTATAAGATTGCTGATTAATTTGTTCAGTTGATTTGTTTTAGTTTTAAAGTATTGTACTCTTTGTCTATTCCATTGTCGTCTGCAATAGTTTCGGTCTTTAATAAGTTGGAGGATATGTGGTGGAAGAATTATTCTTTCATAAGGGGTGACGTTTTTAAGGGGAACGTGCATCGATCTGGCTTCAAGTATTTTATGCGTTGTCATGTTTAAAGCTTCGTCAATTTCTTGAGGATATTTGAATTCAATGTTGTCATCGAAAGGTAGAAAGTGGTCATCCAGAAAGCTCTTATAGTTTGCCTGCCAGTTAGAATTGGTATAATCAAAATGTTTAGGCGGTTCGGCGAGTTCATACTGGGACCCAGAGATCACACAGAGCACGGGATAGTGGTCAGAGTTAAGTTCTTCGACAGTTGTTATTTTTTGAATACAAGAAGAGTTGGTGAGAAACAGGTCTAAGTAGCTTGGAGTACCGTAACGGCTATAATATGTTGGCTTATCTGGCCCAAAAATTGTAAGGTTATCCGAGATGGAACATATATTGTGAAGAATTCTACCACCTTTGTTTGACTTAAGGCAGTGCCAGGATTGGTGGCGGCTGTTTAAGTCCCCTCCAATTATAAATGGGGAGGAATCACGGGTCAGTCGAATTAAATCATTTCTATAATTGGGATCATTAGCATTTGGACAGTAGCAACAATGAATTTTAAGTGAACCAGTGGAATTTTTAAGTGAAATGCTAATTGATTCTATGTTTTGAAGCTGCAAGCTTGGAATAATAATGTGTTTTAGATGTTTTTTAACTAAGATAGCAACACCTCCACATCTAGCGTGCATTCTGTCATTACGATATAAATAGTAATTAGAAAAACTTACGGAAATATTTGGATTCAGGTGAGTTTCGGTGATTAACATGACGTCAATTTTATGTTTAGCGAGAAATGTTTCAAGTTCGATTTTTTTTTCCTTTGATGCTTCTAGCATTCCAAGTCGCAATTATGTATTTATGGGAGCCCAACATATTTTAAAGCAATTTCTGCCACCACCTTCAGCTGCTCAAATTTATTATTACAGTGTTGAATTTTAGTTACAATTTCACTAAAAATATTTAAGAGTTCATTAGAGTTAAATAAGCTATGATTGTTACCTTGTAGAGTAGAAGCTGTAGAATTTAGTGCATCACGATAGTTTAACGTAGTAGTGTGGGGTGATGCATGAAAATTGTTAGTTAATGGTGGGAAGTTTCCATGAAGAAAATTTGTGTTCTGGTCTCTCCGAGTTGGTTGTTTTGAAGCTTTATCCTTGATAGATATGTTATGCCTGATGTTGATATATTCAGTTCGAGCTGGGCATCTTATATCATTTGCTGGGTGATTGTTGCCACAATTTGCGCAGCAATGTTTAGCTGTTTCTTCCCTGACTGGGCAATTATCCAGGTTGTGATCTAGTGAACAGTATCCACATTTTGTTTTCATGTGACAATTGGATGAGCCATGACCGTAAAGATAGCACTTATAGCATTGTGTAAGTTGATTTTGAGTGCGCCTGAAGCCCTCCCATTTACATAGGATGTGTGAAATATGTTTGATTGTTTTAAGCTGGCTAAGACTTAGAGACCCATGCTTAAATGAGACAATGTAAACGGCATTGTCATTATACTTTTGATGTTTTAGTTTTATAGGCGTAACGCTTATTGGTAGAAATCCATATGTTTTAATTTCATCAATTATTGTAGCTGGATCCATCTGAGGCAAACCATGAAGGACAAATTTAATTACTTTATTTTCATTCAGTGTAAATGAAAAAAATTGAGACGGCGTTGTACTTAGGTGGTCCAATACTTTTTTGTAATCCTTAATATTGTTTAACAAAAGTTTTATTCCCATGCGGGTAAATTTTAGGTTATAGTTTGATACCTGCAGATTCTTCAGTGAATTTTGAAGCTCTGCATGTTCGACTTTGACAAATATAGGAGGTATGTGAACTTTTGTTGTTACAGTTGGCGTTTTGCTGGGCTGGTACGTTGGTTTGAAGTGGTTGTTTGGATTATTGAGATTTACGTTGGTTAATCCAGAAAAAGTATTACTCAGCGGAATAGGTGATAACGGAGTGGTCGTGCTGGTTTGTGGATTTAACAAATCCATCCTGATATATTTACTATAGTTGTTGCTTGAGGTTGCAAATTCATTTGAGTCTAATTCATACGACTCACATGATCTTTTGAGGTTATTTTCTGCAGCAATAATGTGATTATTTTTTCACGTCACAATTAAATATTATAAATACCGTATGCACAATGTTGATTAATTAATAGAAAAAAAACAAGAATATTTAAAAAGAAAACACTTTTTAATAAATTTAATTTGATTTAAATTTTAATAAAACAAATGAAGAAAGAGTTGAATGTTACTCGACGAGAAAACAATTCGTAATCAATACAACATCATAAGTTTATGTTCATCACCATTCATCACTAAATGTACCACCCAAAGTAATTAGATTTTGTGTCTTAAGTGATGACATGCTGATTAGTAATATTAAAATTGAAATTTTAGAAAATTAAATTAAAATAATTTAACAAAAAAAATTAAAATGATCGTGATCATTAAATCATGTAGTTTGAAGATGTCAAAATATTATGTTTAACTTTGGCATAATTTTAAATGATGATTTATTTTTGATGAATACAAGAAGAATGAAATCCGTTTTAAAATGTATATGGATTTTTGTGAACGGCTACACGAAATGCTCGGGAACAGTTATATGGCACGCTACGCGGCTTTTGTCAATATTTTAAAATGCTTTTTGATATGTAATGCACTATAAACAAATTTTTTTGTCAACAACTGAAAATTAATAGAAATGTTTGCTGAAAATATCAAATTCAAACAACGTGCGTTCTTTAAACAAATTCAGCAAACAATTGCTTGTTGAATATTACCTACAAATTTTGTGGGAGTGTATTCTGGCTCGTTTGTGAGTGATCGAAATTTAACATCAAATTTTGACTTCCCACTACACCATCGCAATGTTGGTGTTCTCGTTGTTTTTTTTGTAAATGTTAGATGTAATCAAACATATTCTCTGATAAACATATTTTTTCCCCTTTTTCCATTCCCTGTGTACAAACAGCCAAACTGTTAGAATCACAGAACAGAACAGAGAGTTTTTAGCAACAGAACAGAGAGTTTTTTAGTACGCGAACAGTGAATAAATGGAATTAATTGCCGAAGTCAATAGTCTAGAGTAGCTTTAATTCACAGCGTTTCAAAAATAGACCAGTCCAATTAGCTTTTTTTGAGGAAAAAAATAGTAGCAGGATGAAAACTATTGAATAAATAAGAAAATATTGCGCAAATGATGGGAAACATAAATTAAAGGTGATCCGACCTACGGAGGTGAAATGGGGTGAGGTTTTAGGGGTAGAAAATGGTTTTTCATGATTTTCAGCGAAACTAGACCTTCTATCGAAAAAAGTTTGAAGTAAAAGTTGTAGGTAATAAAAAGGTCTATAGCTTTTATGTTCGCCATTTTTTCACATAACCTAAAATTTGCCGTGAAAATAGAAACAACTGAGAAAAAAGGTCTTTACGTTTTTAATTTTTATCTGCCCCAAAAAATTTTTTTTTCACACAATTTGGTGAAAACGTACCATATTATGTCCCTAATAGGCTGTATTTTTTGAAATCAAAATATTTATTTTTATGTTTAATTTTAATTTTAAACCAAAAAAGTGACTTCATTTTCACACGAAAATTCACCTGTATAGAAAACAGTTTTTTCAATAAAACATTAATCATTATATTTTGGATTTTGAGATCAATTAAACTCAAGTAAGTAAAGAAGTAATTGGAATATTTTCAATTCAAAGGTATGGTTTTGAAGTTTCTCAGAAAAAAAACTACAATTCACATTTTACGTGTTTCGGATCGGATTAATCATTATGTTTGTTGAAACGTCTACTTTTAGATGGTGTAAAAAAAATAAACATTAACATAACGTGAACACAGAAACATTAAGTAGGAACTGCGAAATACTGAAAAAACTTGATTTTAAAGAGTTATTTTTCAATGATTGTTTAAAAATATTCATTATTCGTTAAAATTTACCTTCGAAATCCTTGAAGAATATAAACTTTTGCCATGGTAATGGACCTATATGCAATCAAACATTTTTCACCTCCCAAAAGGGTTGGTATCTACCCCCAGGGTAAAAGCAACCTTCGCTACAGAGTCACTTTTGGAGCAGAGGGTAAGTAGAACATAAATAAACATTTTTGGGCAAATCGGTGCTGTTTTGAAAAATTATACAGTTTTATGTATTTTACGTTCCATGCCTTTAGTAGTATAGCATTATAACATTTATTAATATATGTATTGGCATTTGGTATATAATTTCTAACTATTTATACAATAACTAAAAAAAATAACATAAATATTTCTGTGTAAGTGTGTTGTTTATGATATAAATTTGTAAAATATGTACCATAAAACTGGTCTATAATGTATATATGTATACTGTCTTGTATTCTCTTTCGTTCCTCTTATTTGTATTAGAAAAATAGAGATAAATGAAAACAAAGAAAATACCAAGCTTTAGACCTTTAATTGCTTATTATTTTATTTCTTTTGCATATATTTCGAGGTTTTTGTGACCTCCTCTTCAGTGCACTATTACAGGATGTGAGAATGAAAGATAAAATTATACAAAAATGTTAAAATTAAAGTAATATGAACTTACATAGATATTAAGCAAAATTTCAATTTTTTAGCATTTTAGTTTTTCTACATAAATCAACTCCATTAAGTTTCGTTTTTTCCGATAAAAATATAAAATTGTATGCAAACAACCATTTAAATAAATTAAATTATATGAACACATTAAAAAATTTAAAAGTTAAAAAATTATTAAAAAATTATTAAAAATTTTACGGACAAATAAATTAAATTAAAAATGTTTTGTCATTTACTAAAAATTATCTAAAGTACGTATCAAATGTTTTATTTTAATTGGTCAATGAACTAAATAAAATTGTAAAACAAGACCTTATTAATCCCGCCGTTTTTTCTTGTCTGTACATAACGAATCCGTTATCAGCTGTTCTTATGTATATATATGTTCTTGTCATTGTTATTTGTTTTATGTCAAAATATATTATTATGACTAAACAAACTGGTACGTTAGTTTGATTTTCAGAGGTTTTGTTTTTTCTTTATTGTTGATGGTTGTGTTATTCTAATTAATTTAACTGCAATTTTTGGTTATTGTTTCTTCTGTTTTAAGTGATTTAAGATATGAGTGAAGGCAGGATTTAGTATCTCAAAATCCGACTTGAGATTTACTGTGTTTTGTTTGTGTTGGTGAATAGAGATTGACTCCAGTGTTAAACGTTTTTCCCAATGTTTTTCCTTCGTTAATATTTTGGTGTCATCATAATTGAACCGGTGTCCTGTTTGTTTGCTGTGGTGGAAAGCAGCAGTATTGTTAGTTTTTGTTTTGTTTGTTGAGACATCATTGATATGTTGTTTTAGTCGACTACCTAGTTTTTGTCCCGTTTGGCCAATGTAGACCCCTGCACAGTTGTTGCAGTTTATTGCATAAACCACACCGTGTTGTTCCATGGTGTTGACTTTGTCATAGGGCTTGCTTGTTGTTTTTCCTACAGTTGTATATGGTTTGAAAGCTACTTTTATATTGTGGTCATTGGATGAAAATAAATGGCTGAGTTTTTCAGAAAGGTTTTTTTGTGTATATCATTCCTTTGTAATTAATTCGGGTGCTGTGATCCTTAGTGTTGTTTTTGTCCTGTTTGTGGTATTGTTTTAATAACTGGTTTATTAATTTCTTGGGGTAGCCATTCATTGCTAGGATGCTGTGTATTTTATCTAGAGTTTCGTGCTTGTAGTCTTCGGATGTGATTGTTAACATTCTGGATATTAACCCATAAGCCATACTATTTTTTTGGTGTTGTGGGTGTTCAGATTGATAGTTTATTAATCTATTTTTTGATGTTGGTTTTTGGTAATAGCTTGTTGTTATTTTGTTGTTGCTGTTTCTGTGTATTATCATATCCAGATATGGAATCTCATTATTGTTTTCCATTTCATATGTGAATTGGATTGATTTATTTTCGTTGTTTAGTATCCTGTAAAAGTTCTCCATCTCTTCATTTGGTATTATAGCCAAAGTGTCATCTACGTATTTTACAAGAAGAGTGGGTGTAAAGCCAGCATTATGTAAGGCAGAATCTAATAGATCTGTTATTACAAAATCAGCTAGTATACCGGATACAGAACCACCTATTGTGAGACCATCTTTCTGTTTATAGTATCTGTTGTTGAATTTTACGTAGTTGCTTTCCACTACGCAAAGACTTATCATTTTGTTAAATACATTTTCTGGTATTGGTGTTATTTGTTCTATGAGTGGCCATCTTTTGTGTATGGATTGGTATACTAGATCTATGGGTATGCGTTCATACATGGAAACAATGTCAAATGAGACTATAATGTCATCGTTTTGAATCTCTATGCCATCCAGAATTTGTTTTAGATGGTAAGAATTTCTTATATTATATTCCTTATTTCTTATTGCTGTGGTTAAAATTTTGTTTAGCTCTTTTGCCATTTTTTCTGTGGGAGAATTGTTTGAGTTGATTATGAACCTAGTACCCGGTTTGTGAATCTTTGGTGTTGCACGGGCACGTGGTGGTTGTGCAGTGAAAGTAAGTAGTTGTTTTTTCTTTCTTGTGTCAATAAATCTATGTTTTAATAGATCCCGCACTATACTATTGTTCTTTTCTTCGAGTCGTTTTGTGGGGTCCCTAGATAACAATCTGAATTTGGTGGTATCATTAAAATGATCACTCATAATTTGTTCATATTGTTGTTTGTCCATAGCAATGGTGACATTACCTTTGTCAGCTTCGGTTATTACGATATCCGGGTTGTTTTTGAGAAACTTTTTTGTGTTATGGTATGCTGTGTGTAGTACTTTTTGTGTTCTGTTCATATGTGAATTTTGATGCATATGATTGGAGATGATAGTGGCTGCTTTTCCTCTTATGACATTGCGCTCTTCAATTGGTTGCATGCTAGTTATTATGTTTTCAACATCAGCAATTATTCTGCTTATTGGAATTTCTGTTTTGTTTTGGGACACAGTGAATTTGGGACCTAGTGCCAACATCATGTGTACATCATCAGGTATCGGCTTATTTGTCAATATTTTGCACCATTCTTCATTGTATGCTAAATTGGGAGTTTGAGCTTGAACTAATTTATTAAATTTATTATTCAGGTTGTTGGTTATGTTGTTATGATAATCATTTGTGTTATTTTTGAGTCTGCAAATAAACTGATTGATAATATGTTGGGGTGCCAGACGATACATTTTGGCATGGATAGATCTGGATCTTGTTTTTAGATTCTTGATTTGTACGATTGTGGTGGATATTTCCATATTTAAGATTTTGAAATTGGTTCTGGTAATGAACCTTTGTATCTTGTATCTGTATTCTGTGTTGGTATTGGTGCTGAGAAGTTTTTTAGTTCTATTGTGTATGAAAGTAGGGACTATCCTTTCCTTCCTACATTTTATTAAAAAATTCTTCATCGAAATGCACCTCTTAATGGAGTTAATATTGTTGTGGTATTTCTTGCATGTGTTTTTGCAAGTAATTCCGTATTCATCTTCAAGTCCTTTATAGGAAGTTACTAACGTATTAGTTGACATTTATGCTTGAGTCAATCTTCTGTGTAAGTGTGTTGTTTATGATATAAATTTGTAAAATATGTACCATAAAACTGGTCTATAATGTATATATGTATACTGTCTTGTATTCTCTTTCGTTCCTCTTATTTGTATTAGAAAAATAGAGATAAATGAAAACAAAGAAAATACCAAGCTTTAGACCTTTAATTGCTTATTATTTTATTTCTTTTGCATATATTTCGAGGTTTTTGTGACCTCCTCTTCAGTGCACTATTACAGGATGTGAGAATGAAAGATAAAATTATACAAAAATGTTAAAATTAAAGTAATATGAACTTACATAGATATTAAGCAAAATTTCAATTTTTTAGCATTTTAGTTTTTCTACATAAATCAACTCCATTAAGTTTCGTTTTTTCCGATAAAAATATAAAATTGTATGCAAACAACCATTTAAATAAATTAAATTATATGAACACATTAAAAAATTTAAAAGTTAAAAAATTATTAAAAAATTATTAAAAATTTTACGGACAAATAAATTAAATTAAAAATGTTTTGTCATTTACTAAAAATTATCTAAAGTACGTATCAAATGTTTTATTTTAATTGGTCAATGAACTAAATAAAATTGTAAAACAAGACCTTATTAATCCCGCCGTTTTTTCTTGTCTGTACATAACGAATCCGTTATCAGCTGTTCTTATGTATATATATGTTCTTGTCATTGTTATTTGTTTTATGTCAAAATATATTATTATGACTAAACAAACTGGTACGTTAGTTTGATTTTCAGAGGTTTTGTTTTTTCTTTATTGTTGATGGTTGTGTTATTCTAATTAATTTAACTGCAATTTTTGGTTATTGTTTCTTCTGTTTTAAGTGATTTAAGATATGAGTGAAGGCAGGATTTAGTATCTCAAAATCCGACTTGAGATTTACTGTGTTTTGTTTGTGTTGGTGAATAGAGATTGACTCCAGTGTTAAACGTTTTTCCCAATGTTTTTCCTTCGTTAATATTTTGGTGTCATCATAATTGAACCGGTGTCCTGTTTGTTTGCTGTGGTGGAAAGCAGCAGTATTGTTAGTTTTTGTTTTGTTTGTTGAGACATCATTGATATGTTGTTTTAGTCGACTACCTAGTTTTTGTCCCGTTTGGCCAATGTAGACCCCTGCACAGTTGTTGCAGTTTATTGCATAAACCACACCGTGTTGTTCCATGGTGTTGACTTTGTCATAGGGCTTGCTTGTTGTTTTTCCTACAGTTGTATATGGTTTGAAAGCTACTTTTATATTGTGGTCATTGGATGAAAATAAATGGCTGAGTTTTTCAGAAAGGTTTTTTGTGTATATCATTCCTTTGTAATTAATTCGGGTGCTGTGATCCTTAGTGTTGTTTTTGTCCTGTTTGTGGTATTGTTTTAATAACTGGTTTATTAATTTCTTGGGGTAGCCATTCATTGCTAGGATGCTGTGTATTTTATCTAGAGTTTCGTGCTTGTAGTCTTCGGATGTGATTGTTAACATTCTGGATATTAACCCATAAGCCATACTATTTTTTTGGTGTTGTGGGTGTTCAGATTGATAGTTTATTAATCTATTTTTTGATGTTGGTTTTTGGTAATAGCTTGTTGTTATTTTGTTGTTGCTGTTTCTGTGTATTATCATATCCAGATATGGAATCTCATTATTGTTTTCCATTTCATATGTGAATTGGATTGATTTATTTTCGTTGTTTAGTATCCTGTAAAAGTTCTCCATCTCTTCATTTGGTATTATAGCCAAAGTGTCATCTACGTATTTTACAAGAAGAGTGGGTGTAAAGCCAGCATTATGTAAGGCAGAATCTAATAGATCTGTTATTACAAAATCAGCTAGTATACCGGATACAGAACCACCTATTGTGAGACCATCTTTCTGTTTATAGTATCTGTTGTTGAATTTTACGTAGTTGCTTTCCACTACGCAAAGACTTATCATTTTGTTAAATACATTTTCTGGTATTGGTGTTATTTGTTCTATGAGTGGCCATCTTTTGTGTATGGATTGGTATACTAGATCTATGGGTATGCGTTCATACATGGAAACAATGTCAAATGAGACTATAATGTCATCGTTTTGAATCTCTATGCCATCCAGAATTTGTTTTAGATGGTAAGAATTTCTTATATTATATTCCTTATTTCTTATTGCTGTGGTTAAAATTTTGTTTAGCTCTTTTGCCATTTTTTCTGTGGGAGAATTGTTTGAGTTGATTATGAACCTAGTACCCGGTTTGTGAATCTTTGGTGTTGCACGGGCACGTGGTGGTTGTGCAGTGAAAGTAAGTAGTTGTTTTTTCTTTCTTGTGTCAATAAATCTATGTTTTAATAGATCCCATTTTAATAGATGGTCTCACAATAGGTGGTTCTGTATCCGGTATACTAGCTGATTTTGTAATAACAGATCTATTAGATTCTGCCTTACATAATGCTGGCTTTACACCCACTCTTCTTGTAAAATACGTAGATGACACTTTGGCTATAATACCAAATGAAGAGATGGAGAACTTTTACAGGATACTAAACAACGAAAATAAATCAATCCAATTCACATATGAAATGGAAAACAATAATGAGATTCCATATCTGGATATGATAATACACAGAAACAGCAACAACAAAATAACAACAAGCTATTACCAAAAACCAACATCAAAAAATAGATTAATAAACTATCAATCTGAACACCCACAACACCAAAAAAATAGTATGGCTTATGGGTTAATATCCAGAATGTTAACAATCACATCCGAAGACTACAAGCACGAAACTCTAGATAAAATACACAGCATCCTAGCAATGAATGGCTACCCCAAGAAATTAATAAACCAGTTATTAAAACAATACCACAAACAGGACAAAAACAACACTAAGGATCACAGCACCCGAATTAATTACAAAGGAATGATATACACAAAAAACCTTTCTGAAAAACTCAGCCATTTATTTTCATCCAATGACCACAATATAAAAGTAGCTTTCAAACCATATACAACTGTAGGAAAAACAACAAGCAAGCCCTATGACAAAGTCAACACCATGGAACAACACGGTGTGGTTTATGCAATAAACTGCAACAACTGTGCAGGGGTCTACATTGGCCAAACGGGACAAAAACTAGGTAGTCGACTAAAACAACATATCAATGATGTCTCAACAAACAAAACAAAAACTAACAATACTGCTGCTTTCCACCACAGCAAACAAACAGGACACCGGTTCAATTATGATGACACCAAAATATTAACGAAGGAAAAACATTGGGAAAAACGTTTAACACTGGAGTCAATCTCTATTCACCAACACAAACAAAACACAGTAAATCTCAAGTCGGATTTTGAGATACTAAATCCTGCCTTCACTCATATCTTAAATCACTTAAAACAGAAGAAACAATAACCAAAAATTGCAGTTAAATTAATTAGAATAACACAACCATCAACAATAAAGAAAAAACAAAACCTCTGAAAATCAAACTAACGTACCAGTTTGTTTAGTCATAATAATATATTTTGACATAAAACAAATAACAATGACAAGAACATATATATACATAAGAACAGCTGATAACGGATTCGTTATGTACAGACAAGAAAAAACGGCGGGATTAATAAGGTCTTGTTTTACAATTTTATTTAGTTCATTGACCAATTAAAATAAAACATTTGATACGTACTTTAGATAATTTTTAGTAAATGACAAAACATTTTTAATTTAATTTATTTGTCCGTAAAATTTTTAATAATTTTTTAATAATTTTTTAACTTTTAAATTTTTTAATGTGTTCATATAATTTAATTTATTTAAATGGTTGTTTGCATACAATTTTATATTTTTATCGGAAAAAACGAAACTTAATGGAGTTGATTTATGTAGAAAAACTAAAATGCTAAAAAATTGAAATTTTGCTTAATATCTATGTAAGTTCATATTACTTTAATTTTAACATTTTTGTATAATTTTATCTTTCATTCTCACATCCTGTAATAGTGCACTGAAGAGGAGGTCACAAAAACCTCGAAATATATGCAAAAGAAATAAAATAATAAGCAATTAAAGGTCTAAAGCTTGGTATTTTCTTTGTTTTCATTTATCTCTATTTTTCTAATACAAATAAGAGGAACGAAAGAGAATACAAGACAGTATACATAAATATTTCTTTTTTCTAACTTTATAACGGATATTGTAAACCAAAAATATTTTTTCTGCATAAATATTATAGAAGTTGTTTAAACAATATAAATTATTTCGTCCCCGCTCCAAAAGGTTTCTGATTTTAAATAATATAAAAAAAGTCCAAGCGGCAGGATGTACGCTAGAAATATGAAGATTTCGAGATAAGACAGTTTTGTGTACAAGTAAAATCTGATGTATCAGATTGGTTTAAACAAAACAAACTAATTACAAACAGATATCGAACAAATTTTAAAAAGAAAATTAGGTACATATAAGCAAAACTATATCTATGCAATTTCGGAACGTTGTTACGACGAACAAACAAATATCAAATCTACCACAGAACATGTGTGTGACAATGTATTACACTATATGAAAAACACACCGCAAACCTTCTCTATATCATATGTCACGCAGTTACTGCGAAATATCATAATAGTTTATTTCTAAGAAAAAAAAATAATTTCTTCTATTTAAATCTTTTTATTTATTTTTCATTGATTGTTATAAGGTTTTTGCTAATTGTTGTTGTTGGGGATTGTTGCAAACTCTTTTGTTGAAGCCGACAAGGCAAAAACCTCTAACTGCAGAGGTTTATATTTAAAAGAAACGGATTAAAATATTTTCAAAGATTCAAAATTTATGAAGTTTTGCAAAATATTAATATCCAAACGGCCTTTAACGGTTTAAAAAAAAACTTTTTTCCTGGTAGAAAGCCTTTAGCTTCTTAGCCATGAGTCCGATTTTGCTGATTTACGAACTTGTCCAAAATATTAATAAAACACACATTTTTCGTTAAACATTTTCGATTTGGCTTCACAAATGTGACCGTGAGAGTGCCGGTTGTTTCAAAAGCATTTTGTGTTTTACATGCTTTTTTGTTGGAGCCGCTCACTCATGGAACCTCTAATTGCAGCAGTCTATTTTTAAAAGAAATTGATAAAAAAGATTTCAAAGATTCTAAATTTATGAACTTTTTAAAAATATTAGTATCCAAACGGCCGTTATAACGAATTTAAAAAACTAACTTTTTTTCTAGTATAAAGCCTCTTGTTTCTGTTCAAAATATTCATATAAAACACACATTTTAAAAAAAATTTGTTTGATCTGGCTCCACAAATGCGACCGTGAGAGTGCCGGTTGTTACAAAAGCATTTTATTTTAAAAAGATTTTTTGTTGCAGCCGCTCACTCACGAACCTCTAATTGCAGTGGTCTATTTTTAAAAGAAATTGATAAACAAGATTCCAAAGATTCTAAATTTGTTAACTATTTTAAATATTAGTATCCAAACGGTCGTTATAATGGTTTTAAAAAATCATTTTTTTTAGTAAAAAGCCTCTAGTTTCTTAGCCACGTGTCGGATTAACGAACATGTCCAAGATATCTTTCGGTATCAAAATTTTTTCCGCACCGAAATGACGCCCATTGCATTAAGTAGATTTTTATATAAAATACACCTAATTATTAAAATCGGAGCTGTTCTTGAGGACTTATAACCAAAAGACTTCGTTGACGCGATTTATGGTTCTATCAAACTTCAAACTGATTGGAAAAGCTGAAAAATATCAAGTTGTTGCATAATAAATGTCGTTTTTTATTTTCAAAAATTGTAATTACTAAGGCAATGTTAATTGAGAAATTTTTTGTGTGAATATCTTGGAAAAAGTTTGAATTTTTGATTTAATTTTTGCAATATTTTTAGAATTTTGAGAAAGTTTCATTCTTTGAGTTTGTAATAATTTTTGGAATATTTTTGGAATTTTGAAAAAAGGATAAACTTTTGATTTTATTATAATGTTTAGAATATTTTTGGAATTTTGAAGGCAATTAAATTTTTGGTTTTGTAATAATTTCTCGAAACGCTAAATAGAGAGGTTTTAGAGTAGATTGCTGATTATATCATCTTTTCACTAAATTATGTCAATTTATAATCTGTTATAATTTTCCGGCAACGTATTGATGTTTCGCGTTAGTTATGTAATAAAGTTCTAAACAGAGATAAAAAAATACATGTTCTTTAACAAAGATTTATGTTTGATATACATCGCTGCCCAAAATTAAAAACAATGTCCTCATGAAAATTTTATGCCGAAAACTTTATCAAAATCCTTAACCAAAACCGAAGTCTTGATATCTCAGAGCTTAAGATTTCAGCCCCTCCATTTTTTTCTCTTAATGTTCATTGAGACAATAAGGGAAATTGCAATCGTTGAAGGACAAGAGATGGAAGGTTGATCTGTATTTATGCGATCAAATTATTTAATCAAGAGGATTATATATTTTAAAATCAAAGTGAAAACATGTAAATTAAAATTATGTAATAAAATTGTTTTAATTTTTATTTGTTATTTAATTGAATAAAATTATATCTTTCTCCGGTGGTGAAACTATGAGGCAGATTTTTAGTGATGATGGAGATTTTCAAATAAAGTTGGGATTGAGTGAATTAATAAAAGTCAAAAATGTACAAGAAGATAGTAAAAATGTAGCGGAATGTGGAATGGAATGTGTTTTTTAGTGTGTGTTTTTGAGTGTGTTTTTTAGTGTTTGCGAGAAATATACATAAAGAAAGCAGTATCCCATAGCTTGTCCGTTTATGTTTCATACAATGGACTGTTGGGGTATTAGAAGATGCTAATCATCTGAAGTAAATCATCATACACATCAATTAATGTAAGCTTTTAGTCTATTTTCTATAATCTTTTGTTGTTTTTACATAGTACTTGTTATAAATTATTTTTCTTTCTTAGCTAAATTTTACTATTGATAAAGTTTTTTATGTTGAAAACTTGTGCAAAATTTTTATATTTAAATAAATTTTTTTTAAGATTTTTAGATCCCAGGTCAGGATTCCTGTTGGTTTTTATAAGAGTCCAATCGTTTCAGAGTACTGTTGGAAATTTCTAAGATAAAAATCATTTTTCATTTACGTGTTTCGGATGAATTTTGAACTTCCCATCAGCGCCAGCTCGAATCCCTTTGCAGAAGCGCTATCGATTAGTTGAGTTATTGAGTCGTTGAGTTACTGAGTTATTTATGTATATATAATAACGGAAAAAAAACTTTAAAAAGTAGAAAATTGCACGACCATAATATTATCCAGAAAACTTATAACCAGCTTGTTTTTCTTAAATTGAAGCTTGGTTTTCTTCAATTTAATAGGCATAAATTCTACGTATCTTACGTTTAATTGACAAACAGCGATAAATCGTTTTCTTAGAAATTGCTATTTAAGTTTGTTCAGTTGGCAACAATTTATGTTTATAAAACCCAAAAACAACGAGCTCGTTTCACGCGTTCATTTCCAACGCATGCCACAAGTTAGTGAATCATCACATAATAATTAATTAATTATTCGGATTGTGAGGTTTCAACTCAATATTAAGATACATAGAAACTGTTGATTTTTGGATTTAGGCTAGATCGCTGCCAAAATGTCTATTACTTGAATTCATTTATTCAGAAATCAGACAGAATAAATATGATGCTAAAAGATGTCAAGCGAAGGTCTTAAACAATTTTCTTGAACATCATCTAGAGAGATAAAAACATGCCCGCCACGCCCAGATATTATAAAAATTGATGCTATTTAGTAGTAGACATCAGCGCAACAAATATAGGTCCTAGTTAAATTTGAATTATTTATGTGTTAGAAAATCATTTTTTCTATTTACAGTTTTGTTTTATTATTAATTTAATTCATAAACATACATGCATAAAATAGTTTATAGGGTAAAGTAATGACTGAGAATAATAAATTCGGTCGTGAACCAATTGAATTCAGTTATTTGTGAAGAAATAAAATGAATAGTGAAACACAATTTTCAAGTTTATTCATGTATTGGTTCCTTAAATTAAACATTTTTTTATATTTGATCATTCTTAATGAAGCATTATTTAGGTTTTATTTGTTTAACAAATGTTTTGTTTTTTACTATTTTGATCAAAAGATTTGTTTTGATTAAAATAATTTTTAATTAGAAAAACAATCTGCTTATAAGTTTTCTGGATAATATTATGGTCGTGCAATTTTCTACTTTTTAAAGTTTTTTCTGTTTTATTTCACTATTTTTTTCAAGATAAGGATAATATTAAGTTATATATTTTGAGAATCTGGTTATTTCGGTACGGTAGGATCAAAGCATTAAATTTACGCAAACAAAAAATTTTTCGTATCCCAAGTTTTTTTTACTTTTCTGCAGCTAAATTCTGTAACGGTGAAGCGGTGAAGTGGTAAGTTTTTTATCACTTCACCGCAAAAATATCTAAGTGAGTGAAGTTTTAAAATTATAAAGATAACACTGATTTTTTGTTTTGGCAATAAAATGAAATCGTTTCTTTTGACATTATGTCAAAAAACACCATAACGTCAATGTGATTTCATTTTTTAAAATTGTATTTCTAAATTTAATGCAGATTTATTTTTCAAATTTATTTTTTAAAATATTTATATATATTTAAATTTGTAAAAATTAACGTTTAAATTGTGTTAAAAGTTAAAATAAAAATTTAATTTTATATATTGTTGACGTTTGACAGTACGGCGCTTGCTATTAAATTTTTTAACATTCAAATCGCATATAGAATCGCAAAAATGGTAAAATGATAAAAAATTAGTGATAAAATCGAAATGAAGAAATTTTTAACACTTCACCACTTCACAGTTAGAGAATTTGACTGCAGGACTAGGGTATAAAAACACAAGCAAAATTGTGTATGTTAGTCAGTATTCGATTTAGAAAACTCTTACACCAGACAATTTGTGTGATTGTTAAGTTGAACTGATTAAATTCTGGGACATGTGTCAACTCTCTCTCTGCTGCTGCCCTGTGGATGTTTTTTAAAAATTAATTTTTTTACAATTTTAATACTTAAAACGTTTGATTTCATTCTATAAGTCTTTCAGTATTTCTGGAAAATTATGAGAGGCGTCGTTTGATATGCATACCGTCTAGACTATGTGTGCAATCTAGGCCATTAATAGGCCATGAAAAGAGTTTTTTGAAAATCTTAAATATTTTTTTTATAAGCTCTATATACAAAATTTGATTCAATTCTCATTATTTGTATAACAAAACCAATCTCAGCATGTGTCGATACATTAGCTGCATTTCATGGAACCGTGTGATCCGGATCCGCTTAAGTTTCACAGCAAACTGAGATCAAAAACAAAGTTGGATCTTATTTTGCATGTAAAACTTAAACGAATTCGGATCACGGGGCTTCATAAATTGCAACTATTGTTATTTTTTAGTAAAATAAATAATTTATTTATAATTTAAATAAGTTATTTTTAGTAAAATAAATAATAATTTGTCACAGCTCCATGATTTCCATATACATATAATTTATGTATATAATTACGTATATAATTTAAATTTTTAATATCTTTTGTATTTTCAATTAATATACAGAATTTTACATTTATTGAATAAGTTATAAAAATATCAAATGAAAAGCTCATCAAGTATTTCAGCAGTTTGAGATATGTTTTCGTCAGTTTATTATCACTTAATTTTTTAAATGATTGATTCAAGAATTTGTTCGTAATAATGCAATAAAAAGTGTTTCAATTCTGTTTTTGTTTAACTTGGCTTTATTAGGAGAGTTTGCCGACATCGATAACCGATGTTCAAAGTATTAGCATGATTCGTTTTCATAGCATAGTGTCTTCACCTAGCTCATTTATTCTCTTGGCAATACTTTCGAATATATGCTAATTTATTCTAAAAACTTTTAATATTTTATTGTTAGATAGTTGATGTTTAAACAGTACCCGTTTGTCTAATTTCTCAAATATCTAACTGGCATTAACCGAATAAAATATGATCTCCACACCAAATTAAAAAAGATCTCCAAATTGAAACTTTTTTTTTTAAAACATTAATAATTTTCCCGATTTTGTTCAGTATTTTACTGTATTTTATTAGAATCGTCATATCAAGAAGCACTAAGTCATATCCCTTGAAAATAATATTTTGGGGCAAATAACAGAAAACATGTCTATAAAAGATAAATGAATAATATGCTCAATTGTTCTTACGGAAAATGTTCTGAAATCTGAAAGCAGCCGCGATCTCTATATCGACGAATTATAACTATTATTTTTGGTCGCAAATCGAGTTTTATTGTATGGATCGTGTTCGTTATGTTGTAAAATAATTATTATTGGATAAACCTTAACGAGCAGTTATTGATTTACAATCCTGATGGCAGCTACTTTGTGATATATTTGGTTATTTGATATTCAACTAAAAAGATATACATATTATCAACTATTTCAAACATGTGTTGATCTGTATGTTCCTTTCCATTTAATTAGATTTAATTATCACATAACACTTCTGCAGTTTCAATACCATAAAATGCCTCACAAAACAATCACGGATGAAATTAATTCATAAAAATTGATCTATACCGTTTTTACAGACCTACAGTTTAACCGTACAATATAATTGAAGTTTTTATTTACGAAATAATGTATCAAAAACTGAAGAAACAGACCTTCAATTATTTCTTCAATGCCTTCTTTCTTTTTTCATTTATTTTCATTCCAAAATCCAAAACAACAAAAAATACATATTGAGAAATAATCAATTCATTCTTCCTTAAAAAAATGATACGACAATCACCAACAGAAAACCGAAACATAAAAAAGAAGAAAATAACAACAAAAAGTAGTAAAAACTGAATAACTACGAAATATTTCTTCAATTAAAAAACTGAAGCAAATATTGTAGGTGTCGTAAAAATACCCAAAATGCTATTTCGTAATGACGTCACAACGTTTTATTGTGCAGTTAAACTGTGTGCCTAAATCGATCTTTAAAATCAAGAATGTCTGTATGTTCATTCACACCATAAATCTAAATATGAATGCATATAAATCAGGGTTGTGCCGTAGACAAAATAGATTACTTTACATGTATAGATTACGTGTAAATTCCGCGAGATATTTTCGTGTAATCTATAATGTAAACTAAAACTATAATGTAATCTATTTAATTGATATGTGAATTCTTAAATTTTTTAGCAATAAATTAACTTTTTTCAAGATCGCAGGATCTTGTTTTTGACAATATTATTGATCATGTCTTTTGCGAAAAATTTTTCAGTATAATACAATATTTCCACATATTTCTTCTTAAATCAAAATAAATAGATTACGCCAAATTTACATAGATGACATAGATTACATTACATAGATTACATGTAATGTGATCTATTTTAGATTACGCGTAAAGGAACAACCCTGATATAAATTACCAATACATATCTTTAATTTATAAATTTAAAAAACTCCATTCATCTTTCTAAATATGTGAGTTATGTAAAAAAAACCTAAACCAAATACTACAATAAATGCGTAAAAATTAACATTACATCAACAAGAGTATTTAATATAATTTTTTTCTATTTATCATATCCCAAATATATATAAGGTATATAATCATAAGGTATATATAAGGTATATAATCATAAAGCCCTTTTTTGTATTGTAAAAATATAATTAACACAAATCCAAATAAATTTTTATTGTTCCTCTGAGTTTTTTGTATGTTTATTCAATTTATCCCGTTACGGTCTATTTTGGGTTAATCTCAAATTTTAGTAAATTTGGACATTTTTTATCTGCAAAACTAATATCGCTGGGGTAAATTTTAATGGAAAGATTTTCTTAAACCTAGGTTCCATGCCTAAAATCAATACATAGTAACGTTTCTACGATTTTAAAACGACGATTGAATCTCAAGGTTATGAATTTTAATGTATAGTAATAGACAAAGTTATTTTCACTGGTCGTGCTTAATAACTATCGCTATTGCACAATATATCATAAAATTTAGAGATTTCCAAGCTCGGACTCACTTGAAGACAAAAGAAAATTATTCATACTACTGCATTGGTTTCTTGAGCAAGTATCCCGCGCTCGGGAGTCATCGCTAACAATGGCTTGTAAAATCTGGTCTAATATAGACTTTCACCATTTCTACAGACCAACTCTTCCCCAACTTAACAGAAGGACTGATCTGGTATGGACTTTCACCATTTTTACAGTCCAGATATGGTTCCTCTAACTAAAAATAAATTATTATATATAACTAAATTAATCACTAACGCAATGCTAGCAGAGCGCTCCGGAGAGCCGCCCATATCCCTCTAAACTCTAATGGTCGTAGCAACAATGTATTGCAATAAAATTTAGACAGAAAAAAAACACATTTTATATTGTAAGAGGGTGAAATCTTAACCAGAAAATATTGAGACTGGACTTCACTTCACTTCAATAAAAAAATTCGAGGTGCTGAGGAGTGGTACAACTGGCGAACGCCTAAGGTGCTGTCACCAAGATAACCACTCCTCCACACCCCAAAACTCTTTCGAAGAGAAGAGGAGGCCGATCTCAATAGGTCGGCCGATCCCATGCCAATCCCGACCATCAAGATTTCTCCAAATTCAATGTTACTACTCATTATCGCTTAACATGAACGTTTTTTAACAAAAAATATGCAAATTTCCTTGTTTTGACACACTTAACGATTTTTTGACACACTTCCGGTACAGTTATCAAACACATCGTCCTTCGACTCTTACCATTGAATATACAATTATTTTTGGAAACAAAAATTTTTGAAATCTCTCCAGCGGTTTTCGAGATTTCATCAGTTGTGACGGCCGGCAGACAAACGTCGTGAAATGCCAAAAAAAGTGTAGGTAACATTTTCACTTTTGGCCCGAGAATGTAATACTTATGGTCTTTCAGACCGAAGTAATAAACATTTTTTTTATTAATCGTTGATATAAATCGTCTTCAATGACGTTACTGTTTGTACTACGAATGTTGAAGCTTTTGATAAAATTAGTAAGATTAATTGAAGTTATATCTTATGGTAGTAGAAATCGTCGTTTCAAACGAAAGTCATCAACACCAAAGTTTGTTGTATCTGAATCGTATAAGTTTAGGACAGTTGCAGATGACATGTACCATCGTTTCTGGGTCTACATATGAACTTACCCTCATTCCAAAATATTTTTGTTGCGAATAAATTAATTTAAATCTAACATAAACTGGGCGATAAGATTTTTCAAAAACGTATCTTTTTCAAATATTCGACTATCACTTCTTATCGATTTAGGAAATAGTATATATGCTGGCAACATCATTTTTGGTACACTTAAGATAGAGTAACACTCAATTTAATTTCGGAATTAGTCAATTTCTTAAATGATCCTGGTATAACAGGTTATAACGGCTCCAATAGCTATGGCTTTGTTGGCTTCAAATATGGCTTTGTTGAGGATGTCCTGCGGGCAGGTCTTCAGTAAGGAAAGGTTAACTCATAAAATAGGTATATATAAGAAATCAATCATAAATAGGGTAAAAAATATCAATGAGGAAATGTGTAACAAAAATTTGTCGCACAATCTACCATCATCTCTGCATTGAAAAAAGAAATAATTAAGGCTATATATACAGGCTCAAGATCTAATAATAGCAATCCTAATATAAAAGCTTCATCATAACATATGATCTCCTGAAATTCTTTACATCAAAATAATTATATAGTTTTTTATTACAACTTAAAAAATATATAAATAATTTATAACATTTATTATTAAAATTCCTATCAAACCTCCAATTTTTAATGTAAAACATAATCAAACTACCACTATTTTGATGTTTCAATTTTAAAAGTTACAAATCAATTCCAATTATTGTATTCTGCTTTTAAAACTATGGCGCATCCCATAGACGACATACAATTTATTATTTATTTATTTCAAAACCAATTTTTTGCTTATATGACAAATTCTTATGTTTTTGTCTTAGATATTCTTTTTATAAATTAAGTGATTATATTAGAGTTTATTTTAGTTTAATTTCTTAAAAAAAAATAAACATAACTTAAAAATTTATGATAGTTTTTTGTTTTAACCATTTGATGACAAATTTTTTAAACAATTGAAATTCAATTTATTGTAGATTTTTAAATCTTAAGAACGAGAGAAAAATTCAAATATGTACGTACATATAGTGAAACACAAAATTTCATTTCTAGTAAGTAATTCATATATTTATTAACCGTTATAACCTGTTTAACCGAAAAATAATGTTTCCATTAGAATATTTATTTAAGGTGATATTCCTTACATTCATTGTTTATGACAATTTAATCATTTTCGTTTTTTTGTTTAATGCGGCACCAAAATGATCTTCTGTGTTTTTTCAGATAAATTTTTCTGTTCAAAATATTTTCTTAACTTTTAATTTTTTCTCTACCAAACAAGATAAGAAGTTTCGGAAATAATTTAATAAAAGAAAACAACACAGATCATATTATAATGATACAAAAAATTATAAAGAAACGACAAATGTTTTTATCTCAATTAAGACAAAACAAGAAATTATGTTGCGAATGACAATTCCTTTTTCATTGTAACTTTTTTTTGCTGTTAAAGTTTGTCTCAGAATTTATCTTTGTTGTATATTTAGATAAAATCATCATCATCAACAAGAATATTATCGTTATTATTATACCATTTAGACGTAATCATGTTTTAAGCTGAATTTTATAGTCGACTGCGTAAAAACCATTCCAAACTAGTATATCCAATTAAGGTTGTTCAACCAAATGTTATAGTTGTCCAAATAAATTCAAATCAAAAATTTCAATTACTTTAATTAAATTTAAATTAAAAAATTTCGGTATTGATAAAAATGTAATTAAAATTAGAGATAATTTCTAATTACAATTAAATTTCGAAATAAACTGTGGGTTTAATTTAATTTATTTTTTTCCGGTTTTGATATTACGTTAATTTATTCAATTCAAATAGTTTAATTTTGATAATACAATTTTTTAAAGTTATGATATTATAATTGAATAATTAGGCTGAAAATTAAAACAAAATATTTTTTGTAATATGAAAAATATTGAGCAATAATAATAACATTAAAATTATTAAAAAAAACTCAATCTCTAATCAAATTCAAATTTTATATTTATTTTTTTACATAATTAAAAAAATTTCTTAAGTCATTCAATATTAATTAAAACATTTTTTTTCATTTTTAATTAATTTTTAATTCCGTTTGAAAAAAAATATGAATAAAGCAATTCAATTGAAAAATAAATGGAAATAAATATAAATTAAAATTTAATTAAATTGTATTATGTAAATTTTATCAAACGAGAAATAATAACATAATTTAATTATTTACTTTGACAAAATTCCGATTTATTAATAAAAACGAAGAAAATTATTAAATGGTTATTTATGTTGGTGTAACAGCTATGGAGTAATTAAGTGTATGAATGAATTGTGAAATCTAGACTACGTATGTATCGAATAATAACTTATGTTCTATAATTATGAAATAATTAGATATTGAAATTGATTGATTTCAACTATGGGCTCAATTTGAAACACAGTAAATAGTTCCTTTAACAGTTTTAAATGCCTGAGGACTTATTTTTTATTGTAAGGCTTGCTGCTGATTTTCGGAAGAAGATGATGTTGTTAGTAACTTAACAACCTAACAGTTGGACGTTCATCTACATAACATAGAAACCGCTTTCTTTGGAAGTTTGTAGCTTTCATTGAATTATCTACTCATTGGTTTGTCCTTGTTGACAGTTAAGATCGCATGCCAATTGTTAAATGTTATGGGTAAGGTTAACACGGACTTGAAGCATCCAGTGATATTGAAAGCTTGTTTCTGACGGCCAAGCACAGCCCAAGTTTTGAATAGAAACAACGACGTATTGATATTTCCAAAGCTATAGTTCCTGATTTTATCAATGTTTCAATGTTTATCAATGTTTCACCAATATCAATTTATCAATGTTTCACCAATGACGCTGACTAAAACTTTAGAGTTGTATGCATTTTTGAATCCTCGGACTTAAAAGTAAAATCATATGCACTCTCGTGTCATGCACCAGGTTTCCATTTGAAACATTTGACAACAAAAATTTGAAACACAATTTTTTCAATATTCTTAAACCATTGTGAAGTGAAGTCACCTGAGACTATTGATGCCGTCCAATCATTTTGTTTATACACAATTCAGATAAAGAAGTCTCTCTCTGAATTCTGTTACCATGACGGTTGGGATCTCCACAGTCTGACTGTTTGTTCAAGCCGACGGACGAGTAAAACAACGGAAAAATATACATATGGTAGGATGCAGTATATATCCCCGCATACTGTAGGTGAAAGTATTTATAAAAACAACTATATATCAGCAACATGGGAACACTGTTGGAAGGAATGTAATGTTAAATTACGATCATCTACATATTATACCCCACGCTTTTAAATAGAGCCTAGATACCAGGTTAGAAACAGGTGCAACGCTCCAAACTTGAAGTTTTATAGATTTGAAATATTATAGGCGCATTTGATTTGACTGAATGAACTGAAAAAACAATAACAGTTTCATACAATTTTTCAGTTGTTTCAGTTGCTTCAGTCGAATCGAATATATCTATAAAAAACTGGTTTTATTCGAAAGATTTGAAACATGTGCAACAATTCAGACATTTAATTTATTTTAGCACATAAATTAGTTAAGACATCTGAAATATTTGAAATGTTGAAATTCATGAGATTTTACTTAAAACCTTCAATTAAGATCAAAGCGAACCATCAAATCAAAGTTTTCTTATTCACTTCTCTTTAGCAGTCAAAAACGCAGGGATTACCCAAGTCCCAAAGTTTTATCAAATTAGGGTTGTTTATTACGCCAATACAATAAACTACAAAACTCAAATTTGAAATTTGCTAAATAAAATACGTAATGAAATGAAGTGAATCTTTAAAATTTTTCTTCTTCAAAATCAGCGGTTTTGCTAAAAACCTGGCAAAGAGAAAAAACTGAAAATAGAGATAAAAAAGCAAAATAAAATTAATTAACTCTAACAAGCTCAAATATAGTTCAATGGAATCTGCAACAAAACATTAAAAACCATTCGGGTCAAATGTCAAAACTTTGTTCAATATGTTCAATATGTGCTATGTTAAAAACAACATGAAAAAGATTCACAAAACATTTTATTAAGAAGCAAATTCCACTCATTTGTTAAAACTTTTAAAGAAAACACTGTCAAAAGTCAAATACAATAAGATATAAACGTTGCGGGTGGTCTTATTGAAGGTGTATGATAATTATTATTGTTATTATTATTATTATTTTAGTTCTTTGTGTATTTCGTTGCTTTATATAAATTAATTCTTTATTTATTTATGTAGATTGTGACTGATACTTCACCACCCGTACGTATATTCAAGTCCTCGTAGAACTTGAGGTTGATGTTTGTTAACACATCTAGTGATCCAAAAAGAAGTTTGATCGAGTAAAAAGTTTGATTACCTGAACTATTCTATAGCGTAAATATATATCAGTTTGCTGTAGTTTAAGTAGAGTGGTGATCCCAAATATTTAAAGAATTCAACTCCCTCAATTTGCTCTCGCCTCGCATGAAATTTTTTTCTCAGCCTCTCTGAAACATTCATATGTTTGATTTTTTCATAATTCATTTTTAGATCAATTTGTCCAGCACAAAAAGCGATTTGAAAGTCCCAATCAATAAAGGAATTCAAAATTTAATCTTTTTAACATCTTATCGCTAGAAATGCTGAAACTTAGAAGATATCAAAACCATATTTCCGAAACGTCTTAGTATTTATAATCGAAGACGCTATTGTAATTTGTAAGCGCTGCTGAGGCAATACTCGGACGGCTGGTAAATAATTTCCAGAAACCTTATAATAATAATCCTTTATTGACTTCAAATTTATAATACAGTTGTGTACATTTAATAATTTACTGAGATCAGCTTTTAATAGTAAGCTTTACAGCAGATGAAATTAATTATTATGAGTATTGCGAAAAAAAAAAATGAAAAAAGAATGTTTATATATACAAATGCAGTTCAGTCTGCTTAGTAACTAATAAAAAACTTATATTTACCTAACCTACTTAAATCTAAACTTAAAAGCTACGTTGCAAAAATTAAGCGGTAGTAAAGCTAATTGCGTTTATCAATTCATTTTCAATATAATTTAATTTATTTATATATCTATCATTAGCTTCTCTAGCAGCTACATTGACAAGCTTTATATTTAATTCGTTGTGCAGTCTTAAAGTGCTATAACGTCTAGGGCGTTTATATATAGTTTTTAGAAATTTGTTTTGAATGATTTGAAATTTCTTTTTATGACACAAAGCAATATCCCACCAAATTGGCGCACCATAAAGTATGATATTAAGAATCACACACTTGTAAATTAGTGTCTTATTATGACTATTCAGTTTACTATTTCTGTTGAGTAGAGGATATAGACTTTTGAACAGTGCATTACATTTTTGTTGTATTTGAGTGACGTGTGTCTTAAATGTTAATGATTTATCTAAATAAATTCCTAAATATTTAGTTGAAGGTTTCCATTCCAAAGAAGAGTTTTGAATCAGAAAGGGTTGTTGTGGAAGTTTACGGGATGCTCTGCACCTAGTAAAATAAATAGCTTCACATTTTGATATGTTAATACTAAGTTTCCAGTTTTTAAAAAATTCGAGAATTTTAGTGAGGTACAATTGAAGCTTATTGATAATAGATACCGCCAGCTCATCTGACACAAATATTGCAGTGTCATCAGCAAATAATGATAATTTACATTCACTATCTCTTGGAATATCATTGATGAATAAACAAAAAAGCAAAGGACTCAATACAGCACCTTGAGGAACCCCAGCTGGAATGCTAAGTATAGAGGACATGGAATCAAAAATCTGGACAAAAAATGTTCTATCAGTTAAGAACGATTTTATGATTTTAATTAAAAATATTGGAAATCCATATATAAATAATTTATAGCAGACTGCGTCTTGCCAAACTTTATCAAAGGCTCGTTCAAGGTCTAATAATATCATTCCAGTAGATTTTAGCGAAGATCTATTAGATTTAATATGATTGACTACACGATGGATTTGATGAACTGTAGAGTGCCCGGATCTAAAACCAAATTGCTCGTTTATAATTATTTGATTATCAGCTATGAACTCTTCCATTCTTCTTTTGATAATCTGCTCAAAGAGTTTTCCCAATGTACAAAGAAGACTAATAGGTCTGTAGCTTGTAGCAAGAGTGGGGTCTTTGCCAGGCTTTAAAACAGGAGTAATTTTTGCTTTTTTCCATTGAATGGGGAAATAGCCTAGGTTCAAGCAGCACTCGAATATTATCTTAAGAAAATGGATTCCACTTTCAGGAAGATTTTTAAGTAAAATAAATGGAATATTATCTACACCTGGAGCTTTGAGCCTTGGAAGGAATTTCAAAATATCAGAAATTTCAGAAGGGTGAATTTCAGGAATTGTAGCATTGTTATCCAAATTATTGAAATTAGTGCAAAAGTCATTCACTTGTTCTTCAATTACAATATTGGAGTTTGGAATTTGATGAGCGTCAAGGAAAACATCAGCCAATACTTGTGCTTTTTCTGTATTTAAGAAAATTCGATTTCCAGTGTTGGGAGTAACTAATGGTGGAATGGACTTGCGATGGTTTTTAAAATGTTTAGTTGTTTTCCAGAAGTTTTTTGAACCATTATCCAAGCATTCAAGCTTCGTTTGCCATTTTTGATTATAAAGGATATTTATATGATATTTAATAATTCTATTTAGCAAGTTTATTGAGGTTTTAATGTGAGCAAGGCGACTTCTGAGGTAAGATCTTCTAAGCGAATTTCGGTGTCTGATAAAACTTAACACTTGATCAGATAATAACAATTTATCAGTTGGAAGAACAGGCACAAGCGGTACGGATAGCTCACGAGCTGAAGAAATAGATGCTGTCAAAAAATCGACTGCAGCGTTGACATCTGAAATAGTATGAATTGAACTTAAATTGAAATTTTCAATTTCAGATGATATATGATTCTGATAAATGCTCCAATTAACATTTTTATAGTTAAAGTATTTACGATGGCAATGATCTACTTGATTATTAAATACTATTGAACAGAGGACTGGCAGATGATCGGAGCAGAGTGCTTGAATGGTGTTAACTTCGGATATTAACTGTGGGTTGTTTGTTAAAAATATATCAATAATACTAGGGACTCCAGCAGGACTATAGTGGGTAGGATCTTGGGGAGCGATAACAACACAATCAGAGTTAATAGAATAATCATATAAAGTTCGACCACCGCGGTTAGTTCTAGGACAAAACCAGTTAGGATGCTTACAATTTAAATCACCACCAATTAGGTAAGGAATATTACCACTACAAATTTTTATAAAATCATTTCTGAGATGCTCAGAATTCGAATATGAACAATATACAGAAAATATTTTAAGTTGATTATTATCACTACTTATTATATTAATACCCAGGGATTCTATACAATTTAATTTAAGGTCAGGAAGAAGCGAATGTTTAATGCAATCTTTTATAAGAATACCAACACCACCCCTGCGAAGATTTTCTCTATCATTACGATAAAAGCGAAAATTAGGAATCGAAAATGAAATAGAAGGCTTTAA
Source organism: Diogma glabrata (assembly GCA_963693315.1). Lineage (NCBI taxonomy): Eukaryota > Metazoa > Arthropoda > Insecta > Diptera > Cylindrotomidae > Diogma > Diogma glabrata. The sequence goes on along the minus strand of OY856186.1, from coordinate 146,167,669 downwards.
ATGCGTTTCACTAATAAGTAATATATCAATATTAAAATTATCTAAAAACTGAATTACCTCAAATTTTTTATTTTTTATACCGTACGCGTTCCACACACAAATTTTTAAAGAATTATGGATAACAGACATATTTAATAGCAATATTAGCCATAACATCAAATTGTTCTTCTTTGGAATGGCACCCCCGAAGTCCTGAAACAAGTTCTTTGAGAATTTGTAATAACTCATGTGGTGCAATCAAATCATTTGTGCTATCTGAATTAATATTAATTGAATTTTCATGATTGATTGCATTTGTTTGAACCACTGTACTGAACTGCATTTTTTTGTTAACAAAATTATTATTAAAATTATTATTAAAATTGTTATTGTTGTTTTGATGAGGTATTGAAGGAAGAATAGGAAAATCCTGTTGTTGAAATGAAAACGTTGGTTGATTTGAAGGTCGACTCAACTTATTTTTTAGATTCAGATGATTTTTTATTTGAATGTATTTTTCTCTTTCTGGACAAATTATAGAGTTAGATGTATGATTTCCACTACAATTACAGCAAACATGTTTAGTAATATCGTTTTGTAAAGGACACTCCATATCATCAATATGTTCATCTCCACCACAGAAATTACATTTTGGCTTCATGTAGCATGCGTTCGCTCCATGACCATACATTTTACATTTATAACATTGGAGAGGACCTTTGCTGGTGGATCGACAAATTTCCCATCTGCACACTGTGTTATTAACAAATCTTATATTTTTTAATTGATTCAGAGACATTGATCCCTTTTTGAAAGCAACAAAATAAAGGGCATCTTCACTGTTTCGACGATATTTTTTAGGAATAGTTTTCCAAACATTAACAGGACTCAGGCCACTATTCTCGAGGCTTTTCTTAACTTCATTTGTATCCATATCATGGAGCCCACATAGTACAAATTTAACAAAGCGGTTTTCCTCAAGCGTATATGAGAACATACCATTGTTATGTTCTTTTAATTTAGTAAAAATTTTGTTATAGTCTGATAGGCTATATGTTAGTATTTTTATACCAATTGACATGATTTGTATATTATATTTTGAAATATTTAGTTCCTTCATATTTTTATGAATCTCCGTTGAGGAAGATTTTGTAATTATTGGAGGAATCTTTTCTACAGGTTTTCTAGAACTTTCACCAGACGGAGAACAAGTTTGCGATGTTTTTGCATATTTTGATAAATTAACGTTAGGCGGTAAACCTGCATACCTGTTTACTGTTGGGATGTCACTCATTTTAATGCCTTGACTCATCTGTTTAATGCTGCTGAGCGAGCTCCTAGGGAGGCTACGCATCTGGCGACTTATAGTTCTTTTATTTGTGAGCATCCACACACAATAATCACAAAACAATCAATTTATATTTCAATGTTTAACTTTAATTTGATTTGAATTTATATCTAACAACAAATCCAAACAAAAAATAAAACACAGTTAGAAATTTTAATATTGAAAAATTTGATTATAACTTGATACTTTGATGTTTACTTCGCAAACACCGAATATCGAATATCACCAGAAACCTTATAATGAATTGATCAAGCCTTTATTTTTATAAATGTGAAGCTCAGTACCGGATAGTTCTAAATGTCAATTGTTTTGTTGTTCATAAACTTCTGCTAAAACAAAACCTACAAAATTGTTTTTACTATATACAATATTTATACAATACATTATTTCTAGCTTTAAATCTCTATATAATTAACTATAATAAAAAATAAACTAAATAAAAAAACGTTTAATTGTTTGTTTTAAACAAAAAGTAAAAAATATAAGTTAAACAGGAAAAATGCATATAAATTTTTGCACCTTGTGCTTCATTTTTCGTATCTTGTATTCTCATTACTACGAACCTTAATTGCTAGCAATAATAGTACGAAATTTTATGTTTAGGGTATAAATTAGCAAAAATTATATTTTTATTTGTTTGCATAAATGCTTTATCACGTTTAAAAGTGTTAATTGAAATTTATAACAACGGGAAACACGTTGTAAAATTTCAAATTTAGCCGATTGAAAAACTATCAAACCGGACGCTCTTCTTTTAGTGTTATTATACAGAGGATTTTAAAGAATTACAAGTTTTGGTTGATTTTTATTCCCAGAAAAAGTTATGAATACATCAAATTTCCAGCCAGATAACCACGGTAATAGTCTGCTGTAGAGTTATTATTTCTGTTGCGTTTTGGTACGATTCTTATGCAAAAATTTATCTCTTTATAATAACTTAATACACACAGGTTTATGTTTATTTTATATTGTTTGAAAGTTAATAAAATTGGAAGCCGTACTTCCTCCGACACAATGAAGAAGAATTAACCAAATAATTTCCCGCCTAATTAAAATTTTTTATATGGGAATCTTGCGTCTACACCAAAAAATAAGAATATCTGAAAAACGTAGAACAAACAATTCAATCAACTAATGAAAACAAAATTTTAGAAATTGATAAAAAATTTAAAGAATTCAAACATTCCAACTCTATATAGAATTCCAAAAAATCTAAAACCAATAAATAAAGTATGTACTTACCAAAGAGACCACAAAATAAATTCATAAAACTAAAAACTATTTCGGTTTATCTTCCAAATGACAATAAAAACATTTTGTAAGGCGTTCATTAATAATATGTTGTTTTGTGAGTGTGTGCTTTTGTTTTATTTTATGTTAATGCTCTAAACGTCGCCTAACATCTTCTTTGATATCTGATTTTTGTTTTATTAATTGACATTAAATCGATGAGTCACGTGTCTTAAAGTATATCCCCTCTAGCCAATGCGCATGAAAATTTGTTTCGTTTGTTTCACTTTTGTGATAAAGATAATGTAAGGGAGGAGAAAGGGAAAATAAAATTAATTCTGTTTGATTAGTTTTTTTGTTTCGGTATTTTTATGTATAAATAGCTTAATATCAGTCGGACAGACATGAGCACATTCCATTTGATTGATTTTTATAGTTTATTTTCGGGTTTTTGACTTTGACGTATATAACACTTTGTTTGATAGCGATCATGAGTGTAATGTTAGTGATAAAAATGACTTCACATACGGGTGGCAAATATAATGTGAGCCGTACGTACTAGGGTTTCTCAAACGGGATCCCGGGAACCCGTTTTCCCCGGGATCCCTTGGGTAAATTTACATCCCGTTTTCCCGGGATTTCAACCCGGGATCCCGGGTATCCCGCTAATTTTTATTAACATGTTTTTGTACTTTTTCCAAAGATATTAAAAGTTTTCTCACTCGAAAATCGAGTAGCTTTTAATTCTTTTCCCTCTGAAGTAATTAATTTCGTTCAAAATTAGGAAAATGTTTTTTTTGACACATATGGTAAAATGGTTTTTTTGGATGGTTTTTTTAACACATATAAACACAACAAATTAAAACCAATCAAACTTAAAATAGGTAGATTTTTCTGAGAAATCTACCTAAAACTTGCGCTTCATTTCTTTTAATTTATGTTTAATGGTTCTCTTGGACGGATGGTTCAATGGACGTTTCGTCACGAAAATTCGGACAAAATTGAGTGATGGCGCCATTGGCAACCTAGTTTTTTGGAAAAATTGTTTAAAAATTAGTATTATGAATTTATTTTTGTTTTGTTTTTATGTATTCTTTTTTATTTAATTTTTGAAGTTTTTCTAATTAAAAATAATGGAAATTTAAAAATCAATAGCGCATTTTTGTGCTGTTTTAATTTTACACATTTTTCTACCACCCAATTAGATAAATCTAGCTTTTTAGCGTTTTCCGGGATTTCCCGGGATCCCGGAAATTTAATATTTTTTGTCCCGGCTTCCCGGGATTTGAATTTCTACGGGAAATGAGAAACCCTAGTACGTACTTTCAAGTTTTAACAATAGAAATTATTATATATTATCAGCGTTGGTTAAAAACACTGTTTTTCTTAAAAAAAACAAAACAAACTGTTTTTTTTGTTTAAAACGCGTTTTTTATTGTTTAAAACAGTTTTTTTTGTTTTTTTTGTGTTTTTTTTGTTTTTTTTGTGTTTTTTTTGTTTTAAATATGTTTTATACTACAAAGATTCGTTTTTTTGGTTTTAAATGAAAATATGTAATTGGAGTGAAAAAACTCCAAAGAAAATTAGTGTTTTAAATATTCTCAGATAAATAAGGGTCGTCTAAAGATTTTCATCTGAAGAGGGTCTGTACGTCCAAATGTTCTTAGATTCTTTGAAAATGCTCAATATATTCGGAAAGATTCTCAAGATTTTGTGGCTATTCTTAAGGATCGCGTTTAAGATTCTCAAGATTTCTTGAATATTTTCAGTAGCTACTCAAATAGTTGTCCCAAGATGACTAAGAATAGTTAACACCTCAATCTAATGGCATTGTTGTATTAATTGGCTAACGTAAACTTCAGAAATTTGAATTATGATAAGACTTCTGCGATCTACGTATTTCCGAGTCGTGATGCACCTAAATAGTTCAACTTGAAAAGATTATGGAAAACAGGTATCGATTTGATTAAATAGATAAATTTGGTTTCTGATTGTAAATCACAGATTACGATATTGATACAATTCATATAAGAATATTCGCTGTAACGATATAGTACCTTTAACAAAAAATCTATTGAAAATTTGAAAACAACAAGATTTTGAATTTGAATTTTTAAAGCAAGATAATTTTATTTAAATTTAAAATATAACGTAATGTAACGGAGTTAAAAAATGCTGAATAGGCGTGTTTGATTATTTTTTGCATCACAATTGATGGCCAAAAATAAAATCTAAATCATGTCGTTACTGCTTCTAAATTTGATTCATTTGTTCAAAGCATTTGCGACTGGTTTTAAAATTTGATAAAGTTCTCAACCTATTTTATCAAGCCTTTGTTAAGTATCTGATAAAAAATGTTAATATATATCACTGATATGAAATACGTAAGCCAATCTTTAATTTCCTTTTCAAAATTGAGATGTTCATTTTGATCCACAGGAATAGCATATATTTACCACTTTTTTATTTAACAATTAAACAAATTGCACTTGATCCTCCATTGAATGTCTGTCGGGAATCGAATAACACATCCTTCAGCACATTTCTAATAATAGTTTGGCTAGTATTGACAAACGAGTGAACGTGAGATATTACATACCACAGGAAATAGTAGTAAGATATCACTACCTAGTCAACCCTAAATTTTATCTAGAAGTATTCCTTGGTAATGGCACGTTATTGCTTACTCGAGCCATTGCTTACTCGTTATTGCTTACCAATTTTGCAAATTTTTAAAAGACATTTTCTTTTTATCTCTTATTTTATTTTTATTTTATGTATGCTATCCTATCATCATGGGATATGTCATATTTTATATGTGATAGAATTTATTGTTTAGTTATTCCTTCTTTGAAAAAAAAAAAAAAAAACAAAACATAAAGATTTGCGTTCATCAACACCTTACAACGCATTTTATTAACAAAAAAACATATGAAAGCTTTAAAATTTTTTTAAAATTTTAATGACGCTTAAGGTGCCAAAAGGTGGTCAAATGTATTAAAAACGTTAAAACACGATAACGTACAACAGTTCTATTGGATAGCAAATAAGCAACATTGCAATATTAAAAAAAAACAATTTTTGTTTAAAACATTGTTTTTTTCAAAAAAAACAATTTGTTTTAAACACTGTTTTAAACAGTGTTTAAAACAAAAGTGTTTAAAACAAACCAACTCTGTATATTATATAATCAATTAATTTTATGTTTACTTTATTCAGGAATTAGTTTCTGTTGATTTGAATTTTTTTTTTTATTTTCGATCTACGGGTGTGAAAACTCCGCATACTCCAGTCTCTGCTATTGACATACGAGTTAACGTGAGTTATAACATAGCATTGACAATAGCAGTGAGATATCACTATCCAAGGTGATATCTTAAGAGTGTTGTTGGTTGAGCTATATTCAGTCAACGGTAGCACTCTCTATTTTATGCAAGGTTGGCAAATATCATGATATTTATATAAATAACAAAATATCCGATATATATCAGATATATATCCGCAATATATCCGCAAATAACAAAATATCCGATATATATCAGATATATTTACGCATGGAGGGATCAGTTTTTATTAATTTGTTAATTTTTTTCTATTTTTTGATCCACGGGTGTGACAACCCCGCGTACTCCAGTCCGTGCTATTGGCATATGAGTTAACGTGAGATATCACATACCACTGGCAATAGCAGTGAGATATCACTAGCCAAGGTGATATCTTAGGGGTGCTGACGGATGAACTGTATTTAGTCAACGGTAGCACTCTCAGTCGTAGCTAATGAATATTCCTTGATGCTGGAACGCTGTAGCTTGCTCGAAGAAACGAGCCTTCATATAACTATATATCTGAGCTTAAATCATTGAAAAATATACTGCGTCCTATAATCAAGGATTATGCCATTAGCTGGACTATTGGCAAACCAATTTTAGTTTTGTTCCTGCAAATTTTTAAAACAAATTTGCTTTTTATCTCTTATTTTATTTTTATTTTCTCTATCCTATCACGAAATATTGGCCTATGTCATATTTTATATGTGATAGGATTCATGGTTTAGTTATCCATTATTGAACAAAAAAAAATTAAAAAAAAAAAACAAAAAAAAACAGATTTGCGTCCATTAACATCCTTAGAACGCATGTTGATGTGGGACCTTGGTCTTAAAAGGTTTTTATGTGTTGTTGTGACACATATTGTAATGCCTACTACACATCACATTTTATTAAAAAAAAAAATACATCATGTTCTGATATTTATTTTTGAATAAGTTGTTTATCTTAAATATTATTCAATGTATGGCCCTTTCCACAGTTGTATGCAGTGCAGCGCATCACTCCCTCGTTTTTTACCTCTTTGCCAATAAACTAAATTCAAATATGACAACTCCAATTTAGTTTATAGGCAATTTATCAAACTATTCGTCTGTATCTTCGATTGTACAAGTCTAAATGACGAATACGCTTTCTTGCTTTGGTTTGTATTGTTTATTTGGCCAAATCTCATAATCAATACCTATACAAGGTTGTACAACTGGTCCAGTAATGGTCCATTGCTGGCGACCAGCAATGGTAGAGTTCTGGCAACCATAACTGGACCATAAACATCATGTAACGGAATGATAACTTCGAACCATAAATGACTGTCATGCAATGGCCCATACATGGTTATACAACTGGTCCAGTTATGGTCAATTACAGCCGAACCAGTAATTCAACAATGGCCGGGTACTAGCAACCATGACTCATAGTACTGGCAACTATGACTCGGTCGTTAAAATAATTTTACTTGTTGATAACTTCGTACAATAAATGGCTGCCATTTATTTGCCAGAGAGAAAAACAGCAATGGCCCATACAAGGTTGTACAACTGGCCCAGTAACAGACCAATAATGATGACCAGTATTACAGCAATGGCCGAGTACTGGCAACCATGAAAGGGCCATAAAAAACATAAAATATTGTCATATGCAAAATTAAATAAATGAAATACAAAAATATGGAGGGGTGAAATCTCACAGCTCTGAGATATCAAGACTTCGGTCTGGGTGTTGATATAGTTTTCGGCAAAAAACTTTTATGAGGACATGGTTTTTAGTTTTGGGCAGCGATGTATATCAAACATAACTCTTTGTTAAAGTACAAGTATTTTTTTATCTCTGTTATTACAAAACTAACACGAAACATAAATACTTTGCCATAAAATTATAACAGATCATAAATTAACATAATTTCGTGAAAAGATGATACACTCAGCAAACTACTCAAAAACCTCTCCATTTAGCGTTTCGAGAAAATATTACAAAATCACAAATTCATATTTCTTTACAAATTCCAAAAATATTGTAAAAATTAAATAAAATCAAACTTTTTTCAAAATTTCAGAAAAATTTTCCAAAAATTAGAATAAAATCAAATATTTACACTTTTTCTAAATTCCAATAATATTCCAAAAATTCTTAAAAATTCAAATTTTTTCCAAAATTCTAAAAATATTGCAAAAATTATTACAAAATCAACAATTGAAAATTTTTTCAAAATTCCAAAAATTATATTTTTCAAAATTCTAAATAAATGCCAAAAATTCTTACAAAATCAAAAATTAAAACTATTTCCAAAATTCTAAAATATTGCAAAAATTATTACAAAATCAAAAAGTTTGTAACTTTTTTCAAAATTCCAAAAATATTTATAAAACTAAAATATATTCAAAAATTACCATGTCCAATATCATTTTCAATTGCATTTACGTCATAAAAACAGCTACATTTTTTTTTCCAAAAAATTGTAGCTAAAAAAATAAATAAAATCATTTTTTGACACACTTAACATTATTTTTTTGACAAATTTGTAATGCCATAATTCTCTATAGTAACAATAAAATTTCATGTCATATAAATTATTAATTTTATTTTTTCCCAAAAAATTGGGTAAAAAAGTAAATAAAAATCTTTCTTTTGACACACTTGACAACATTTTTTTGACAAACTGATAATGCCATAATTCTCAATAATAATAATGAAATATAAGTTTGTTCAAAAAATGTTGTCAAGTGTGTCATAAGAAAGATTTTTATTTATTTTTTACCCAAATTTTTTAGAAAAAGTTAAAATTAATAGTTTGTATGACATGAATATCATATTATTATTATAGAGAATTATGGCATTATAAGTTTGTCAAAAAATAATGTCAAGTGTGTCAAAAAATGATTTCATTTATTTTTTCAGCCAATTTTTTAGAAAAAAAAATGTAGCTGTTTTTATGACGTAAATGTAATTTAAAATGAGATTGGACATGGAAATTTTTGAATTTGTTATAGTTTTTGAAATATATTTTTGGAATTTTGAAAAAGTTTTAATTTTTGATTTTTTTAGAATTTTTGCAATATTTTTAGAATTTTGGCAAAAGTTTTAATTTTTGATTTTGTAAGAATTTTTGGAATATTCTTAGAATTTTGAAAAATTCTTAGTTTTTGATTTTATTATAATTTTTGGAATTTTGAAAAAATTTTCAATTTTTGATTTTGTAATAATTTTTGCAATATTTTTAGAATTTTGGAAAAAGTTTGAATTTTTGAAATATTATTGGAATTTAGAAAAAATTTAAATATTTGATTTCATTCTAATTTTTGAAATATTTTTGGAATTTTGAAAAAGTTTGATTTTATTTATTTTAACAATATTTTTGGAATTTTGATTATAATTTTCCGGCAACGTATTGATGTTTCGTGTTAGTTCTGTAATAAATTTTTAAACAGAGATAAAAAATACTTGTACTTTAACAAAGAGTTATGTTTGATATACATCGCTGCCCAGAACTAAAAACCATGTCCTCATAAAAGTTTTTTGCCGAAAACTATATCAAAATCTTTAACCCAGACCGAAGTCTTGATATCTCAGAGCTGTGAGATTTCAGCCCCTCCATATTTTTTTCTAATTATAAAAATGTTTCTCTATTCATAAAACGGTTTGCGTTGATTTGCGACTTTTAAAACAAAATCTCTAGATATATAAACAACATTATAAAGATAATATGATTCTTATCACCAAAGTAAAATATGTTAACTACAATTTGATAGATTATTTGGAAATGTCGCGAATTATTGATGATAAGCAGTATGGTTTTCGTAGAAGTCATGCAACAGGTGATCTGTTAGCCTGCGTATCCCATCTCTGGAACAAATCGCTGGAAAACCACGGTGAAACATTCAGTATTTCACTTGACATCTCTAAAGCATTTGATAAAGTGTGGCATAAAAATCTTATAGCTAAATTAAAATCTTATGGCATAGACCATAGACTGTCTCATGGATTCATAGTTTTCTTACAGGTCGCCAATACATGTTAATTTAGATGGTATCACATCCAATATTTTCGCAACTAATGCTGGGGTTCCCCAAGGTTCGGCACTCTCATCAACCTTGTTTCTTCTATACATTAATGACTTACTTATTTCCACAGTGCACCCAATCCATAGTTTTGCTGATGACAGCACATTACATGCATCACATGCATCTCCTAAATTTCGATCTCATACTGCAGTTACCACTGATAGATAGTTGCTAATTGATTCTATCAACAAAGATCTGGAGCGTATAATAAAATGGGGTGATCGTAATCTTGTTTCATTTAATCCAACCAAAACCAAATTATGCCGTCTTTCACGAATAGAGCGACATAAAAATTTTCCTATTAAAATAAACCATGAGGAATTGCGTGAGGTTGAATCAGTTAGACTTCTTGGAGTGGATATTCAAAATAACCTGAAATGGAATAAACATGTGTTCAACCTCACTAAATCTGCTATGCAAAAATTAGAATTCTTGAGTCGATGTAAAAAGTATTTCAATCCCGAGCAAATTTTGCTAATCTTCAAGTCCTTTATTCGTCCATGTATGGAGTACTGCTGTCATGTTTGGGGAGGTGCTTGTCAGTCAACAATAAATTGTCTAGACTCTGTCCAGAGAAAAGCAATACGGTTGCTTGGTAATACCGAACTAACGGACCAGCTTGATTCACTCCAGCACAGAAAAAATGTGGCTGAATTGTCAATCTACTATAAATATAACTTTAGCGAATTCTCCTCTAAGGAAATTCAAAATATCCTTCCATCGTGTGCGCAGTATAATCGACAAACAAGAGCTGCCGAGTTATCCCATCCATTTGTTGTACAAATACCTCGTTGTAGAACTGTGTCCTTCCAAAACGACTATTTTAATAGAGTGGCCAAATTGTCGAACTCATTGCCTTCCTCTGTATTTCCCGATGAATTTTCCCCTCAGGCATTTAAAGAAAATGTCCATCATCATTTAAAACAATTAGTATAGTTATCCCTATATCCTCATTCCTTCCATTTTCCTTATCTCCTTCCTTTATAGTTGACATGGTATCTTCGGATATTCACAGAGTCTAAATATTGAATATTTCATATTTAGTGTGCTAAACATGTCTAACTAATTAATAAAAAAAAAAAAAAAAAAATTATATCAAGAACTTAATCTAATCTTTTATCACTTTAAAACATCGATTTTTATTAAAGTTTTTACAGTTTTGCGAATTCGCCGTATTAATTACATAAATATTAAAAAAATGGCAAATCAAAATAGAAACTAAAAACACACTTCACTGAAACTTTTTTTTTAACTATTGCGAAATTCTATATTGTTTTATGTTTTATGGTTTAAATAGGTAATTTAAGCAAACACGATATTGTTTTAGTAAAAAATAAAAATTAATTTTGATTTACAATAATAATATTACACTAGTGAAAATTTGTTTTGTATCTTAAAACTACAACTATAAATTAATAATATCAAATATATATAACAGTATTTACCTCACAAATGCTTCTCAAGATAGACGGGTCTACGTCCCAGAAGCACTCGGAACTCAATTCCGACCAAGGACCATCACAACAATTTCGACGGAAGGTGGAAATTTGACGCTCCAGTTTTTTGGTAAAGAAGCAGCTGTCACTGGCCTCACTGCTTCAAGTACTCCTCGTCATGGCTGGTATTGAAACAAATCCAGGACCAACTAAAACTTGGCACTGTACAGTATGTAAAAACATCTTAAGGGCAAACACAACATCTATTCAGTGTAATACCTGCAAGGAATGGTGCCACCTCAAGAACTGCTCAGGTCTTGTCACACATAAGCAATGGACCAAGAACTACATAGCGCGATGTTGTCAAGCATCAAGTCAAAATACCAACACGAGTCCACAACAAAACACATTACGGATGAACACGCTACCGGAAACTCCAAGTGATGTAAAAATTATGCAACTAAATTGCAATGGTCTCACAAATAAGATCGACAATATAATAAACTATATGTGCAATAACAATATTCTAGTCACGTTTCTCCAAGAAACAAAATTAAATGTTAGATCTAAGATTAGTGATAGTATCTGTGATTATAAAATTATAAGGCTGCATAGAGGCAAAGACAAAGGTGGTGGTCTTGCCTTTATCATTCACAAAAGCGTTATTTACCGTACAACCACACTACCTGCAATCCCGGAACTGACAAACACTTAGAACACCAAGGAATTATAATAAAATCCGGAAATACGGAAATAAAACTAGTCAATATTTATATACCACCAGTAAGCAGCTGTGATACAGGTTATGAACCGTCCATAGGACATTTATTTTATATCAAAGACTGTCTAATTCTCGGAGATGTGAACGCGCACCATGATCTATGGCACTCACATCTAAACACTGATCCACGAGGTGAAAGCATCGCCGATCAAATTGACGGCTCCAATTTTGGAGTCCTCAACGAACCACAACCGACAAGGGTAACAAACAACTCATACTCTTCTCCAGATATCTCTCTTGCCAGTATGTCACTAATGCTAGTTGCAGAATGGAGAACTGAAATTGCATTGGGATCAGACCACGTGCCGATCATTATCACCTTAAGCCGTTCCACAAATCAAACCAATTCCGAAAAGAAGACATACATTAATTTTAATAAAGCTGACTGGGAAAACTTTACAAATTTTACCCAGATTGAATTCAGTAAGCAATTTTTACCACTTGACGCCCACTCTGTGGAACAACAATTCAGAGAAATTTTTAATAAGGCTAGAGCTCGATACATACCAGCTGGCTCTCTCTCTCTCTGGCGTTTACATCCCATGGAGGGATTTTGCCGTCTGTGCAATCAGCTTCCAATCGTCTCGTTCCATGACCAGTTGACCCCAGTTTCGACATCCTATATCACGAAGGTCTTGGATGATGTCATCACGCCAGCGTTGTCTAGGTCTTCCTCTTCGACGAACACCAGCTGGTTGTTGTTGGGACGCTTTTTTAATCATTCTATCTAATGGTGCCCTTTCTACATGACCAAACCATCTAATCCGGTTAGATTTAATGAATCCGATTACATCGCAGCCTCCAAGAAGCTGTCTGATTTCATGATTCATTCGGATTCTATACTGATTTTCAGCAACTTTACATGGACCATAAATTGTTCGTATGACTTTCCTCTCGAATGTTGATAAAATTCTACAATCGGAGGAAGTCAGTGTCCAGCTTTCGCTTCCAAAGGTAAGCACAGGTCGAATTAATGCTTTGTAAAGTGTGAGTTTGCACGACTGCGAAAGATGTTTAGATCGCAAAAGTTTTGAGTATGCGTAGAAAACTCTGTATGCGGCTGAGACACGAGCTTTAATATCTGCCTGCATGTCATTTGACGATGTTATTACAGACCCGAGGTATTTGAAGTTTTCTACACGTTCCACTTCATAGTCGCCAGTATTCAGATTGCCGGGGGGTATATTCCTGGATGTTGTTTAAAGTTTAGTCTTGCCGGTGTTAATGCATAATCCAAGTCGTTTAGCATTTCTTTCAAGCTGAGAGAGACTATCCTTGATATCGCTTGTTCTACGTCCGAGAAGCACAATATCATCTGCATAGCCAAGAATTTGACTAGATTTGTTAAATATACAGTTTTGTGTCTCAATGCGGCTTTTTCTTATCCCGTACTCAAGCGCCAAATTAAATAGTACGGGTGCGAGTGCATCACCTTGTCGAACACCTGATGTTATATCAAAAGAGTCAGAAACTGACCCTTCGATTACTATTCTACAGTTTGATCCCGATGTTGTGAGTTTGCACAGAGAAACAAGTTTCTCTGGAATACCAAGGCATATGAGTGCAGACCAGAGGTTGTCGCGGATGATGCTATCATATGCTTGCTTGAAATCAACGTAGAGCTGGTGAATGCTGATGTTGTACTCCCAACATTTTTCCAGAATCATCCTTAAGGTAAAACATTGATCTGTGGTTGAACGGTTGGGACGAAAACCACACTGATAGTCGCCGATGATAGATTCGGCAAACGGGATGAGCCGAGCGAGTACGACATTAGCTAGTATTTTATATGCAGTGTTCAACAGTGCGATTCCACGATAATTTGCACACTTTAGGCGGTCACCTTTCTTATGTAGCGGAACAATGAGAGCTGTTTTCCATTCAGCAGGTAGTTCTTCTTGGTCCCAGATTGCAAGAATCAGATCATATATACGTGAGACCAGAGCTGCTCCTCCATTCTTAAGTAGTTCTGCAGGGATTCCATCGATACCTGGTGATTTGCCATTTTTTAATTTTTTGATGGCAGCTTCCACTTCTTCTATTGTTGGGTAAGGGACAAAAATCTCCTCACTTGATGGAGCAATTGCTCGAATAGGATGAACTTCGTTCGTCCTATTCAATAGGTCTTGAAAGTGGGATCGCCATACTTCCAGCACATCACGTTCACTTGTTGTAAGCTCGTTGTTTCCATTTTTGATGGCTGTAGATCTTGGGTGGAAATCTTTGGTCAGATTCCGCGCATAGTCAAAACACTCTTTCGAATTTCCATTAGCCGCATGTTGGTTGATGTTTTCGATACAGCTCTTCATGTGTTCGCGTTTCTTTTTCCGTAGGAGTTTTGCTGAGGCTTTTCTGGCGCATAGATAATCAGTTTGGGAGCTTCGGGTGTTTCTTGTTAACCATTTTTCTTGCAGTTTTTGTTTGTGCTCAATGCTTTCGCGGCATTCATCATCAAACCATTCGTTACGTGATTTCGGTGGTCGTTTTCCGATTGTAGTTTGTGCTGCGGATATGATGGTTGATTGAAGCGTTTGCCATTCTTCTTGTATGTTTAATGGCATCTCAGATGGGATGTCATGCTCTTCTATGTTTTGCGTTACAATTTCCTGATATCTATTCAGTATTTCCAGGTGTTTAAATGCTTCGACATTCCAGCACACGGTCTTTTTTGCTTGCCTATTAAATGTAGATGATAATTTGCACTTATACTTAAAGATGACAAGCATATGATCGGTGTCCATATCAGCACCTCTGTATGATCGAACGTCAGTTACACTTGTAGAGTGTCTCTTAGAAATCATGACGTGATCGATTTGATTTTCAGTTCTTCCATCATTTGATTTCCACGTTGCTTTGTGGATTCTCTTATGAGGAAAGAAAGTGCTAGAAATTACTAGATCATACATCATAGCCAGTTCAGCTGTGCGAAAGCCGTTATTGTTACTAGCATGATGCAAGCTGTTAGGGCCGACATGTGTTTTAAGTTCTGCACTTCTACCAATTTGCGCATTGAAGTCACCTACCACGATTTTTATATCGTGCCGCGGGATGTTATTGATGACTTCTTCGAGTTCTAGAAAGAACAGGTCTTTAATGTCATCTGCTTTGTCTTCAGTAGGTGCATGAACATTGATGATCGTTACATTAAATTTTTGCGTGCGGATTCTCATTGTGCATATCCGCATATTAATTGGGCGAAAGTCGATAACATGTTGATTCACGCGACGATGTGTGAGAAAGCCAACTCCAAATTCTCCTCCGTTTTCATGACCGCAATAGTAGAGAGTGTATCCCTTGGCTGTTTCGTGGATTCCACTCCCTGGCCATCTTAGTTCTTGTAACGCCACTATATCCAGTGTATAGCTATTGATTTGGTTTGTAAGTTTCAGTAGATCTCCTGGTCTTCTAAGGCTTAGCACGTTCCAGGTTCCCATTTTTAAATCGTAGTCCGGGTACAGTTTCCGAGGTCGTTCTAATAATGAATCCGAGATAATCCGAGGCCTGTGTACAGAATTCATGACAAGTAGTTTTTTACGGAAATGGGGTGTTAGCCCTTCGCCCAACCCAAATTTTCGTGAATGGGTTCGTTCTGCATCTTAAGGTCACCAGAAACAACCTTTTTACATGTTTATATAGCGAGCCGCTTGATCCAAGACAGACGCCCGCTACAAACCGCCCCTAAGATGGAGAACAGACGCTTGCTACACGTTTATATAGCGAGCCGCTTGATCCAAGACAGACGCCCGCTCCAACCCGCCCCTAACATGGAGAACAGACGCTTGAGTTGCATTGGTTTTCTCGCCATGGTGCAGAATCATTGAGTATAAGCAGTATTTACTCTGCCCCTCTCAACTACACCAACCTAATTCTGTTAGCATTACCCAGGTAGCACGGCGTGGACGTAGAATTTCGGATTTCACTACCCATACCAGCTGGCACAATCCAAAAAATAAAACCAAACTTTCCACATGAAGCGTGTGTGCTTTCCAACCAAAGAGATGACATCCGTAAAGCAGATCCAGCCGACTCCAGAATTCCGGACCTCAACAAGCAAATTAACAAATTGGTCACGGACCATAAAAGAAACAAATGGAGAGAGTTAATGAGAGAATCAAATCTGGGTACTAGTAAAAGTCTTTGGAAGCTCATTAAGGGCCTAACTCATCCTCGACAACCACAAAATAATTGCATGATCTCCTTCGACGATATCCCCATTGAAAACCACAGGAAATGCGCAAACAAATTTAACAGTTAGTTTACAGAAAAGCAGCGTAAACACGAGAAAGAGACCAGATCAGTGTTGAGACACATGCGCAAACTTAACACTGACAACTTGGAGGATATTAAATTTTTCGTAGAAGAGGTGGAGAATGCAATAAGGAAAATTAAGCCATCAAAAGCTATAGGACCCGACGGCATCTCAGCCATCATGCTTAAACACATCGGACCCAATGGTTTGAACTTCCTCACTACTACACTTAATACATCTTTAAATACTCTTCAGATACCAAATATCTGGAAAACGGCCAGAATCAGGCCCATTTTGAAACCAGGAAAACCTGAAGAAAAGGGAGAGTCCTACAGACCAATATCCATTCCTTCATCGGTCGCAAAACTCATCGAAGCACTTCTGCTCCCTCAGCTGACAAGATCCTGTAATTTGGCGCAACACCAACATGGCTTCCGGCGAGCACACAGTACAACCACCGCGCTACACAGAATACAAAACCAGATCAGTGATGCTCTGAATCAAAAACAACCATGTGCTAGAACAATTTTAGTCGCACTTGACCTGTCAAAAGCATTCGACACAGTGTCGCACTCTGCTCTATTGGATGACATCTTCAATACTAACTTGCCAGGTTTAATGAAGCACTGGTTGTGCAATTACCTCAGAGGTCGCCAAATATATGTTGAGCTCCGTAACTGCAAGTCCAAAATGAGAGTGCACTCAAAAACAATTCATCAAAAATCTGATTTTGTTGCGAACGTAAATATTTTGATGCAAATGTAAATTCTTTGATGCAAATAAACTCGTTCATACTAAATTAACGCATATTTGTATGTGTACCATTTGTAATAAAGAAAAAATTTAATTAAGTGTATTTGCAACCATAGCTGGAATGAAAGTACATTTTTCTTTGAGTGTGCTAAGACAAGGAGTTCCTCAAGGCGGAGTTCTCTCACCGTCATTATTCAATCTCTACCTAAGCCGTTTGCCTACCCCACCAGAAGGAATAACTATCACGTCATATGCAGACGACTGCACAGTGCTTGCAACAGAAAATAACCTGCAGCAACTCACAAATATCCTGAATACATACCTTAATACTCTCAATGATTGCTTCAGGGCCAGAAAACTGAAACTTTCCACTGAAAAGTCCACTTCTACACTTTTCACCACATGGACGAAGGAGGTAAATTCAACACTAAGCATCTGCATAGACAACATACTTATTCCTACAGTAAAAAATTCGAGACTGTTGGGTGTAACATTCGACCCACTGCTTAAATTCAATGCTCATGCACAACAAATAAACTCAAGATTGAAAAACAGGAATAACGCATTGAAAGCACTATCGGGCAGTTCATGGGGTAAAGATGAAAACACGATCATAACAACGTACAAAGCAATAGGAAGACCTATTATAAATTATGCTGAACCCATATGGACCCCTCCAGTTGCCAACACTCACTGGAATAAGCTACAAACGACACAAAACGCTGCCTTGCGAACCGCAACCGGATGTCACCTGATGGCGTACCGTGATCACCTGCACGAGGAAAGTAACATATTGCCAGTCCGTGAACATAATGAAATGCTAACCAAACAATATCTATTGGCCTGTCACAAAGAGCAACATCCTTGCAATGACACCTTAACTACAATAGAACCACCCAGAGACATAAGAAACACAGCAAGATGCTTTCTGCAAGATGTCAGAGATTGTCAGGTTACTGGTAACATCGACGAATCTACATATAGAACTGGCTTAAAAACACTCCACACCAAAACAGTTGAAAATACAATAAGGAACTATATTCCAAATCGTGTTCTAAATAGAAAGCCTTCAAAACTTGCTGCCGAAGAGGCCCAACTACCCCGTAGCACCAGATCCATCCTAGCTCAACTAAGATCCGGTTGGTCACGCATTCTAAACAACTACATGAGCAGAGTTGAACCTGAAATTATTGACAATTGTCCCGCATGTGAGGGCACGCCACATGATGTAGACCATCTATTTAACTGTCCTAAAAATATAACCAACCTGACGAAGGAAAATTTGTGGTACCGCCCGCAGTAGCAGAGTTCCTGAACCTGGACATGGAGCCGGAGGATAAGCACCAAACACGTCGCTACAACAACAACCTCACAAATCAATTTGATTGTATTTCAATAAACCAGATTTAATCAGCGTTCAGTATAATAATAATGAGCGCGTCGCGTTTGAGAAAGATTCTATGCAATTAATCAAGTTTTCTAATTTTGTGTTTTTCGATTGTTCACGCCTTGATTGATTAAATTCCGATCGACTGACTGTTAAATACAAAATGTCCATGTACATATACAAAAAATATGATTCAATACGTATCAAAATAACACAGTAATCGATGAGAAGTAAAAAATCATTGCAAACAGGGTTGAGAAAAATATGAATAAAAAGACGATAAGTTGTATTGATCGCGTGCATTCATAAAAAAGAAAGTTGTTTGGATAAATGAAATTCTATCGGGACAACAGTTTCGTGACACTTTTCTCAGCCTAGTTTTTATTTTAATAAATATTAAATAATTATCATTACACCAAAGTTATTGTATTATTTCAAGTACCTTATTGTTTCTATTGGAGTATTTTAAGTAAATCTAAGTTTATTAGCTAAAATAAAATGGAAGAAGGAAAAATTTTCAACCAAAAGGGAGGGTACAAAAAACAAAACAAATTATACCAAAAAACTGACATTGTTTCTGCGATAAAATAATATTTAACAATAAAAAAACACTTAGTAAAACGTAGTAAAACTGAACTATAATACATAGTAAAATTTTTGTAATATGCTTAAAGGTATTATACTCTGAATTAAAATTTATCAATTAAAGAACAATAAATAGAAGTTGGATTAGAAGTTACTATTTAAAGGATTACGACAATATACAACATAAATGTACCAGTTGTGTCTCTATAATACCACAAAAGTTTTTAAAAAATATAATATTAGAATAAAATGAAATAAAAAAGTAATATTAATTAAGTAAATATAAAATATTAAGAATAAGGTATAGAACGAAATTCACAACTCCATTCAACTAAATTATTAAATAAGAATTAAAAATAAATAATTCAGTAAATATATAAGACTCATTTTACACTCGTTGTGCACAAAATTGTACATAATAAATGTCATATCATGTGCATCATACCGTAAACATGTCGTAAAACGACTAAGCACATATACCCACACACACGCCAGCCGCATGTTTTACGAATAATAAAAAACGATGCGAAACGAAATTTATTTAATGATAATAATAATAAAAATAAAACTTTCTCCGGAGCAAGTTGAGTGAAACATAATATTTTTTATTTTTGTTTTTAATTGTAAAATCCAAATTCACTCAAAATATTTTTTAATAATAAATTAATTTTATTTAAAACTAGCAGGACCCG
The DNA here is from genome assembly GCA_963693315.1 of Diogma glabrata. Classification (NCBI taxonomy): domain Eukaryota; kingdom Metazoa; phylum Arthropoda; class Insecta; order Diptera; family Cylindrotomidae; genus Diogma; species Diogma glabrata. The sequence goes on along the minus strand of OY856186.1, from coordinate 146,147,845 downwards.
GCGTGCTTTGCTACGCTTATAAATAAAGTTTGTGCACAGACATTTTGTTGATGTAGTAGCAATGATTTCAAAAAGTAGTAATGAGAAATGATAGCGTAGTTTTTAATTTTTTGTTTTTAAAAAATATGAATGAAAAATAATCAGTACTTTAGCTCATCAGTTCGGATATATGAAAAATTGGCGATCAAATAAGTTTTCGAGTAAGCTATAAAAAATTTAAATGACTTGTTGAATAAGTAGAGGTGTGTCAACACTCATCTCTATATAGAACATTTTACAGAACAAAAATAGATTCACAAATGTTCACAGTACTCATGCATTGCATTTGTACCCGACACGAAACACACAAAAACTTTTCTAAAGAAGAAGAAGAAGAAGCAAAATTCAAATGAATTACAATAATTACTTTGATCTTAATCACTCACAAAATCTCTCAAAATTTTATTTGTACACCAAATAGCGTAAAAGTTTTGTTTATTTAACATTGGTCGCATATTGCCGCTATCTCATAAGGAAGAAAACTCGAGAAAACTCGTAAAGATAACATTCAATTAACATTGTGTCATTTTTATTGCAACTTATTTATTTCAATATGGAACGAATTTTAAAATGTCGTTTTAATTCTATTTATTTATTCGAGTACTTGTGGGTACACTTTATTTTTTGTTTTTCCGTCTGGTTCGTACACGAATAAATCAGAAGGTTTTCCTAACGCGCTTGCCAAATAAAGTTGTCCATGTCCATGTGAGAAGAACGGATTTTCCAAATCTAGTCCACATACTTGCAGTAACTGTCCGTGTGCTTTGTTGATGGTAATTGCAAAAGCGATTTGCACTGGAAACTAAACGTTTGAATCTGTTGGGATCATTGAAATATGTCTGTCGTGGCAACACTACATCTTCCTCTTCGAATTTTCCACTCAAAATTGTAGCTTCAATGACATTGCACATCTTTGTTTTCACGGAAGTTCAAAAAAGTTTGTGCAATTTCAAAATATGTGACATATTTGAAATTACAATATGTGTCACAACAACACATATAAATCTTTGAAGACATAGGCTCTACAGCATAATACTTTTTAAGACGTTGATGGACGCAAATTTCTTTTTTTATACTTATTCTTTTTAAAGAATGGAAAACTTAATAGGGCAATATTTCATGATAGGATGGAGGAAATAAAAACAATATACTGTTTTTTTCAAATTTGCAGGAACAAAGCTAAAATTAGGTTCCTAATTATCCTAGTGCTAGAAGCATATACCAAGATCATATAACGCATTGTTTACCTCAAGCCAGCATATATAATAATTATATGGAAGCTCATTTATTCGAGCAAGCAAAAAGTTCATTCTTTTAAAAAATTAAAAAATTACGTCCATCAACACCTTAGAAAGCATGTTCTTATGTGTTGTTGTGACACACATCGTAATTCCTACTACCCAACACATTTTATTTTAAAAAAAATAGAGCGTTATCGTCAAAGAATAATCCATAACTAAGACAAAGGGTACTATCGTTGATTGAAAAAAGTAGATCCGCCAGCACACCTAAAATATCACTTATCCCCTTAATATAAGTGATATCTTACTGCCATTGTCGGTAGTATACGATATCTCACGTTAACTGAATTGCCAATAGCAGGTACTAAAGTAGGCCGCTTTGTCACATCCATAGATCCAAAATTTTAAATTTTACATATGTTCCTGCGGGCGGGCATATATTATAAATTCATTGGTATTTGCGAATCACTATTGCAAACGTGTTGCTGGCTAAGGGCCACATTTTTAATTAGTTTGTTTATCTTGCTATCCATGTTTGATTATACATAAGCTATGCTTCTTTGTATAGTATTTGTGCGAATTCCATTTCGTAAGTTTGAGCTTTTAATCGATGTTATTAACTGTCTTTCTTAGTTGAAGAAACATGCATTACATAGAATTGCAAACCAATAACATATTTGTAACATCATTATGTGTTTAATTCAAATACATAAAGTTTTGATATACAAATGTAATTGTTTCAGATTATACTTTCATTTTTCAATTTCATTAAATTATGTTCAACAAAAAAATTGATCAAAGGAATCTAACCGTATAAAACGATATTTAAAAAAAATAAAACTAAATTATTATCAACATTTAGGCAGAACCCCTTAAGATAATTATAATGGCCCTCCCTGGGGTTCCATTCAAAAAAAAATTAACTTGTTACCTATGCGCAAGTGTACACAACAACTTCCCAAAGTTTCATGATGATCGGATGAATGGTTTATTAATGCATAAGGTACAAACATACATACTTTCAATTTTATATATATAGAAGAAGAAGATAATGTTTACTACATGTTTCGAAATTCCAAATTTCATCAACAAGTATTTTCGTACAATTGTACGAAAAATAAAAAATAAAATATAATAATAATAAACAAAAGAATCAAAAAATGGAGAGCGAAAATGAAGAAAGATTTTTATATTTTCTATAATGACTAGTTGCATTTAACTTTTTATGAGATAATATGACTTTCGTAATAATAAATTAAAGAATTTTATCTTATTCTAATCTAAAATTATTTGCGAAAAAAATTTTTTTGTGACGTAATGAAAATAAACACATAAAACAAACGGGAACTTAGTGTTTCAAAAACGTTATTATATTTATTTATTATATTTCGTTTGCCATGTTTCTTGGCAGTTTACAGATATTAAAGTTTATTTTTTTATACTATTAAGAAAATTATGAAAATTAATATTATCTTTTATATATGTAGTAAGTCAAGTATTTAAATTTTTTGAATTTTGATTTGACCGTTAACGAAATTTTTGCGAAAAACCATTTCATGTGACCTTTGACTCCGATTTTTAGCGATATCGATAGGGTCTTTTGGGATATTGTTTAGAACCACAAAAGGAAGGTTCAATTTAGCTCTCCCCTAATTTTTCCACAGTGAAATGTTTTTATTCCCTGTATAATGTTGTTGTTCACTGTAAAAGTAAAGTTTAAGTTAAAATATTTATAAAATTTCTTTGTAGCTTTCTTTAAGGTAAACAACAGCTTGGCAATAAAAAGTTAAAATAATTTAATTTTTCTATTTCAGTTCTCTATATCAATGATCATTCGGTGATATCAAGAGATGTTGGTTCAAAATTCAGATAAAGGTAAGCTACATCAATTACTGATTCCTATTTATCTTATTTCTTAATTTTAAATAAATGTCCTACATAATATAGTTGCCTTTGTTGCTACTTGTCAATAATATTTATCAATCTATTACGTTTGTAAATTTGTTGTTGTTATTTCATCAATAACATGTCATGGTGTAGTGTCCACGCAATATATCTAACGTACTTAGTTATAATATGTAATTATGTCTAGCTTTGCTTTAGAAAGGAAGTTCGAGGTAAATTAATGTCTTTTTCTAAAGAAATGAAATGTTACATGTAACATTTTACGATCAATTAACAATTTATAATCTTATACATTAGGAATAATCATAAGAAAATGAAGAAATTAAGAATAAATTCTAAAAATGAGATCGTCATTAAATGTTTTATGTCAGCCGTTAATTGGAATAAAATAAACTTATGATTGATCTTGATATTTGCGATTAATAATCACAGATAATCAGAATTTATTTATTTTTCGGTGGTCTGAATTATGGTAAAAATAAATTACAGTTCTCTTATCCAGTGTACACCACAAAGTAAATTCGTTTATAAAAATGCAATAATTTGTAAGTTAAATAAAAAGTTAAATAAGATTTTTTTTATGCTATTTCAATTAGATTGTTGCATAAAACGAAAGATGATTAAAAAAATAAACTTTAAAAGCTAATAAAGATCAAGGCTAATTTTGTAATACATACGATAAAATTATTCGTGTTGTATATAAGATTGTGATTTGTTAAAGAAAATTAGAGACAGACTGTTCGAAAAACATGTTATTTTATCTCAACTTTTATTTTCTCCAACTCACTACCTACTCACTTTTCACATACGAAATGCTTTTGACAATTTTATAAAACTAGGGGGTATCCCGCGGGCTGCGCCCCTCTCCCTCCCTCCCTTCCTCCGCACGCCAATACACTCTTTGCCTTTTCATCTGGCTTTGATACAATTACTAAGTACTATCCATCATAATCCAACCTCTTCTAATCTATTCTGTGTGCACCTGCTGCTTAACTATAATTCTACAAAAAACCATCGTGAAGTGTGCATACTATAAATTTTTATACGATCAATCACAAATGGCTGGAAATAATAATATGTATTAAGAAAATAATGAAATAGCAGCTTTTATTTTTCTTTAGTTTATTTACAGAAAATGGAATTATGCAAAAATAATGATGGAAAACAGACTATCTGTCATATAAATAATTAATTTTCTTATTAATATCAAAATGATATAAATAATAAATTTGAACGAAATGGCTGAAAGACTACATTATCGAAAAATTTAAATGCCGTAAATGGAATTTTTATGAATAAAAAGGAATAATTTTTATTTGGAAGGGTTTTTTGTGAACAATTAAGCTTAAGTACATATTGGAAAACACTTGAATTTTGCAATTCGAAATAACTTTTCATTTTCTCTAAAATTCTTTTAGAAACATTTTTTGTGTTTCGTGCCAAGATTCGAACTCACATTCATCAGAGACGTATGTTCAAATCCCGTGTGTCTTACACAACTTAGCCACAGCGGCGATGACGTACCATATTTTAATTTTCATGTTCAGATAATTTCTAAATTGAAACTTCATCATTTTTCATATTTACTTAAGTTGAATCTTTCATCTATGATTACATATTGGAAATTGCATTTCTTTGGGATTTTTTGTATTAAATTTCTAAATATTACAATGTAAGAATTCATAGGATGAGAGAATTTTTCGTTTAAGTCAACATTCTAATCAACATCCTAAGTCACGAGTATAAATTCATTATGGCACGAAACACAAAAAATTTTTCTAAAGGAATTTTAGAGAAAATGAAAAGTTATTTCGAATTGCAAAATTCAAGTGATTTAAATTGTTCACAAAAAACTCTTCCAAATTAAAAATTCCCCTGAAGTCTATATTTCCTAACCAAAAATAATACAATGAATTGACCATGCGTCAGAAAATAAGTTTCGCATTGATGGGCAACAATCAATAATGACTTTACACTCGTGACTTAGGATGTTGATTAGAATGTTGACTTAAGTGTTGACGAAATATTCTCTCATCCTATGAATTAATACATCGTAATATCTAGAAATTTAATACAAAAATCCCAAAGAAATAATTTTTATGTTCTATAAAAAAAATTAAAAAAAACAATAAAAAATAAATATAGGGTCCGCGTTGAACCCCGAACCTTTCTCACAACCCTCTACATCGACAATGACAACGAAATTTTGTACTGAGTTTTTTTAAACATCATTTTATTAAATCGGTTTAAATTATTAAATGTTTAAAAATGTATATTATAACACAAACTGTTTTTTGTCCCAATAATATCAAATGTTTGCAACCTACATTGTTTTTAAAAATTGTTAAAAATCTATATTTTTCTATGCTGTTATGGTCGCTGTTCTATATAACAATTTTCTGGGTCTGACTCCTGCTATAATAGTGCTACAAAGAGGAGTTAAGAAAAGCATTTGCCTACATACAAAAGCACAAGCTTACATACAAAACACAACTATAATCATTTAAAAAATTCTCTCTGAAATTTCTCATGTTTTTGCTTTAAACGATTTAAGTTTGTTTGTGAAGTATATTGATTACTATAAATCAAATATAATATATAGCATGTTTTTACCTATATATGTTCAAAAGCAAAATTAAAACTTATTACATATATTGTGACTAATTGAATTGAAAAAAAAAACAGATTTAATTAAAACAACAACAAAAACTATAAAAACCTTTTAAAAAAATCCCCTCTCTAAATTTTATTAAAACAATAACAAAAAAACAATAATTTTAATGTTATTTTAAAAAAATGAAAAAAAAAACAATAAAAAATGTACTACGTCATCAGCGTTACGACCGTATAGAGGGATAGACTCACGGCTATTATATTAAGGATTGTTTCTTAATCTTACAGTTATCCTAGTTATATGCTAAATTACCCACTAAAATTTCAAATGTGTTTGTTTAATGATTTTTCTCGCTTTATTGTACTTAAGCGAAACAAGATAATATAATTAACTTAAATTTAATTATAAAATTAATGTAAAATTTTTAAATTGAATAAAAAATTTAAACATATTAATTTACTTAAAACAATACAAATCTAATTAAATTAAATTAAGTTATTAGTAGAAAAAATGTTTAACTTGAGGAACTCAAGTGTGACATAAATTTTGTGTGGTGATGTTTGTTTATATTTTAATTTCGTAGTTAAGTAATTATTTAAGATTGATGTAAAGGGTCACATTGAGATATTATTAGTTTATGTATTTTATATTTGATGTAAGACAAAACAATAATGAATTACAGGTAAGAGAAATCGTTATACTGACAATTAGACTGTTAAATAATTTCTTTAGCATAACATCTTGATTCTAATCATTAACACTGTACGTAATTGTAAATATTAAGTATTATTTCTTAGAACCTAAGTCTTAAGCCTTACCTCGAGAGATCAAAGAACACAGTTGGCTTTTTGGTTTTGAGACTTGAATCATGAATTAAAGTTTTTAGTATTGAGTCTTGAGTTTAGAATCATGAGTCTTGATCTTTGGCTTTTGTGTCTTGAGACTTGAGTCTTGAATTTGAGTTTGAGTGTGATTCTTGAGTTTTATGTCTTAAGTCTTCAGTTTTGGGATTTGAGTTTTTTGTTTTGAATTTTTAATTTTGAGCCTTGTGTTTTGAGTCTTGAGCTTTAAGTCTGGAGTCTTAAGTCTAGAGCCTTGTTTTATTGAGTCGTGAGTTTCCAAAAGAACGGCTTACTTGGTGGCTTCGATGGTTATATGTGTGTTCGAAAGGTAATTGAATGGCCTATCGGCATATTTAAAATATACAAAATAAAAATTTGCTTACACTGAAAATTGCTTATGAAAATACTATTAAATAAAATTTAAAAAAAAAAGTTTATTTGTGCATGTGCAAAATATGCATCTCAGTTCAAAAATTTTAGCTGTAAAACTCAAATTTCAAACCTGGTATGTGCATCATCAAAATTTAACTGCTTTTTTGATAGATTTTTAAGTCAATTATCTTTCCAACCGTATAAAAACGTTGATATCGCGTCAGACGTTCTCTTGCAATTTGATGTCAAAGTCACCCTAAATTTGTATTTCCAGAACTTCGGTTAATCGACTTTTTAGGTCGTCCAGAACATGTTTTTCGTCTACTATATGTACATAACTTTTTTTATTTATTATATTTGTAAATTTTGTTTATTTTGAAATTTAAACTAATATATTACAATACCATACTGTACTATTTTTGCGTTCCATTGTTGCTCTATATAGACTAAATTTTTAATTAAGAAGCATCCCTCACCCGAGTCAATGGTGTCCCCCTTTACTATTTTTTAAATATAATTAGGTTACCTATATTTCATATTTTGTTATGTGCTAGGAGTTTACCATTCTTTAAAAAAATATAAAAGTATTTATTGAGGCTACACTGAATTGATTATTGATGCTAATAAATTTATTATAATAATAAAAAAACACTTGTTATTTTACTTCGGTTTTGAAAAAACTACAGTGTTGAATTCATGAGCCAAAAGTGAAATTCTTACCCCACTCTTTTTGCATTTCTCGACGCTTTAGGACCTACTGGTTCTAAAAAAGCAAAAAAAAATGTATGTCTCTGCCGGCCGTCCGGCCTGCCGTCACAACCGACGAAATCTAGAAAAACGCTGGACGGATTTACAAATATTTTTCTAAAAATAGGGTTACTCAATGAGAAGGGCCGAAAGGACGATGTCTTCGATAACTGTACCGGAAGTGTGTCAAAAAGATCGTCAAGTGTCAAGGAAATTAGCATATTTTTTGCTTAAAAAACGTTCATTTTAAGTGATTACGAATAAAAACATTGAATTTGAAGTAATCTTGATGGTCGGGATTGGTATGTGAGACCAAAAACTAGATTATTGCATTATAAGTTTGTCAAAAAAATGTTGTCAAGTGTGTCAAAAAAAAGATTTCTATTTATTATTTTACCAAATTTTTTGGAAAAAAATAAAATCAATTATTTGTACGACATGAAATTTTATTATTATTATTGAGAATTATGGCATTATAAGTTTGTCAAAAAAAATGTTGTCAAGTGTGTCAAAGGAAAGATTTTACTTCGGTTTATTTATTTTTTAACCCAATTTTTTGGAAAAAGTAAAATTAATTATTTGTATGACATAAAATTTTATTATTATTATAGAGAATTATGGCAATATAAGTGTGTCAAAAAAATAACGTCAAGTGTGTCAAAAGAATGATTTTAATTTCTTTTTTTTGAAAAAAATAAAATTAGTTATTTGTATGAAATAAAGTGTAATAAACATGATATTATTATTATTGAGAATTTTATTGCATTATAAGTTTGTCAAAAAATATTGTCAAGTATGTCAAAAAATGATTTCATTTATTTTTTGGAAAAAAAAAATTTAGCTGTTTGTATGACGTAAATGTGACATGGAAATTTTTGAATTTGTTATAGTTTTTGAAATATTTTTGGAATTTTGAAAAAAGTTTGTATTTTTGATTTTCTAATAATTTTACAATATTTTTAGAATTTTGGGAAAAGTTTTGATATTGTTATAATTTTTGCAATATATTTTGAATTTTGGAAAAAGTGTGAATTTTTGAATTTTTAAGAATTTTCTGAATATTACTAGAATTTAGAAAAAGTTTAAATATTTGATTTTATTCTAGTTTTTGGAATTTTGGAAAAAGTTTCAATTTTTGATTTTATTATAATTTTTGGAATATTTTTAAGATTTTGAAAAAAGTTTAATTTTATTTAGTTTTTACAATATTTTTGGAATTTTGAAACAAATATGAATTTGTGATTTTGTGATTTTGTAATATTTTCTCGAAACGCTAAATGGAGAGGTTTTTAGGTAGTTTGCTGATTGTAACATCTTTTCACGAAATTATGTTAATTTATGATCTGTTTTCCGATTTTTCGATTTTCCGGCGACGAATTGATGTTTCGTGTTAGTTTTGTAATAAATTTCTAAACAGAGATAAAATACAAAGAGTTCTATGTTTGATATACATCGCTGCCCAAAACTAAAAACAATGTCCTCATAAAAGTTTTATGTTGAAAACTATATCAAAATCCTTAACCAAAACGCTTGATATTTCAGAGCTTGAGATTTCAGCCCCGCCATATTTTTGGGTTTTGTGTTCTGAGACTTGAGTCTTAAATTTGAGTTTGAGTTTGATTCTTGAGTCCTGAGTTTTATGTCTTATTTCATGAATTTAGAGATTTTAATTTATAGTTTTGAATTTTGAGTCTTGAGTCTTGAGTCTTAAGTCTTGAGTTTTGAGTTCTGATTTCTGAGTCTTGATTTCGCTTCTTAATTCACCAATGATTTTACATCATGTGCGTAAGAAAATCAGTTTGATTATCAACAGAATAAAATCGATAGCCGTATAAGTTCTGCAGAAAACATCCCATATTCTCCGGCTTGAAACAGCCAATTTTTAGTAGATCTAAAGTTCTTTACGCGTAACACCGTCAATTAAATCATCAAAGACTTATTTAATTAAACATTCCAACAACCTAAATGTTTATTTATCTACACAAATTTAATTTAATGGACTTCTAAAGTAAAATCACGAACCATATCTGTTCTTGCCTTTTAAAAAGTAGTTTTTCTTATTTTTAAATTCACATTTTGTGTGTTTGGAATAAAAAATCACCCAAGGGAGATAACATTATACTGTAGTTGATATTCGCAGAACAGCTAGCAATCTTTTAATTAGACATTAATCTGTGAGCATTTATTAAAAGAAATATAATTACTTTGATGTAAAATTTCTGTTTAAATTGGTAAATTAAACATCGGTATTGGGAATTACATTATCTTTGGTTCAATGAAATTAATTACAGCAGATATTTTATTGATTGAGTTTCAATAGAACATAATATTTTGATTTAGGTGTAGGTTGAAGTATCATGTCGTTTGAAATTATAACCTAAATTTGTTTATATTGTGAACACGCGATTTTAAATTTAACTATTACCTTACGGTTTAATTATCAATATCTGAATAGTATAGTTGTAGTAGTTCTTTATATTTTAAAATCCAACTGTGAGAACTATCAAATATGATACGAATTGCAAAAGTTTTAATTTAATTTAGAAAAAACCGTTGAGTTTATTGTTACAACTAAATTAGATTTATATAGATTCGATTCTGTTTTGAATTATATTATTAAATATTTTCAGTTGTATATAAAAGATTGAAGCTGTCACTAATTTTATTTTGAAATGATACTGTAAAGCATTTTTAATTTCTATTATTTAAAAAAATTGCAGTTTTGATTGAATTTTAAATTTTTAGAATTCGAACAATAAATATTTCGTCTAAATTGATTTAGTTTGCAAAATTTGAAAATGGTTATTGAATTGTGTTAAAATAAATTAGTGAGTTTAATCGATTTTATATGGTCTATTTGAAATTAAAGTGATTTTCTCAAATTTGATTTTATATAAAAAATCGCAACAGGTACACCAAAATTGTAATCGTACACCAATTCATTCATTCATAATAAACACGTTTATAAAATCACAATTTGTGTTGAATTTTGTTATTTATAAAGGTTTAAAAATCGCTCTATTTTGTGTTCAATTAAACAGCAATAAACTAAGTGCTAATATAATTTCGACTAGCTGGCTTACTCAGACTAACCAAAATAGACTAGCTGGTAATCTCACGATAAGTCGGCTTAGCCAGGCCTGCCTAAGTAGGCTGCCTTCCATGAGCAGACAAACTAACAAGGGTAGGATGGATAACTTTGGTTGGACGGCGAACTTTGGGTGAACCACTAGCTTGAGTTGAATTACTACCTTGGGTTGGAAGGCTATTATGATTTCAACGCCATAGTCTGATATGGACAGACAACTAGGCATAGTCTAATATGCACAGACACGGACATTAAATTCAGTAGTTTTTATAATGATGCTTAATAAACATCTTTACGTTCTTACGTTAAGAAAACAAACTAAAGAACAGTTTAAACCGGTAAAACGAAACTATTGAAAGCCAAACTGAATATAACAAAAATAAAATGCATGGAAACCTTTTGTATGAGGTCAATAGATGAAGCAGTTTCTGACATATCGTGTCCATTTACAGACAGACTCACACTCTGACAGGAATGTAATAGCATAAACTAGCTCGATAGCTTTCGATAGTTGTAATAAACAGCACATTTGGAAGACTGGGTTATATATCTTTGTTTGCTTCATTTTGTGATTTGTTTAAGAAACCAAACAAAAAAAAGGATGTCAACGAAGCACAGAGCAAAAGACCGAAAATTGGAATTCATATAGCCATGTTTAAATAATTCTTGGGAATTTGTAAATCAGATATCCATCGCACAAGTGTTTATCAAATATCATCATCATATATGCATAATGAAGGCGACAAAGTTCTACAAAGAAGTAGTGAGGGTGTGATCAGGACCTGACCAGTCGAGTAATGCAAACCCTATAAGGGCAATCTGATGTGAGCCTGTTCCGGGATTGATTTAGAAAAATCTTTTGGTTTTAACCTTATTTGAATATATATTTGGCCCTGATTTGGTTTTTGACCCTTAGATCAGGGCCTGATTCGAAATACCATACTAGGGTCTGCCCTATTTAATTGTATCCAGCCCTTATCAGAAATCAAATATGATTGAAACAACTGTCGTTAAAGACAAGAACTGCTTTCACAATCCAAAAATGATGGTTAGTATTTCTGTAATTCTTTTTAATTTTCACATAATCATAAGAAAATAAATGGAAAAAAATGAAAAGAATAGAATACTGTCTGGAAGTGCATTTGTACTTTATTGGAGATACAAATGTGATTTTGCACAAGTGAGTTAAATATTTTTTGAAATTGTAGATATTCGTTTCGAATTAATACTGTAGTGTATTACTTTATGTAGAGAGTATTGGGAATTGAAGTACGGTTGGCACTAAACATCTTGCCCATTCCAATTTCGGGTCTGCCTTATTTATCCAAATCCTATTTCATTTGATAAAATTTCATTTGGTTAAAATTCACTAGAGTAATATTCATTTTCGAAATGTATAGTTAAATTTCAACTACATAGTTTTGCTATCGTTTCTTGGCTGCAAAACTATAACAATAGATGTTAAGGAGGTATATGTTTTAAGTCTTTGTCATTAGACATTTTTATTTGATTTTAATTATTTTGTATATACTTTATTTAAATTTGAATGTTTGTTTATTTATTTATTTATTTATTATTTAGGCACTGGTCCGGCTATCAGAGCCTGATCTGGTTACCCCAAGCATGGACTGATAGAGAAAAAGCGTTATACTCATGATCATGGCTCAATCAGACTGTCCTTTCAATGTCTAATCCGAACTATGGCAAACCTGATCAGGGCCCTGTTTGACCACTGACAAATTTTTGCTTGGGTTGTCTATTCTAAATCTTAAATACACTGGGCAGTTAACGTTAGTTGGCCAGTTACACTTAGTTAGGCGGTTAACCTTAGTATGACCATGACGGATTAAAAATTCAAACCCTAACTGCTAACCTTAGTTGATCGGTTATTTTGTTGACTGATAAAACTATGTAGGCTGGCTAAATTTAGTTGGCCGACTATGTTTTTTTGAACGGCAAACTTTTGTTTGTTATTCAACTTTTGCAAAAAACAAATTTTGTGCGCTGTCTAACTTTTATAGGCCAGCAAGTTTTTGTTGGCTGTCTAACTGTTATTGTTGGCTTAACTTTGTTTATCAGCCAACTTTCGTTTAATGGTAATCTTTTGTAGACCCGCTATCTTTTGTTGGTCGCTTAATTCTTGCTGTCCGCTTAACCTTTTGTAGCCGTTTATAACTTTTCTTGTTCGGTTAACTTTTGTTGGTCGGTAATCTTTTGTTGACCCTTTTAAATTTTATTGGCGCTAAACTTTGATGATATTTTGACTTTTGTTGACCAGATAACGTTTATCGGCCGTTGAAATGTTTTTTTAGCTTGGTTTTTATGTTATAAAAATTTACTAAACTTGAGACACAACACAACACTTTGCTTTTGTTGGTCCACTTACGTTGGTCAGCTTGTTATATTTTGTTGACCTGCTGTAGCCTTAGTTAGCCCATTGACCTAAGTGAACTAATAATAGATGACCAACAAACCATAGTTGGGCTTAAATCTTATCTGGTCGGTTATCGTTGGTTGGTCGACCTACCATTACTTTGGTTATTCGGTTAAACTTAAACAATGCAACTATTATTTGATGCAATAACCCTAAATTATGTTTAATTACTAAAACATGGCAACCAAAATTAAATCATTCCAGCTTACCTACCATCTTTTTCATCGGCTATAAAAATAACTGAAAGGTTAAACCTATTACACAAATGAATAATTTATATCGCAATTAACGCTCGATTTCTATGTGCATAATTTAATAAATAATATTTTGTTTAGCCATAATTGTAAAATTTTTAAATATTTTTAATTAATTTTTTTTAAATTTTCTCCATTTTTATCGTAATTGAATTGAAACCGATAAATACGTAAACGACTTTTTTAACCGTGTGATTTTTAAAATTAATTTTAAAAAAATATTTTCAAGGTATTGTTGATGTTAATTACGTTTCTTTTTGCTTTTCTGGGTTATTGTTTTATTACTAAGATTTAAGATAATCATATTTATCAATCATATTTATTTATTAAATAAAGGAAAGAATAAATTGATGCTCCAAGGTTGGAAGGCTTCACATCACTGACATTATGCAAAAATATATTTTGTCAATGACTAAGGTGTGCCAGTTTTAATAATCCTGTAACTACGTAAATGATCCAATTACAATAATTGAATCAGATTTAAAAAACTTAATATAATTTAAAAATTTAAATTAATTTGATTTGTTTTGTTGCAATTAAATTGTAAAACTTTTGAAAATTAATTGAGAAACTCATGAAGATTTGTAGTGTTAGTGACAATTTATTAATTTACACGTTTCATGTTGTTGTTATTGCTATAGAAAATTAATTTTTATAATAAAAATAAAATTACAAGAAAAAGTAATTAAGCTTTAGTTAATAATTGAGACACGATTTTTTATGTTTATTTTAAATTTTATTTTGTTGTTGTTTAATTAAGTTTAATTTGTTATAAATTTAATAATAATTATAATGAAGACTAATTTAACGGATCGCATGGTTTAAAAAAAATCATAAAAGATGGAGTACCAATGTAATTAATTTCTTCATTAATGTAGCAATCTAAAAATATTTATCTCAGTTTATCACTTTCAGAAACAGAACATAGGTGCGTTCGATTTGACTGAAACAACTGAAAAAACAACAACAATTGCATTTAATTTTTCAATTACTTCAGTTGTTTCAGTCAAATCGAACACGGCTCATATATTCAATTTACATTTAAATTACTAAGTCATGTAAAAAGTAAAAAAACAAAATCTGTTACATTTTATTGATCGATGATAGTTTTAAGTATTAATCATGTTTTCTTAGCTTCTGTATTTGTCTCTTTTGCATCACTACACAACAATAATAACAACAAAAATTGAACATAAATAAATAAGTTAACTAAAACGCAGCCATAAAACAAAACTACTTAAAAAACGTGTTAAAATTTAATGAAGCTTTTGTTGTTGTTACAATTTTTTGTTTTCAATTTATAATTTTTTTTGTGTTTTTTGTTGTTACTCTAGCTAAAAAATAACAGTAGAGGTTAATGGAGTAGTTTATTCCTTTTTTGGATAAGAATATACGTTAAAGGTTCTGTAATGATTTTTAATGTTTTCAGAATTTTAGATGTTAGTTTGCTTTTTAATAGCGTGTACCTTTGAGGGTGGTTAAGTGAAATGTTGATTTTGTTACATTTTGAAATACATATTTCGTTTACCATAAGACACTTGTTGCAGCGGTGTTCTCGTCAATTTATTTTTACTTATCGTAGAACTGTTGATTATAATTTTTGAAAGGGTTATAATCATTTTAGTACTATTAATGAAACTTATCGAAAAACGAGAGGTAAGAGCCGAGTTAGAGTTTCTGGCAAAATGAGAGTTATGTGCGAGGTAATAATGTAAGATAATCATAATAATAATAATCATAATTTTTGACAAACTAGAGCCTTCCTTAAATTCAGGACTCATTTGGGTCAAAAAAACTTTTTTTCACTCTATTCCACTCTCATCCCTTCAAAATACAGAAAAATAATTATGTGACACTTCGCTATAGTGTAAGTTCAGAGTTTATCAAACTGCTGTCTCTGTGGTTTTTTTACAATTTTCCTGTCAATTAAGATTGAAACCAAAGCGGGGAAACTTTAAGTTGCACATTTTTGACAATAATTCAAAAACAATTTGTGCACTGCAAAATTCTAAAAAAATTAAACTGTTTCTTAAATTAAGAGCTCTTTCATATGACTACTCATTTGGATCACAAAAGATTTTTTTCACTCCTGCAATGAAAATTAAATTGTGTATTCTTTTGGGTCAAAAAAGCTTTTTTCACCCTTCCCCAATCTCACCCCCTTAAAATACAGGAACATAATTATGTGACACTTCGCTTTAGTTTTCGTTCAGAGTTTATCAAACTTCCTTTTGCTTTGTTTAAACTTTGGTGTCAATTAAGCTCGAAACCCAAGGGGAAGGAACCAACTTTAAGTCGCCGTTTTTGGAAATAATTCAAAAGCTGTGCTCTGAAAAATTTTAAAAAACAATTACAATATTTCCGTGTTTACAGTTTGCCGTGTAAAACAAACGAAAACAACTTTATTTCTAGTTGTATCCGTCATCTTGAGAGGATAGGTTAATTTTATATGCATCTCAAATTTCTGGTCCATAACATTTACAGTTTACGAGATAATCGATATAATGGACAAAACACGCCTTACTCTTACCGATAGTGTTCCGTATAAAAACGGAACCCAAAAAACCATTATAAAACGGAGTACTTTTTGTATTTAAAAATGGAAAACAATAGTCTAACTTTAGTTTAGCCGTAGAAAAATAGTTATTTATGTACCAAGAGTGTAAAGTTGTAAATTTCAGTTCGAATTAACATTTTTTGTCCAAGATGTTTTTCGGGAGCAACAACTCACTATGTCTGAAAAGAAACTTTATACCTGTGGTACACGCAACATTTTGTATACTTCCTACAAGGGCGCGAAAAGTAACAAAAAAGGGCGTAAAGTAACAATAAGAAGGACGAAGGTGTAAAGTAAAAAAGAGCGGGCGAAAAATAATAGAGGCCGAAAAAGTGATGTTTTACGCAAACTTTAAGGGAGCGTAAAATAGTTCATTGTTCATGTATATAGGAAGTAAATTAATTACGAAATATTCCCTTTTCTAAAGTTTTTTTCTAATTCTTCGTTCTTCAAATTAGGAGATTTTTTTTAATTTCAATTTTGTAGTTTTCAATTTTTATAATGATTAAGTTTTTTAGCTTCCCGATATGGGAAGTTCTTGTGTCGATTTTCGAAATCGGAATTTTTATGATATCTTTACGTTTCATGACCTCCTGAAGCTGTTTAGACTACTTTTAGCTGGCAGTCTGAATGTGTGTGTGTATGTGTGTATGTATAGTGTGTGTGTATATCGTATGTGGATTAATTATTTTCCCAACGCTTTCTCAACAAAGGATGGCTCAATTTTAACAAAAATGGTCGCAATCGATGTATCTTGGCGTAACTTAGAGCCCAGTCCTTTTCTAGCGAAATTAAATCATTTATTTTTTAGTGGTTTCCAAAAAACTGAAAATTATCTCTTGCAAATATAATGAGATTAAATAATGCTATCAAAGTCATGAAGCTTCCATATTGTTTGCCATCATGTCAGCCATTTATAATGAGATATGTATAAACAATTGTTATCACAGTTTTTGAGTTTTTTAAGAAAATGTGAAAAAACTACGTATTATTTTCGTTACGCAAACGCATGATATCTGGATGAAATTTTTCCAGTTTTATTTGAATATCAAAGATCTGAATTATTTTCTAAATTTGGCAAAAAGGCCAGAGGCTCGTGAGTGGATCGCTTGGTCAACTGTTTATCAACTTCCCGATATGGGAAATTATTGTTTTTGGGTCGATTTTCGAAATCGGAATTTTTATGATATCTTTACGTTTCAAGACCTCCTGAAGTGTTTAGGCTATTTTTTGCTGACAGTCTGTATGTATATGTGTATGAGGGTGTGTATTGTCGTATGTGAACAAACATTTGTCCAACGCTTTCTCAACAAATGATGATCCGATTTCAACTGCATTGGTCGCAATCGATGTATTTTGGCGTAGCTTACAGCACAGTCCTTTTCTAACGAAATCAGTTCATTTGTTTTTTAGTGGTTTCCAAAAAAACTGAAAAGTATCTCCTGCAAATATTACGAGAATAAATAACGTTATTTACCTTTCATTTTGTTTGTCATCATGTCAGCAATTTATAATTACATTTGTATAAACAATTGCTTACTGTTTGAGTTTTTTAAGAAAATTTGAAAAACATGTGTTATTTTCGTTACGCAAATCCATGAGATCTTGATGAAACTTTTGAATTAAAATGAGCTGCAAACGCATTTGGGTTTATTTAAATATAGAAAATATGAGCTTTTTTTCAAAATTGGGCAAATGGGTCGGGGAGGATGTTTGTGGATCGTTGAGCAACTGTTTTTTTAAACTTCAATAACACTCAGTGCTGACATTCAATTTTGTTGAAACTTAGAGCATAAGGTTTTTGTAATGTTCATAGTAATTTTACAACTTCCGGTTTGTCACTTTCAAAATAGCTTTATCTTATTTTTTTAAATATATCACAACAACAGGCACAGCTATGAAGTGTTTTTGACGAATCTTTGGTTAAATGTTTCAGTTAATATGAGATAGAACAAATTTGCTTTTGAGGTTTCTTGTATATAGTGGTCGGTGTTCATCAAATAAATGCTGACCTTTTATCTTACCGATAGGTTAGGTTATTGTGTTGGACTGTTGGATATTATTTTTAAAATTGACATTTTAATGATATATCTTCACCTTTCAATACCTTCTGAATCGGTCTATACAACTTATTTTAGTTTGCAGTCTGAGTGTTAGTATAATATTAAATTTAAATATGATTACACACACACATACACACACGTCGTATAATAAATAAATCTTAATTTTGCGTATTTTAGGCTTTAAAAACCCTAATTCTGCTGATATTTAAATATATATAATTTATATATATATATATATATATATATATATATATATATATATATATATATATATATATATATATATATATATATATATATATATATATATATATATATATATATATATATATATATATATATATATATATATATATATATATATATATATATATATATATATATATATATATATATATATTTATATATATATAATTCTACTGAATATTTTTTCAAATTTGTTTTCATATTTGTTTTGTAATTTTTCGTTTTTTATTTGTATTTATTGCAGTTAAATTATATTGTATAATTTTTTTTTATGTTTGGTATTTTAGAATACCTTATCCAGTAACTGGTTAGTTTTTAATCTTACGGAAAGTTCTTGGCGTGGCCCTAATGGTCACACCCCTGTCCTACTAGTTATTTTTCAAATGACAAATCTGCATGGTAGATTCAGAAGCTTTACAAAACATTGATCCAACAGTTTTTATAATTCTCATCCATGACTGGGATGCTTATATTAGCTAGCGTTCTATTTTTTGGATCGCATGAGTGGGGTGTCATTTGAAAGAGCACCAAAATTAGGAAACATTGCAATTTTTTTTAGAATTTTGCAATGCACCGTTTTTGAATTATTCTAAAAAAAGTGCAACAAAAAGTTGGTCCCCCCCTATACGTTTCTTCGTTGATTGACAGAAAAATTTGAAAAAATTCATAGAGATAGGAAATTTTATAAACCCTTAATGAAAAATATAGCGAATCCTCAAGTGGTTTTATTTCTATGTGTTTAGGGGATGGGAGTGAGGAAGGGTGAAAAAAGGTTTTTTGGCTCAGTGAGTGGGGGTGTCATTTGAAAAAACACAAAAATTAAGAAACATTACAACTTGGTTTAGAGTCTTGCGATGCATTGAATTATTGTCAAAAAAGTCCTAGTATAGTGTTATTACCACTCAACTCCTAAATTTCGTCGTTGATTAACAGAATTGAGACGTTCCATAAACAGCTATGCAAAACATTTAACCTAAAGTAGGCATCTTTAGTAGGCATCTTTAGAAAAATCGGCCATAAATTACCAATTGAATCGAAACGTTCTATATTTTTTGCATTATTTCATCCATATATTATGTATGGCATAGCTATTTGGGGTAACACATACAATGAGAGTATCAAACCGTTACAAATTCTTCAGAACCGAGCAATAAAAAAATTATTCAATCTTCCATTTTTAACGGCAACAAAACTTATTCATACGCAAAATAAGATCCTACCTGTTGCTGATGTCTACAAGAATGCATCGTCAACTCTTATCTTTAATATAATAAATTGCCTAATTCATTCAAACACCAAGGTCACCCCCAATCAACCGTCTATTGTTACTCGAAATATGGATGGTGTAAAAAATATAAAAATCTACTCATCAAGACATGGAACGCATTCTGCTCTATATTGAGCTATAAAAAATTATAATGAGCTACCTCCGGAGATTAGAGAAGACTCTACTAAAATCTGTTTTAAAAAACAATTAACTACCTATAGGCTTGAACTATTGATTAATTAACTAACTATTAATTATAATTATTAGATTTGTAGTTTTGTTTCTTGTAAAATTTATTGTTTTCATTTTTCTTTTTCCTTGCCAAAAAAAAAAATAAAAAATAAAAAATAAAAAAAAAAAAATAAAAAATAAAAAATAAAAAAAAAAAAAAATTTTAGTAGTATAAGTATTTGTTGTATTTATTATATTGTACACACAATAACTAATGTCGTTTTCTTTTTACCAAAAATTGCTCTAAACACGCCCATTTTCGATCTAGATCGATTTTTTTTGACATTATGTATTCTATTTGACAAAAAAAAGCACTCTTTTTGCACTAGATCTAGATCTAGATTTTTTCGTAGAGCAAGTTCTAAATACAATAGAGTTGCACAAATACATTTACACATCTCTCAAAATTTGTAAACAAACAAAACGCCATTTAGTTACTATTATTATTTTTTAAGTGAAATAGTTATTGTTTAAATAAATCTTATGTTTAAATCGTGTTTTAAATTAAAAACTAATACAAATTATTTAATTAAATACAATTACATTACATTACTAAAACATTAAATGACAGTTTCACAAACACAACTACAAAACTAGATCGAATTTTGTCATATTCTTTTTATGAAAAAAAAATCACTCTTTCTGCTCTGGCAAAAAGAAAACGACATTAGAATATATGGTAAATTCAATTCCCTTTCTTTCTAACTAAAAACTACAAATGTTGTGCGGTTTGCACTAAATTATTCAAGTTTTCCCAAAAAAGTCAAACTCGAAATTTGAAGATCCTTAAAAATAATTGGGTTTTTTTAGGGAGATTTTTCTTGTAAAAATATAATGTTATTACAACATATGAAAATCAGTATCACTCTTCTACTTCGTATATTCTTTGTATGAACAGTAAACATGTTTTCAAATGTTTTAGTAAATAAAAAAAATAATCTTAAAGTGGAAATTACAGAACAAGAAAAACTGTTCAATTTAATTTTAAATCTTGAATTGGACAAAGATCGACAATCAATCAAAATAACTATTCTACTGTTGATTTAATTAGATGATGATAATTAAGATAAAATGATAAAAAAAGTTAAAGAACTCAAACATATAAATATTAAAATTGAAGAAAATAAAAACTAAGACATCATCTTAATAAAGCGATTGCTTCTGTACCGTGTGTAATTGATCTTAACGTTTCAATTGCATGTTTTGTTGACGTTTAAATTTTCTCTTTTCTTGATAAGATCGAAAAATACATTACAACATATACGGACATATGCATTAAACTTTAGAAAATTTAATTAATTTTATACAATTAATATATATGAATATATGCATATTAAATGGCAATAATAAATTGAAAATAAAGTTCATGAGATGGAAATTAATCATAAGATGAGTATCTTTTTGTCCTCAATTAACATTTTTTTTCTTTATTGCAGCGCATTCAATGGATCCGTATCGTAAGTTTTTTATTTTTGATTGGAATATCTCTTTTGTTGTTAGAACACTAAAAAAACTTGGCAAGTTTTATCATTTTTTATAAATTTTTGTAAGTTCAATGGTTCTTTCCACATTTGTATGTGGTGCAACGCATAACTTCTTCGTTTCTTATCTCTTTGCCTAAAAATAGCCTATAAACTAAATTCAAAAATGGTAACTCCAATTTAGTTTAAAGGCAATTTGTGAACGAAGTGAATGAAGAAATGATGTGTTGGACTGCATAATAGGGAAAGGGCCAATAAAATGTGGAAAGGGTCAATAAAAATATTGGAAATTGGAAAAAAATAATTTGAAAAAAACACACATTTGTGTTATAGCCAATTTCTTTGGCTACAAATTATTTTTGGATTTTAGAAAAAAAATTCTAGTTTTATCAAAAATATTTTTGTGTTGTAAATTTCTAATTTTTTTGTGAAATTGTCCTTTTTTTAGTGTAGTATGATGACTGTTACTGAAGGAATGTTTGAAAATAGATAAATCGTTTGTTTTGAAAAAGAAATTATTTATAAATTAGAATTGTAATTTACAAAATAATTTGTCCTAAGTAGATTAATTTCGAATAACAATTCGTATAATAATTTTAAACGAATACATAGTAGTATTAATACTTCGTTCCAATTGATGCTAAATTGTACTAAACTTTTTATTTGACTAAATCAATATTTTGTTTCTAAATCATTGTAAAGAAATTGATATTTTATCAATTTAATGCATTTTAGTAAAAACGATTTAGCAGTTAATTGGAACCCAATGTTAATCATAATTACAGGAATCACCCATACAGGAATCGGCTTCTATGTTTTTTTTAAAACTGAATTTTAAATACTTTTTTTTCCTTATGTCTCTGTTTATACCGCGGTTCTTTCTTTATCGTTCTTTTCATTGTTGTTCGTCATTACCCGTGTTTCTTTTCAACTTGCTATTCTCGAATTAAATTTTAAAGCAACGCTATTTTAGGATTTCAAACAGTTTTTGACAATATATATATTGTCATTAGATTTAAAAAAAATTTAATAAAAAATAAGGACCGCGATAAAAGAAAAAAAATTTGGTCACTACAACCTCTTTTGTGAAGCCAAATTTGAAGAAACCAAAACCAAATTTGAAGAAACAACAACCGAATTTGAGGTTATTGTAACAGAAAACATTCGGTTGGCACAAAAGTGGTTGTAGTAACAGATTTTTTTCTTTCAGTAGAAAATAGTAGATATAGGAAAAATTATTTGATATAAGAAAAATTCTGTTTTAACGTTACCTTGAATTTGTTAAATTTTAAAAAATTAATTCAAAATTAAAAAGTATTGCGGCCCTGATGCATAAGCCGAGTTTACCACAGCTCTGGAAACGTAGTATTCTGAATATATAGTGAGCTAATATCCATCAAACACTTTAATTAATGGCTAACCAATGTTATAGATTTCGCGTAGTTCTAATTATAATAATATTAAAGAAAGCAGTTATGTCACAACAAACATAATTTCTGTTGTACGAGAAAAAGTAAAAAAATGTTTAACTGGAAGTGACAAACCGGAAGTTTGGATGCATAACTGTTGTGAACCGTACTAAATGCTTATGTACCAAGTTTCATCCAATTCGATTATCAGGTACAGATGTTATTAAGCAATCAAAAAAACAGATGCACGTGGGACCGCCCACCACTTTTTTCAATATCGCTAAAAAACTAATCATTTGCCTGCCATACATATTTGCATCTTTTTCCAAAGTGTTATCAATATTCATTCACGAACGAATGTTGTATGCTCCCAAGAAACATTGAAAAAATTGTGACACAGTAAACAGGTGTTAGGGCGGCCCCCACTACTTATCCCAATATTGTCCAAAAACTAATCAGTTCTTTGTCATTTAAGTTTCCATCTTTTTTCAAAGTGTCACCAAAATTATTTAATGAATGAAGTATATGCTGTTTAAGAATAATATGCTCCCAAAAAACTTTAAAAACAAAGTGTGAAAAGTCAGCAGTATATGTATTTTAGACCCCCGCCACTTTGATCAATGTGTTCCAAAAGATGATAATTATCTTCTCACACTAATCATAACATTTTTCATAAGTTTCATCATAATCACTTCATTATTGTAGGCTGTAGTGTGCATAAAGACACTGAAAAAACTGCAAAAAATTACAAAAAAAAATTTTTTACCGGAAGTGAAAAACCGGAAGTTCTGATACAGAACTGTTGTGAGCCGTACTAAATGCTTATGTACTAAGTTTCATCCAATTCGATTATCAGGTACAGATGTTATTGAGCTTTAAAAAAACGGGTGCTCAGGGGACTCCACACCACTTGGTTCACTATCGCTCAAAAACTAATCAGTTCCTTGCCATATATGTTTGCATATTTTTCCAACGTGTCATCAAAATTCGTTCACGAACGAATGAGGTATGCTCCCAACAAACGTTCATAAAATGGTGACACAATAAACATGTGTTCGGAAGGCCCCCCACCACTTATCCCAATATTGTCCAAAAACTAATCAGTTCTTTGTCATTTAAGTTTGCATCTTTTTTCAAAGTGACATTAAAATTAAATAATGAATGAAGTCTGTATGCTCCCAAAAAACTTAAAAAAAAAGTGTGAAAAATCAGCAGTTGTATGGTAGACCTCCCGCCACTTTGATCAATGTGTCCCAAAAGATGATAATTATCTTTTCACACTAATCAAAACCTTTTTCATAAGTTTCATCATAATCACTTCATTATTGTAGGCTGTAGTATGGATAAACACACTGAAAAAACTTCAAAAACTTGCAAAAAAAAATTTTTTACCGGAAGTGAAAAATCGGAAGTTGGGATGCAGAATTATTGTGAACCGTTCTACATGCTTATGTACCAAGTTTCATCCAATTCGATTATCAGGTACAGATGTTATTGAGTGTTAAAAAGAACGGGTGCTCAGGGGACCCTTACCACTTTGTTCACTATCGCTCAAAAACTAATCAGTTCCTTGCCATACATATTTGCATCTTTTTCCAAAGTGTCATCAAAATTTATTCTCGAACGAATGTTGTATGCTCCCAACAAACATAAAAACATGGTGGGAAAAACCACCTATTGTATGGTGGACCCCCAACCCTTTATCCAATGTACTCCAAAAGCTTATAAAATCTTTCTCATATTATTTGAAAGCTTTTTCCAACGTGTCATGAAAATCGAACGGTAATTGTAGGCTACAGTAGGTATAATCACTTGACAAAAAAATTTTAACCGGAAGTGAAAAACCGGAAAATGGTATGCAGAAATATTGGAAACAGTACTAAAACCTTATATACCAAGTTTCCATAAGATCATTATCCGGGATTAGAAGTTATTTTAAATATACTTAGAGGTGTTCGGGAGACCCCTGCCATTTTGTCCCAATTTGAAATGAATCCAGATCTTTTATTTTCAAGTGAACCTGGATCATTTGCAAAAGTTTCATCGAGATCCTATGCAGGAATGTCACGCAACCACCCATCCACCCACACACAGACGTACACCAAATTTTTTTAGCTATTTAGATAGAGAATGGTCCAAAACAAAAGAAAAAACCAAATTTGAGGAATGTAAGATTTTTTTTCTCGATAGATTGCATTACTTCACACAATTTAAAATTGTGGTGAAGTAAACATTTCTGGACTAAAAATCTACGGATAAATACCCACTAAGAAAAAAATGTATGTAGAATCAACGAAAATTTCTGTTGATTCAACATACATTTCAATCGGTTTTGATCCTAAAAATCGTTCGTTAAATTCAACAACTCATGTCTGTTGATTTAATTTTACCAATAATTTTCAAAGGACAGTAAGTAAATTTAACGAACATGTTTGTTGATAATTACGAACAAAACACGCAATCTGACTGTTAAAATAACGTACACGTTTGTTGAAGTATTTTATCAAATTTATTAGTATTTTATCAAATATAAGAAGTAAATAAGATAAGATATAAATAATATAAGAAATATTTTATCAAATATATAGTAACAAACACCATTTACATCGATCCAATAATCTGAAAAATAAAACTAGCAAAAACAATAACACGAATTTGTAAATTGTATTGATTCTCTTTAAGAATTTTATTTATTTTACAAAATAATAATGTTAGATACACATAATATGTCAAAGAAATCATTATAATTTAATTTGTTTCCATATAGCTTTGATTTGATAATGCTTTTCTTTAAGATGCTATATGGTGATCTTCCAAATCTTAAATTGTCCAATTGAGGCTGGTTGATGCTACCCAGCTTAGATATTTAAAAATTGAAGATGATTTTTTCTTACACATGTGAATTCATTTATAAATGTATTGTAACAGCCACGAAACCCGATATTGAGAAGAATATGTTTGATTGTATTTATGTAATTACTTTCGTTAATTTGTTCCTCATTACATTACAGTTAAATTCTGATGTGAATATAGGTGATAATTCCTTTGCGTATAAAGCCCGTTTATCGTTTAATAGATCAAAAACTTAGAATAACTTTCTTTGTGAATAGAATAACTTTGAATAGAATAACAGAATAACTTTCTGTATGATTTACTGTTAACATTCCAAGAAAAAGATATAACACGACTATTTTTTAAATCAAGTTAGACTTATTTGTAATAGTTTGCCACACATTGTATATTACAATCAAATTGATTTTACTTTTACAAAAAGAATTTTTTTACTTAATCACAAATATGTAGCGTTATGATAATATATATATTAATCGCGGGTCAAAAAAATTTATACCTTTTTATACGTATTTTAAAAAACAATTAAAAATTATTATTTTAATTTTTTAAAGAAAACTGGATGAAACATATTTTAATGAAAACTAGATTTTAAAAATGTATCTAAAATTTTATTAATCTATTGCTAAAAGTTTGAAACGAATTTAACGAAGATTTTCATATTAAACGCAAACGATTAAATAAAAAGTCACCACAAACCTGACACATTTTATTTTAAAATTTGACCTAGTTTTTATTTAACACAACTTAATTTTTATACTTTTTACCAACTTCATCACAATTAACTAACAAATAATGAAAATTGCTACTACTTTGCATTCTGCAAATGGTTTCGTTCTTTGTTTTCACATGTCTTATTCAACAACGAAAATCAACGTACAGTTCGTAAATGTCGTTAAAAATATTTAACAAACATGTTTGTTGAAAATTAAAAATTAACAGATATGTCTGTTGAAACCCTCAAATTCAAACAACATGTCGTTTAAATAAATTTAACAGACAAATGTTCGTTGAATTCTACCTACATATTTTTTTGAGAGCCCTGATGGTGAATAAATGCGAACGTTTGCTATGCAGATTTACCATCATTAGATGTGGTTAACTTGAAAACAAAATTTAGTACAAAAGTAAAGGAAAAGTAAAGTCAACCGTGAGATGTTTGATTATTTGTATTTATCTAGCAGGCGTCGAACGTTTTAAAGGGTTTTGTGAATTGTCTATATATACCAAACATAGCCAAATTGCGGCTCGCAAGTCGCATGCGGCTCTTTGAAAGAATGGGGGCGGCTCTCGAAAAGAAATGAAAAAATTTAATAACATTTAAAAATTTATTAAAATTGTAATAAAATTGACAGTAATACAAATAATGTACAATATTGCTTAATACAATATGAATTAATACAATCATATTGTTTGTACTTCAGAGGTAAACTGTCGTAAATGAATTTTATATATTTTTACAAAAATTTCTATAAATTTGTAAAAAATTTGTAAAATTTTGTAAAAATTTGTAAATATTTTTACAAATTTTTACACATTTTTATAAATTTTTACAAATTTTTTACAAATTCATTTACGACAGTTTACCTCTGAGGTACAGTTATTATATTACTTCGGTCTGAAAGACCTAAGTATTACATTCATGTGCTCAAAGTGAAATTCTTACCCCCATTTTTTTGGCATTTTTCGACGTTTTAGGACCTACTGATTCTAAAAAAGCAAAAAACAAAATGTATGTCTGTCTGTCGGCCGGCCGTCCGTCGGTCACAACCGACGAAATCTAGAAAACCGCTGGACGGATTTCAAAAATTTTTTTATTCTAAAAATAGGTTTAGGTACTCAATAGGAAGAGCCGAAAGGACGATGTGTTTGATAACTGTACCGGAAGTGTATCAAAAAAATCGTCAAGTGTGTCAAAACAGGGAAATTTCATATGTTTTGCTTAAAAAACGTTCATTTTAAGTGATTACGAGTAGAAACATTGAATTTGGAGAAATCTTGATGGTCGGGATTGGTATGTGAGACCAAAATCTAGATTATTGCATTATAAGCTTCTCAAAAAATATTGTCAAGTGTGTCAAAAGAAAGATTTTTATTTATTTTTTTACCCAATTTTTTGGAAAATAATAAGTTTAATTATTTGTTTGAAATGAAATTTTATTATTATTATAGAGAATTATGGCATTATAAGTTTGTCAAAAACATAATGTCAAGTGTGTCAAAAAACAATTTCATTTATTTTTTAGCCAATTTTTTGGAAAAAAATGTAGCTGTTTTTATGACGTAAATGTAATTGAAAAGAAATTGGACATGGAAATTTTTGAATTTGTTATAGTTTTTGAAATATTTTTGGAATTTTGAAAAAAGTTTGTATTCTTGATTTTCTAATAATTATTGCAATATTTTTAGATTTTTGGAAAAATTTTGAATTTTTAAGAATTTTTGGAATTTTATTGGAATTTAGAAAAAGTTTAAATCTTTGATTTTATTCTAATTTTTGAAACATTTTTAGAATTTTGAAAAAAGTTTCAATTTTTGATTTTGTTATAATTTTTGCAATATTTTTAGAATTTTTGAAAAAATTTTAATCTTTGATTTTGTAATAATTTTTGGAATATTTTTAGAATTTTGAAAGAAGTTTGATATTTATTTAATTTCTACAATATTTTTGGAATTTTGAAAGAAACATGAATTTGTGATTTTGTAATATTTTCTCGAAACGCTAAATCAAGAGGTTTTTGAGTAGTTTGCTGAGTGTATCATCTTTTAACTAATTTAGGTTAATTTACGATCTGTTATAATTTTGCGGCAACGTATTGATGTTTCGTGTTAGTTTTGTAATAAATTTCTAAACAGAGATAAAAAAATACTTATACTTTAACAAAAAGTTATCTTTGATACACACCGCTGCCCAAAACTAAAATCCATGTCCTCATAAAAGTTTTTTGCCGAAAACTATATCAAAATCCAAAATCTCAGAGCTTGAGATTTCAGCCCTTCCATATTTTGGGTGTAATTTGTGCTCTTAATCCAAAATATCGAAAAAAGGGATAACTTTCGTCAATTAAAACATACAAAATATTAACTACTTCCCCACCTATCAACAATTTTTTCAAAGAAAAACACTATCCGGAATTAAGGGATGATCAATGAATTAATGACTGTGTGTTCTTAACTGATATAATGGAGCATCTGCTGTTCCCAATTCCTAGCATTACAAGGAAAGGATAAAGTTGTTACTGATTTTATTCAAACGATTCTGAGTTTTATTAAAAAAATTTAGCTTTTTAACGCGATTTAACTACAAAAACGTTAAACCACTTCCTCGTCTGAAAAATAAACTCTCTAAAATTGATGATAAAAAACTGAGTGAATACAACAGTAAAATATGAAGGGGCTGACATCTCAAATCTCTGAAACAAAAAAACTTTGGTCTGGGTTAAGGATTTTTTATAGTTTTCGGCAAAAGGCTTTTAAGAGTACTTGTTTTTAGTTGTGGGCAGCGATGTAAATTCAACATAAAATTAATGTTTAACGATGTATACGAAACAGAGGCGTAGCTAGGGGGGGCGGTCCGCCCCGGGTGTCACCCGTTTTGGGGTGACACCCGAACGTAAAAAACTTAAACAAACCATCACAATGTTTTCAACGATAAATCACTTCGAAATTTTTTTGGGGTGACACCCGAATGTAAAAAACTTAAACAAACCATCACAATGTTTTCAACGATAAATCACTTCGGAACCGTTTTGGGGTGACACCCGAACGTAAACAACTTAAACAAACCATCACAATGTTTTTAACGATAAATCACTTCGAAACCGTTTTGGGGTGACACCCGAACGTAAACAACTTAAACAAACCATCCAATGTTTGCAATGATAAATCACTTCGAAACCGTTTTGGGGTGACACCCGAACGTAAAAAACTTAAACAAACCATCAC
Source organism: Diogma glabrata (assembly GCA_963693315.1). NCBI lineage: Eukaryota > Metazoa > Arthropoda > Insecta > Diptera > Cylindrotomidae > Diogma > Diogma glabrata. Next base: position 146,118,260 of record OY856186.1, on the reverse strand, counting down.
AATGTTTTCAACGATAAATCACCTCGAAACCGTTTTGGGGTGACACCCGAACGTAAACAACTTAAACAAACCATCACAATGTTTTCAACGATAAATCACTTCGAAACCGTTTTGGGGTGACACCTAAACGTAAAAAACTTAAACAAACCATCCCAATGTTTTCAACGATAAATTACTTCGAAACCATTTCAACCAGGTTATCCATTTAATTTTAATTTATAAATTGTGATAGCTTATAAATGTGTCCTATTTGTTCTCCTTTCTACTTTCTACGGTTCTACTTTCCTACTTTTTAAAATTCTTGAGTTATTACTTGAGTTATTATTTGGGGTAGTGTGTTGAGCGTCTTTTTATGTTAGTACAAATCCAAAGACATGCTAAAAATTTCAGTTTACTTTTTTAACTAAGAAGGATTAATTAAACATCTAAACTAAAGCAAAATTAGATTACATTTTAGTGTGCCTAGGTCTTGATGGTTTTACAAGATATATTTCGTTTACGTTCTTGGCTATATTAGTAGAAGAGAATAGGTACGTTCGATTTGACTGAAACAACTTAAAAAACAACAACAATTGCATTCAATTTATCAGTTGTATCAGTTGCTTCAGTCAAATCGAACACGGCTTATATTAGTAGAAAAAACGAAATTTCAGGATGCAAAGTTTAGGTTTTTGGGCATATTATTATTATTGAGGATGAAGCTGACTTTAGTTTTTTCAATTCATTTTAATTGTAAGTTAGAATTTTATGATGCCAATTTTTGCAAACTTTTCATTTATTTTAATTTTATTGAAAAACGGTTTCGCGATTTTTAAAACAACCCAAAATGCAATAAAAAGTATAACCCTTTGCGTTAAAAAGCAATTGTTATAGAATTGCTTTGCATTAAGCAATTGATAGTACATATATCAAAACTAAAGTTTTACTCAGCGTTCTTTGGATTACATAGCTATCATATATTAAACATTCTAAAAAATTATCAGTAGTAATCATCCAAGGGCGGTGATAATTCGAAATAATCTTTTAAAAATTTCGAAAGCAAATACATATATTGATAATAGCACGAAGCCGTAGGCCGATTGCTATTATTAATACCACTTGCTGTAAGAATTTTCCAAAAAATTATGAGAACTTATCAACGAACGAGGGGAATCCATTTAGAAATTTTTTTGCCATTTTTCATTTCTTTATATAATTTTTATGAATTATACGTTGGCTTCTGCCAACCATATCAGTTAACTATTTCAAAAATTATTTGATAATTTTTAATATCCCAGTAGACCAGTCACCAGAAGTATAATTATTTGTTATTAATATAATTCAAATGTTATTGGTGAAATTGAATGATGTCATTACATTTTAGAGAATTTAATTGGGTTAAATTAAAATAAAACTAAAGCAAAAAATTTTGTATTTTATTTATTTAAAAAAAAAATTAAAATATAAAATGATTTTGGTCTCCAAGTTGTTTTTATTTACTAATATAATAATTACTTCGGTCTGAAAGACCTAAGTATTACATTCATGAGCTCAAAGTGAAATTCTTACCCCCACTTTTTTTGACATTTCTCGACGTTTTAGGACCTCCTGATTCTAAAAAAGCAAAAAAAAAAATTGTATGTCTGTCTGCCGGCCGGGATTGGTATGTAAGATCAAAAACTAGATTATTGCATTATAAGTTTGTCAAAAAAATGTTGTCAAGTGTGTCAAAAGAAAGATTTTTATTTATTTTTTTACCTAATTTTTTGGAAAAAAAAAAATAAAATTAATTGTTTGTTTGAAATGAAGTTTTATTATTATTATTGAGAATTATGGCATTATGAGGTTGTCAAAAAAATCTTGTCAAGTCTAGTCAAGTCTTGTCAAATCTTCAGAGGTAAACTGTCGTAAATGAATTTTATATATTTTTACAAAAATTTCTATAAATTTGTAAAAAATTTGTAAAATTTTGTAAAAATTTGTAAATATTTTTACAAATTTTTACACATTTTTATAAATTTTTACAAATTTTTTACAAATTCATTTACGACAGTTTACCTCTGAGGTACAGTTATTATATTACTTCGGTCTGAAAGACCTAAGTATTACATTCATGTGCTCAAAGTGAAATTCTTACCCCCATTTTTTTGGCATTTTTCGACGTTTTAGGACCTACTGATTCTAAAAAAGCAAAAAACAAAATGTATGTCTGTCTGTCGGCCGGCCGTCCGTCGGTCACAACCGACGAAATCTAGAAAACCGCTGGACGGATTTCAAAAATTTTTTTATTCTAAAAATAGGTTTAGGTACTCAATAGGAAGAGCCGAAAGGACGATGTGTTTGATAACTGTACCGGAAGTGTATCAAAAAAATCGTCAAGTGTGTCAAAACAGGGAAATTTCATATGTTTTGCTTAAAAAACGTTCATTTTAAGTGATTACGAGTAGAAACATTGAATTTGGAGAAATCTTGATGGTCGGGATTGGTATGTGAGACCAAAATCTAGATTATTGCATTATAAGCTTCTCAAAAAATATTGTCAAGTGTGTCAAAAGAAAGATTTTTATTTATTTTTTTACCCAATTTTTTGGAAAATAATAAGTTTAATTATTTGTTTGAAATGAAATTTTATTATTATTATAGAGAATTATGGCATTATAAGTTTGTCAAAAACATAATGTCAAGTGTGTCAAAAAACAATTTCATTTATTTTTTAGCCAATTTTTTGGAAAAAAATGTAGCTGTTTTTATGACGTAAATGTAATTGAAAAGAAATTGGACATGGAAATTTTTGAATTTGTTATAGTTTTTGAAATATTTTTGGAATTTTGAAAAAAGTTTGTATTCTTGATTTTCTAATAATTATTGCAATATTTTTAGATTTTTGGAAAAATTTTGAATTTTTAAGAATTTTTGGAATTTTATTGGAATTTAGAAAAAGTTTAAATCTTTGATTTTATTCTAATTTTTGAAACATTTTTAGAATTTTGAAAAAAGTTTCAATTTTTGATTTTGTTATAATTTTTGCAATATTTTTAGAATTTTTGAAAAAATTTTAATCTTTGATTTTGTAATAATTTTTGGAATATTTTTAGAATTTTGAAAGAAGTTTGATATTTATTTAATTTCTACAATATTTTTGGAATTTTGAAAGAAACATGAATTTGTGATTTTGTAATATTTTCTCGAAACGCTAAATCAAGAGGTTTTTGAGTAGTTTGCTGAGTGTATCATCTTTTAACTAATTTAGGTTAATTTACGATCTGTTATAATTTTGCGGCAACGTATTGATGTTTCGTGTTAGTTTTGTAATAAATTTCTAAACAGAGATAAAAAAATACTTATACTTTAACAAAAAGTTATCTTTGATACACACCGCTGCCCAAAACTAAAATCCATGTCCTCATAAAAGTTTTTTGCCGAAAACTATATCAAAATCCAAAATCTCAGAGCTTGAGATTTCAGCCCTTCCATATTTTGGGTGTAATTTGTGCTCTTAATCCAAAATATCGAAAAAAGGGATAACTTTCGTCAATTAAAACATACAAAATATTAACTACTTCCCCACCTATCAACAATTTTTTCAAAGAAAAACACTATCCGGAATTAAGGGATGATCAATGAATTAATGACTGTGTGTTCTTAACTGATATAATGGAGCATCTGCTGTTCCCAATTCCTAGCATTACAAGGAAAGGATAAAGTTGTTACTGATTTTATTCAAACGATTCTGAGTTTTATTAAAAAAATTTAGCTTTTTAACGCGATTTAACTACAAAAACGTTAAACCACTTCCTCGTCTGAAAAATAAACTCTCTAAAATTGATGATAAAAAACTGAGTGAATACAACAGTAAAATATGAAGGGGCTGACATCTCAAATCTCTGAAACAAAAAAACTTTGGTCTGGGTTAAGGATTTTTTATAGTTTTCGGCAAAAGGCTTTTAAGAGTACTTGTTTTTAGTTGTGGGCAGCGATGTAAATTCAACATAAAATTAATGTTTAACGATGTATACGAAACAGAGGCGTAGCTAGGGGGGGCGGTCCGCCCCGGGTGTCACCCGTTTTGGGGTGACACCCGAACGTAAAAAACTTAAACAAACCATCACAATGTTTTCAACGATAAATCACTTCGAAATTTTTTTGGGGTGACACCCGAATGTAAAAAACTTAAACAAACCATCACAATGTTTTCAACGATAAATCACTTCGGAACCGTTTTGGGGTGACACCCGAACGTAAACAACTTAAACAAACCATCACAATGTTTTTAACGATAAATCACTTCGAAACCGTTTTGGAGTGACACCCGAACGTAAACAACTTAAACAAACCATCCAATGTTTGCAATGATAAATCACTTCGAAACCGTTTTGGGGTGACACCCGAACGTAAAAAACTTAAACAAACCATCACAATGTTTTCAACGATAAATCACCTCGAAACCGTTTTGGGGTGACACCCGAACGTAAACAACTTAAACAAACCATCACAATGTTTTCAACGATAAATCACTTCGAAACCGTTTTGGGGTGACACCTAAACGTAAAAAACTTAAACAAACCATCCCAATGTTTTCAACGATAAATTACTTCGAAACCATTTCAACCAGGTTATCCATTTAATTTTAATTTATAAATTGTGATAGCTTATAAATGTGTCCTATTTGTTCTCCTTTCTACTTTCTACGGTTCTACTTTCCTACTTTTTAAAATTCTTGAGTTATTACTTGAGTTATTATTTGGGGTAGTGTGTTGAGCGTCTTTTTATGTTAGTACAAATCCAAAGACATGCTAAAAATTTCAGTTTACTTTTTTAACTAAGAAGGATTAATTAAACATCTAAACTAAAGCAAAATTAGATTACATTTTAGTGTGCCTAGGTCTTGATGGTTTTACAAGATATATTTCGTTTACGTTCTTGGCTATATTAGTAGAAGAGAATAGGTACGTTCGATTTGACTGAAACAACTTAAAAAACAACAACAATTGCATTCAATTTATCAGTTGTATCAGTTGCTTCAGTCAAATCGAACACGGCTTATATTAGTAGAAAAAACGAAATTTCAGGATGCAAAGTTTAGGTTTTTGGGCATATTATTATTATTGAGGATGAAGCTGACTTTAGTTTTTTCAATTCATTTTAATTGTAAGTTAGAATTTTATGATGCCAATTTTTGCAAACTTTTCATTTATTTTAATTTTATTGAAAAACGGTTTCGCGATTTTTAAAACAACCCAAAATGCAATAAAAAGTATAACCCTTTGCGTTAAAAAGCAATTGTTATAGAATTGCTTTGCATTAAGCAATTGATAGTACATATATCAAAACTAAAGTTTTACTCAGCGTTCTTTGGATTACATAGCTATCATATATTAAACATTCTAAAAAATTATCAGTAGTAATCATCCAAGGGCGGTGATAATTCGAAATAATCTTTTAAAAATTTCGAAAGCAAATACATATATTGATAATAGCACGAAGCCGTAGGCCGATTGCTATTATTAATACCACTTGCTGTAAGAATTTTCCAAAAAATTATGAGAACTTATCAACGAACGAGGGGAATCCATTTAGAAATTTTTTTGCCATTTTTCATTTCTTTATATAATTTTTATGAATTATACGTTGGCTTCTGCCAACCATATCAGTTAACTATTTCAAAAATTATTTGATAATTTTTAATATCCCAGTAGACCAGTCACCAGAAGTATAATTATTTGTTATTAATATAATTCAAATGTTATTGGTGAAATTGAATGATGTCATTACATTTTAGAGAATTTAATTGGGTTAAATTAAAATAAAACTAAAGCAAAAAATTTTGTATTTTATTTATTTAAAAAAAAAATTAAAATATAAAATGATTTTGGTCTCCAAGTTGTTTTTATTTACTAATATAATAATTACTTCGGTCTGAAAGACCTAAGTATTACATTCATGAGCTCAAAGTGAAATTCTTACCCCCACTTTTTTTGACATTTCTCGACGTTTTAGGACCTCCTGATTCTAAAAAAGCAAAAAAAAAAAATTGTATGTCTGTCTGCCGGCCGGGATTGGTATGTAAGATCAAAAACTAGATTATTGCATTATAAGTTTGTCAAAAAAATGTTGTCAAGTGTGTCAAAAGAAAGATTTTTATTTATTTTTTTACCTAATTTTTTGGAAAAAAAAAAATAAAATTAATTGTTTGTTTGAAATGAAGTTTTATTATTATTATTGAGAATTATGGCATTATGAGGTTGTCAAAAAAATCTTGTCAAGTGTGTCAAAAGATTTTTATTTAGTTTTTTACACTTTTTTTGGAAAAAAATAAAATTGTTTCTTTGAAATGAAATTTTATTATTATTATTGAGAATTATGGATTATAAGTTTGTCAAAAAATGTTGTCAAGTGTGTCAAAAGAAAGGTTTTTATTTGGAATTTTGAAAAAGTTTGTATTTTTGTTTTTGTAATAATTTTTGCAATATTTTTAGAATATCGGCAAAAGTTTTAATTTTTGATTTTGTAAGAATTTTTGAAATATTTTTAGAATTTTGAAAAATTTTAAATTTTTGATATTATTATAATTTTTGGAATTTTGAAAAAATTTTCAATTTTTGATTTTGTAATAATTTTTGCAATATTTTTAGAATTTTGGAAAAAGTTTGAATTTTTAAGAATTTTTGAAATGTTGGAATTTAGAAAAAATTTAAATATTTGATTTTATTCTAATTTTTGGAATATTTTTGGAATTTTGAAAAAGTTTGACTTTATTTAATTTGTACAATATTTTTGGAATTTTGATTATAATTTTCTGGCAACGTATTGATGTTTCGTGTTAGTTGTGTAGTAAATTTTTAAACTGAGTTAAAAAAATGCTTGAACTTTAACAAAGAGTTATGTTTGATATACATCGCTGCCCAAAACTAAAAACCATGTCCTCATAAAAGTTTTTTTACCGAAAACTATATCAAAATCTTTAACCCAGACCGAAGTCTTGATATCTCAGAGCTGTGAGATTTCAGCCCCTCCATATTTTATTTGAACTAAATTTATTTAAAAAATCCTTGTAACATAAATGTAAAGCCTTCAAATTTTGTTTAAAAGTGGTGTAGTTATGATTGTTATTAACTAAATGGTTTGACTTTAAATTTAAAAACAGACTTTAAATTTTGATTATTTTTCTTCTTAGATTTTTAGACAATATTCCTTAAATCAGTCTTTAAAACATTTTCCGGTTTCCAGATGTAAAATTTTTCAAAAGAATCACAATTAAATTTGTAAATTATTGAGCATGATTCTAATTGGATATTTAATTTTGGTTTCAATACTTTATATAAAATTCTAAGAGATGGATTTCATATTTATATATTTTTAAATGGTTCCTAATAATATTAAGCATATGATTTGTATATTCCATTTTATTAAATATTGTTTAATATAAGTTATTGCAAGGAATTTTAAATAAATTAATTCTGGTAGTGTATTTAATCGTTAACACAGTGGACTTATTATAAAATAGACATATGTATCCTACAAATATATTTAGAATTATAGGCTTGCTAATACCTACTATAATTAAAAATATTTTTTTAGATTTCGTCTAGCAAATATCCCAACAAATAAATATGCCACGAGGAGTTCATACTTCTAAAAGAAAAAGCGGGTTCCCGCAGAGAAAGACCAAACAGGCTAAAATAGATGATATTCAGAGCATATCTGGATCGATTTATAAATATGTTACAAAACCTGATGATAGCCAAAGCTCATCAAAAGAAACTGATTCTCACGTAAATGCAACGAATGTTTCAGAGAATATTGGCTCATCTTCAGAAAGTAACAGCGACAACACAGAATTAATAATGATAACCCATGATGAAGACGAATCAGAAAAAAATACTGAAAATGATAGTGATAATGCTGCTAATGCACCTACTATCGAAGACAGTATTTGTATGAGTGAATCACTTCAGGACTTAAGAGATGTATCACATTGGAATATACCCGTCTCTGATAATGTTCGCATTGAAATCATAAAAAAACGAAGTGAACATTTTCAAAATAGAGAAGGGCCGTTTGCTACTGTATCTAGACCCGGGTTAGACACAAAAGGTAATGTTCGCCATCTTTCTAAAGAATGGTTTATAAAGTGATGCCTTATATGGAGAAAAAATTCTGCGGTCATGGATGGTTTATTCTCCTATAAATAATAGCCTGTACTGCTTCTGTTGTCGTATATTTGCTGTCACCAATAGTTGTAATATAAATTCAGCATTTACGACTGAATTTCAGAAGTGGTGGAAGCTAAATCCCAAAGTAGTAACCATGAAACTTCAAATGAACATCTGGAGAATTTTGAAAAGTGGAAAACTTTGGAAATGAGGTTGAAATGTCATAAAACGATAGGAGACGCAGCCTTACAATTAATAGATAATGAAAAACAGAAGTGAAAACATCTTTTATCCAGATTATTGGATATAACTTTCTTTTTATCTAAACAAAACCTAGCATTTCGGGGACATGATGAAGGACAAAGTTCTTCAAATAAAGGCAATTTTTTAGAACTAGTCAATCTATTGTCAAAGTATGATGTAGTGTTAAAAGAACACATTTTGAATTTGGAGCATGGCAAATCACCAAAAGTATCATATTTGTCACCAGATATACAAAATGAGTTCATAAATGTTTTAGCGAACCACGTAAAGTTTAAGCTTGTCAACGAAATTAAATCAGCTAAATATTTTGGAATTATGTTTGATAGCACACCTGACAATTCACATATTGATCAAATGTCTGAAGTGATTCGTTATGTGAAAATTGATGGTAGAAAAGTCAAAGAAGTATTCCTTGGATTTTTTCTTTACATGGAAAAAAGCCGCTGATTTAAGCGATGAAATTCTTAAAAACCTTAAAAATGACGGTTTAGAGGTAATGAATTGTCGTTCCCAAGGTTATGATAATGCAGCTGTTATGAGTAGTATACATGGAGGAGTGCAAGCTATTATTAAAGCAAAAAATAACAAAGCAATTTTTGTGGGCTGCATAGATCATTCAATTAATTTATGTGGCCAATACTCATTTGCACAAAATGTAGCTTGTGTAACGTTTTTCAGAACAGTGGAGGCCATTTTTACATTTTTTTCTGCTTCGACTAGCCGCTGGGAAGTGCTTGTTAAACACAGCAAAACAACTGTTAAAAGACTCTCAACAACGCGTTGGAGTGCTCATTATGCTGCAGTAAAAGTATTGGCCGAAAATTTTGATGAGATTGAGGCTGCAATTGAGAAGCTAAGTGATCAACAAGAAAATGTAGACACTAGAGGCGCTGCACACAACCTTATGCATGCAGTGTGTGATTTTACGTTTCTTTGCTATCTTTTGTTTTGGAATGATGTTCTTAGGGAAATAAATTGTGCTCAGATTGGATTGCAAAGCAAAGGCTTAAATATTGATCAATTAGTTACAAAAATAGAGTCACTTCGTCTTTATATTGAAGAAAAACGAAATGACATTGTAGAACAGGCAATAGATCTTGCTGCGACGAAATCGGAGAGCTATGACATTCCAATGGAAAGACGAATTCGTCGGAAAAAACGAATGGCTGGTGAGTTGGCTCCAGATGTTGGACTGACACTGAGAGCTGAACTTAAAAAGAACATGTTGGAATGTCTTGACCGATTCAGTGTTGAACTCCGAACAAGACTGAAGTCAGTTCAAGATGTTGCTTCATTGTTCGAGGTTGTTCAGACAAGGACTTTGCTTTTGGCGAACAGTGAAGAGTTGAAATTATCTGTATCAAAATTTACCAGTTTTTATGATGCGGTATCGGAAACGGGACTCCTCACAGAGATACCAAGGTTGAGGAGGCATTTAAAAGTGACCAATGTTACAGTTTCTAACTGGGTGTGCCTAGACTTTTTGAAATTCATCGTGGAATGGGATTTTACAGAATCTCTTCCTAAGATTCGGTCGCACTAAAGTTATTTATGACTATTTGCGTATCAGTGGCTACGTGTGAGAGGAGTTTCAGCAAATTAAAATTAATTAAAAATTACTTGCGGGCAACAATGACCCAAACGAGGCTTAAAAATCTTGGCATATTAACCATAGAACATGAGGCAGCACAAAATATAAATTTTGAAGTTGTGGTTTCTGAGTTTGCAGCTGTTAAAGCTAGAAATAAGAGATTTTAAGTGTATGTATATAAAATGTGAGAGTATATTAATTCTACTCTTATTTTTCTTTTACTATACTTTCCAGGGTTGCCACTTGTATACATTTGTATTAATTTGGATACATTATTTAAAAAATTTGTTAAATGGATACTGGGTACCAAAAATTCGCAAAACTACTGGAATGGATACAATTTATTCGCAAGAAAACATTGTGTATAAAATGCATTAAATGCATTTGAAAATGTTAATAAATTGTGTTACATTGTTCGTCGTATTCTCTTTTAGTAGAAGATAAAGGAACAGAAAATTGGCGAACAGTGTAGCAAATATAAACAGTTGTGGAAAAACGATAACTAATTTTTGTAAACAGTTCTGAATTGAGTGCATTTAAGGTTGCATTATACCGTAACCGTTGTAGTGAAAAAAAGGAATTCCAGGTAACATAATGTCAATCTCTTGTTACTTTACGCAAATAACTTATTTAATAAGTTTAATAAAAAATTAAAGAAAACAAAGCTTTTTTTTATTTTTACTGTTACTCTATATATATTTCAGCAAGTTAGGCCATCTTCTGGACTCCAGAAGATGGCCTAACAAGCTGAAATATATATAGAGTAACAGTAAAATTAAAAAAAAGCTTTGTTTTCTTTAATTTTTTATTAAACTTATTAAATAAGTTATTTGCGTAAAGTAACAAGAGATTGACATTATGTTATTTGAAAACTTACGCCAAGTGCCAACGGCAAACAGTGTTAATTATATTGAATTCCAGGTATATTTTGCGCTGAAACCGCACAATATAGGTCGTTCTCAAATAAATTAGCAACATCAAATAGTCATGTATACATTTGGATACTCTTTTTTTATACAACTGGATACATTTTAATTTTTTTGAGTGACGACGCTGATACTTTTCTAAAAGATTCATTTTCATACATCAATATGAAAGAATGTATAATAAAACAGTACTTTAATTATATATAACTTATTAATAATAATGCTCATTTGCATTAATTAAATAATTTGTATTAATTAAATAAAATTATAAATTACGTATATCGGCGTTTTATTAATATTGACAGTTTTCATTCTTGGGGTGACACCATAATATCCGCCCCGGGTGTCACCCATGCTAGCTACGCCACTGATACGAAACGTTGTATAGTTTAGAAATTTATTGCAGAACTAACACGAAACATCAATGCGTTTCCGGAAAATTATAACAGATTATATATTAACATAGTTTAGTGAAAAGATGATACACTCAGCAAACTACTCAAAAACCTTTCCATTTAGCGTTCAGCAATTTCAAATTTTCAAATACAAATAAGCCATTATCTAACAATTTCATGTGCAATTACATTTCATGTCATACAAATAATTAATTTAATTTTTTTTTCAAATAAAAATTTCAAACAAAATACTTCAAAATCGATTGAATTGATTTCCAAATATTATAACAATAAAAAAAATCAAAAATTCAAACTTTTTCCAAGATTCCTAAAACTATGTATAATAAAATCGTAAATTGCTGCTTACTTCAAAATACCTTTTGAATTGATTGAATTGATTTCAAAAAATTATAACATTAAAAAAAATCAAAAATTCAAACTTTTTCCAAGATTAACCTGCTTACTTCAAAATACCTAAAATATTCAAGAGAATATAACAAAATAAAAAATTCAAAATTCCAAAAGCATTCTAAAAATTATAACAAAATTTAAACTTCTTTTGAAAATTCTAAAAATATTGTAAAATTATTACAAAATCAAGGATTGAAACTTTTTTCAAAGTTCTAAAAATATTGCAAAAATTAATTCAAAATCAAAGATTGAAACTTCTTTCAAAATATTGCAAAAACTATAACATAATCAAAAATTCAAATTTTTTCCAAGATCATTCAATCAATCAAGATTAAATCTAGCGAGATGATATGTTAACTGTTAAATTGATTCAATGAAAAAACCTCTTTTTTGTCATACAAATAATTAATTTTATTTGACAAATGTTTCTAATCGAAAATGTTTCCCATTTAATGTTTCTCAAAAAAATTGGGTAAAAAAATAAATGAAAATCATTCTTTTTACACACTTGACGGAATTTTTTGACACACTTATAGTATAATAATCAAACTCCTGTTCTCACATACCAATCCCGACCATCAACATTTCTCATTATCACTTAAAATGGACGTTTTTAAGCCAAAAGTGTGAAATTTTTTTTGTTTTGACACGCTTAATGATTTTTTTACACACTGCCGGTACAGTTATCAAACACATCGACCTTTCTTCTCTTACAATTAAGTCGTCCTATTTTTAGAAGCAAAGCTTATTATTAACGATGGATTATCGATTCCTTATTTTATTTTGAATGAAAGTTCCACGGGAGAAATGGAATTATTAGAAACTCAGGCGCACATTCTTAAAATGCACCACAAATCAACACAATCTGTAGTTTTGGAAACGACTGTCTCAATCAAAGTACCCCAATTTGAAAAAAGCTGCTTGCAGATTACTGTCCATATTCGGCACATCATATTGTTGTGAATCACATTTCCAACAATAAAATTTATAACATCAAAGCAACGTTCACAACTTACAAATAACACCGTTCACAACTTACAAGCGTCGTACCGCGCGAACGAACAATGAACCCGATTTCAGATAAGTTACAAACACACATGCCACCTACCAGTAATCAATAGCATGCCAGTGCCATGTTACAAAATTTAAACACATTTATGTATTCATAATTAAAGTATTTGCTTGAAGACGGTGAATGCAACTTGCAAGGAAATAAAAATTCCATAACAACTTTGATATTTTATTTTTATGTTGGCTCTCGTAACGAGAATTTATTGAAATCCGGCTCCACGTGTAACTAAGTTTAGCCATCTCTGAAATATACTATCAGTCTTTTCCTGTTTGTTCTTCCCTCGCTCAGGCAATAAAACAAGTTTAGTATTAACAAAATGCAATCACTTGCATAGTACATTTCTACTTAATCTCAGGGTTAACTCTAGTCATGCATAGTTGTTTATGGCTTACTTGATTTTCTTCTACAGATACTATTAACAGTTGTCTTGTAGAATCTTTTCTTATTTGTATACATTTGTATGCATATCTTATTTGTATGCTCATCGATTTTATCAATGTATGACATAAATGTATCATATATCTGACATAAATGACTTTGACGCTAGCAAATGAAACCGTAGAGAAGATATGAAGGATGGAGTGCTAATAAAAATGAGTCCAAGTCACTTAATCAATATTTTATAAATGTAGCATGCTACCTACCGCATGTAGGTAGCGACCTCTGCACACCCTATTGGGGTTCACAATTAGCATTGTCTTTACATTTCTCATACAGGTGTAAAATTTGTAGAAATTGACTTTTTGTACATATAGTAAAACCAATAATTCACAGTGTTAAGCCGGGCATTCACATACAACAGAAACAGAAACAGAAACTGAAAACTAATCAAAATTCAAAACTCTATTATCAAAATTCAAAATAATAATTCATATTATGTGACAGTTTCTGGTCATGTGACAGTTTCTGGAACAGAAACGATTAAATTTTAATTGTTTCTGTTTCAGACAAAACAGACGAATTTTCAGTTTCTGTTTCTGTTTCTAAATACGGTTTCTGTTTCAGTTGCTGTCAAATATATATGAAATTTAGTTTCAGTTTCTGTTGTATGTAAATGCCTGGCTTTAGGTGTTCAGGAGAAGCTGAACAAAAAGGGTGACGTTCAATTTTTAGCACTCCCTATCTAAGAGCTATCTTTTTGAGTTAAGTGTAACGTAAATAGAAGTATATCTGGTGATCTCCATGGTTGTAGTTTAGATGTTTATATTGCTTAAATGTTGAGTGTGCGTCATTGTGTCAAACGGTTTTGATAATACGAGTGTGGTTAACATTTTTCTTGTACAGGACGGTTTGCGTTGAGAGTAGTAGTTGTTAGCAGCTCAAAAGAAGTGTTGGGCGCAAAAAAGCTTGGATCATTCGAACGCGTTTGAACCCTATTTTAAATTTTTTTTCACTTCTCCCTTGATTAAGTATTCAGATGATTTTTTCATTTTTCGTCTTGCTGGGTACCTGAGATTATTTAGATAGGCTTAAAGTATTTACCTGAAACAATGTAATCTGTTGGGCGCAATGTACTTTGGCGTGATGACTGAGAAGCTTTTTGATGTTTATCACCTTTTCAAATACACTGCACTATGTTTTCATTCGTTTTCGGGTATTGGTGGATATTTGAAAGTCGCATAATCTCATTGAATGTTACACAACGCTTTTTTCTCCAATGGCCCTTTTTCAGTAAACTTTTGAGTAGTGATGAATTTCATACGGCTGTCACTAGTATCAACTGCCAATTTTGGTTTTCTATACGACAGCTAGCAAATAGTTGAACTATTGCAGATGATCCATCCAATCAAAACAAATAATTATTATGAGTTTCTGTCCTTTTTGTCCTATTAAGATATTGCAAAAATAAATTGAACGATTGCAGGATTTTTAAAAAATTATTTTATTATTCCTTACAAAAAGCTTTTCATTTGTTTCCTTCCATATTTTCAGTTGGCACATAAGCATTGTCGAAGTTACTTATTTTAAAACTTCGTTTCAAAGTTCAACTTTCAACTTCACTGATCGTTTGGTATGGCCGTCAGTTGTTTATGATAATCTTTAAAGAATTTCGTCTCACCACTTGCTACAACTTTAAAAACGAAAGAAACTGTACTATAGAACTCTAAGCGATCACTCAATGTTTCTCGATTTCAACGATGTGCTCCCTAGTGACTGGTTGCTCTTTTAATGAAGAAGAAACAAGCCTACCTGAGTTGATTGCTTAGAACTTCGGCTCATTTGGCTAAGCTTACGAATGTGCTACGTTTTGAAACAATTAAAAATGAATCGATTACTAGTTCACAATTAATACTTCGATAAAATAACCAAGTCGTGTTGGTTAATTGACTGTAAATTGGTAAGTGGTTTGAAGTTCATTATTCCTGTATGAACTGGAACTTGAACATTTTGTTCAGATGGCATCATACTTTATCATTCGATGGATTAACTCTTATAATATCTTACATATAGGTATAGGTATGTGGCTATAAGATTTCGTATTTTTTATAAGGTCTTCTTCATTTAGACTTAACCATAAAAGAGGATCGTTATGAAAGCTGATAGTACTTCAATTCTATCACAAAAAATAAAGCCTTAACAGATTGATAACATGTTTTCTGATCGTGATTAGTATAATTAAATTACCAATTTAGTTAATAAAAAATTATTTTTATTATTTAATCGACTTTTAATTATTTATGCTTTTAATTAATTCTAGAGAAAAAAAAGATATAAATGTTTATCTATTCTAAATTAACAATTCAAAATACACATTCTTATTCTAATATTGTAATTTAATTCTTATTTCAATATAACAATAATTATAATTAATTCAGAACACATTAATATCAATTATACAATTATAATTCAATTATAATTAGAGAAACAAAAAAAATTAATAATTTAATTTTAGTAATTATATTATTTTTACATGACATTGTGTTTTCTTGAATGTGATTATATTTTGTTGTTTTACTTATTTTAATCACTTTTGGTTTTTTTTTAAATTATGGGTTGGTACCTCGTCCAATTTTTTGCTGGATGATGAATTTATTGCACGTAATTAACGAAAGTATACGCTTTAAATCGTAAAACTACAAGATTCTAATCATGTTGCATATCTTTCTATATTCTTTTAGCTTTGTTGTGTTTCAAATTTATGATTATCTTTTGTTTTTATCTACAAAATCATCTTTTACGTTAATTATCGTTATAAATTTCAATTAATTAATTAATTACGGCTAATTAGTACACAAATAAAAAAAATTCTGACTTAATTCATAAAAAAGTTTTGATTATCAGTACGAAAGGCTAATAGTTGAGCAACATACAGAATATATTATGAAATTTGAGTGTCCACGACGATTTGATATTTTGATTATAATAAAAAGATGGCGTAATTAATGTTGTCCTACAACTTTTTTTAAAATTTTTTTTTCTCCTTGTGAAGCATTAATTCTCATCTCGTTAATTCTTTCTGCTTGTTTCATGACATTCTCAGATAATTTCATTGCTGTACAATTTTCGCTACAGTTTAATACCCAGATTTAATTTTAAAATTCATATCCTACCCTATCGTTACAATAAAAAAAAGTCCGAGCGCCAGGATGTCCGGTAGAAATAGGTAGATTTCAAGATCAGACAGCTTTGTGTACAAGTAAAATCTGATGTATCAGATTAGTTTAAACAAAACAAACTAATTACAAACAGATATCGAATAAATTTTAAAAAGAAAATTAGCTACATATAAGCAAAACTACATCTATCCAAGATCTACCACAGAACATATGTGTGACAATTTATGACAATATATGAAAAACAAACGCCAACCTACTCTATATCATATGTCGTGCAACTACTGCAAAATATCAAAACAGTTTATTTCTAAGGAAAAAAAGTTTTTTTCTTCTATTCAAATCTTTTTATTTTTTTTTTTCATTGACTGTTATAAGGTTTTTGCAAATTGTTTTTCTTAGGGCTTGTCAAACTTTTTTGTTGAAGCCGACGAGTCAAAAATTTTTAACTGCAGAGGTTTATGTTTATAAGAAACGGATTAAAATATTTCCACCGATTCTAAATTTATGAAGTTTTTAAAACTATTAGTATCCAAACGGCCGTTATAACGGATTTAAAAAAACCAATTTTTTTTCCAATATAAAGCCTCTAGTTTCTTAACCATGTGTTGGATTTAGCTGATTTACGAACTTGTCCAAGATATAAGACACACATTTTTAAAAAAAGATTTTTGATCTGCCTTTTGATCTGGTTCTGTGCCGGTTGTTTAAAAAAAAAATTTTTTGCCGGTTGTTTAAAAAAAAAAGGCTCTAGTTCCCTAACCACGTGTCGAATTTTGCTGATTCACGAACTCGTCCAAGATATTAATTTTATTTAGCGTATGGTTTTTTTTGTGACACATTAAAAAATTACATTTTAAAATAGGTAGACTCTTCTATGAAATCTACCTAAATCAATACATGGATACACATTAAATGAACTTACAATCGATTTGATTGCGTGTCTTTTAAGTAAATTAAAAAGTAAAATATTTGAACATTGGGCAGTACATTTGAACATTAGATGTTTACATCGAGCGAGTCTATCCATGCTACTACATCGGGAGTTGCCAAATGGATGTCTGAGATGTTGCCATTGTAACGTCGAATTGGACACACAGTTGCAATGTGTTTTATGGTTTGTTGTGGAGCGCCGCAGTCACACTCAGGGGACTCTGAAATGCCCCACTTGTAGAAAGAATCAGCACAACGTCCATGATTATAAGATATTAATAGAACACACATGTACAGAAAAGTTTTTTGATCTACCGCAACAAATGTGCCCGTGAGAGTGCCGGTCGTTTTCGTTATATCTCATATCGTTTATATATAAATACATATATATATATATATATATATATATATATATATATATATATATATATATATATATATATATATATATATATATATATATATATATATATATATATATATATATATATATATATATATATGTACATTTATATATATATATATATATATATATATATATAATATATATATATATATATATATATATATATATATATATATATATATATATATATATTATATATATATATATAT
>OY856186.1:145947422-146100167 GCA_963693315.1 Diogma glabrata | reverse complement strand
CACCGTTAAAAATTATTTAAAAAAATTAACAGTGTACATTTTTAAAAACTTTGTTCTAATACCTATTCAACGACATATCATTTATGAAAATCGATTCAGTAGTTTTTCTACAATCGCTCGTCAAAATGCACTCACATCACAAAATAACAAAAAATTGAGGGGTACCCTGTGAAGACCCCTGGTCGAAAAAAAAAATTCTAAGAGAACATGTATTTTTTATTTATCCAAGACTATCCATAAACAAAAAATAATCAAAATTAAAAGGGGTCAAGTCAAAACGATGTTGAATTTTTGTGAAATTGCTCAAGTCAAGTTCAGCAAAATTTTGCGACATTTTGACTCGACCCTTTTTAATTTGGTTTATTTTGGTCTATATTTAAAAAAATTCTACTTGAAGCCGTATTTTTCATTTATCAAAGGCTATCTGTAAACTAAAAATAAACCAAATTAAAAAGGAACGATTCAAAATGTCGCAAAATTTTGCTGAACTTGACTGAAATTGCTTTTTAAAAAGTTCATTTAATAATAAAATATTTGATATTTAACATAAAAAAAAATCTGAATCTAAAAATCGCCATTTTTATAATTTTCCTTCAGAACAAAAAAAACTGATTCCCGACAGTCATATGCACAACGAATTTTATCTCTAAAACAAAAAATGATGCTAGTCCTTAACTTTCACAAGTTGTTAGATATAAAAAAAGCTTCAATTTAGTTTTAAAAAAAAAAAAAATAAAGGCTATGCCATCTTTTTTTCAATTACACCGTTTTTTTCTTATGTTACACCGTTAAAAATTATTTAAAAAAATTAACAGTGTACATTTTTAAAAACTTTGTTCTAATACCTATTCAACGACATATCATTTATGAAAATCGATTCAGTAGTTTTTCTACAATCGCTCGTCAAAAAGCACTCACATCACAAAATAACAAAAATTGAGGGGCACCCTGTGAAGACCCCTGGTCGAAAAAAAAAATTCTAAGAGAACATGTATTTTTTATTTATCAAAGACTATCTATAAACAAAAAATAATCAAAATTAAAAGGGGTCAAGTCAAAGCGTTGTTGAATCTTCGTGAAATTGCTCATATATATATATATATATATATATATATATATATATATATATATATATATATATATATATATATATATATATATATATATATATATATATATATATATATATATATATATATATATATATATATATAATATATATATATATATATATATATATATATATATATATATATATATATATATATATATATATATATATATATATATATATATATATATATATATATATATATATATATATATATATATATATATATATATATATATATATATATATATATATATATATATATATATATATATATATATATATATATATATATATATATATTAGACATGACCTAACTTATGAAGTTGTTATTTTTATCCCTCCCACCGACTAATTATGTTCCATTTGACTCGAAAATGAAGTGTATGCAGTTTTACTGAAATCGGAAAATAATTACCCACCGCGCAGTGGCGTCGAAAATAAGAAAATTAGCAGAATAATAGGATTTTTTATGTTTATCAGATATAATCATCTTAAAACATAATATATCTCATAATTTTTTTATTAAAAGCTAATCACTTTACGATTCCAACGAGCCTTAGTATGTAGAAATCGATATTAGGAAAGCGTTTTATCGAATTTCTTCTCCTTAAATCAAAAAAAAATTTCTGCGAAAATTCAGAAAAATAAAATTTTTATGTTAGATTTAGACTTTGTTTGAGTAACACAAATTTTTATTTTTGGATACATTGCAAGCAGAATTAACTGGACATGGTAAAGTAGATCGTTTGCCAACCGCAGTAACAGTTGGTAATATTGAGAGGTTATTAACGGTTCCATAATTCGAAGAAGGGAGCGGCTTATCGATTGCGAATGCGATATATTAATGCCTTAAAGAATGAGATCTTACTGATAAAGCCGAAGCCATGTGTTACGACACGACATCAAGTAACAATGGACCAGAAAAAGGTGGAAAAAAAGATTGGCCACAACTTGATTCGATTCCCATGTCGTCATCACATACAGGAGATTAAACTACGGGCTGTTTATGATCTCAAATTTGGAAAGACCACAGCACCCGATGTTTATCTGGTCAACAAATTTCAGAAGACATGGGACGATGGTAAAATTAATCCAACAATGTTCAAAAGTGGAATATCGGACAAAAAACTGGGAAACAAAATTCCAAAACACTCGTGAGAAGCTCTAGTAATTTTTTGACATGAAGAGTTGGAAAAATTACACCCACGCAGCGAATATAAAGAATTTTTGGAAGTTACATTGATGTTTCTTGGCGAAACCATTGAGAATTACAAATTCAAACGCCCAGATCCGACAAGTCACGCCGTTTGCATTTTTTCGAGACGTTTGCATTTTTATGATTATGTTGTATGTAAAAATTTGGTTCAAATGCATAAATGGAACAGCAGCCGCAAATCAGGATTTGGATTTCATCAAATCGGCCATCGCTTTTAAAAAAATTGACCAAAAAGTTTCAGAAGAAATGTTGAGCAAAATTTGTTATCATCTTCACTATTTAACGGATGCAAATATTGGCTTGGCTTTTTTCGACCCAGAAATTTCGTTTGATGAAAAACGA
Organism: Diogma glabrata; assembly: GCA_963693315.1. NCBI lineage: Eukaryota > Metazoa > Arthropoda > Insecta > Diptera > Cylindrotomidae > Diogma > Diogma glabrata. The sequence continues at coordinate 146,097,495 of OY856186.1, read as the reverse complement.
AAAATGGTTCAAAACCTTGAGGTCCCAGCACGAGACATCCCCATCGCACCCCAAACTCGCAAAAAAGATTTTGACGCACTCAAACATATGCAACTTTTTGCTAATAAGAACGTTTTGCTAATAAGAAAGTTTTTTTAATCGATTTAGTATTTGTATTGATTTTTTGCTACATGACCCATCGGAATGAGGATTTCGTCAAAGCCACGTTGTTTTGCCAATGTTTGCATGTTGTTAATGATACCGCCGATCTCGGTGTTTAGTTGATGACACGGAATACAACAACATTCTAAATAAAGACCGTGTACCTTCCTCACACAGTACACCATTCAGGTGGTCGAAAACTACAGATGCAAATACACATCATACAATTAATCTAATTTAATTTATTGATTTCTTTGGAAAAATGTTGCTTTTGAATGAAAAATTATAAATTTAACCATAAAATTAATTTTTTTCTTTGAAAAAAGATTATTATGAATTAGTTAATTTTCGTATATGTAAGAAGAAAAATTAAGATACATCGCTTTTCTAAGATCGATTTCTACATACTTAGGCTCGTTGGAATCGTTAATTAATTAGCTTTTAATAAAAAAAATCAAAATTATGAGATATATTATGTTTTAATATGATTATATCTGATAAAAATAAAAAATCCTATTATTCTGCTAATTTTCTTATCTTCGACGCCAATGCGCGGTGGGTAATTATTTTCCGATTTTAATAAAACTGGATATAGTTCATATTCGAGTCAAATGGAACATAATTGGCCGGTGGGAGCGAAGAAAAAGATGGTTTGAAAATTGTTCATACATATCTGGTCATGCCTAATATATATATATATATATATATATATATATATATATATATATATATATATATATATATATATATATATATATATATATATATATATATATATATATATATATATATATATATATATATATATATATATATATATATATATATATATATATATATATATATATATATATATATATATATATATATATATATATATATATATATATATATATATATATTTATATATATAGTCTTTTTATAATTATTGAATTTTGTATAATTTTTGTGACTACGTAGCACTAGTACTAAAATACCTATTTGCTTTTTATCTCCACATGAACCATACAGATATATAACCAACCCCTATACATTATCTCGAACATTAATTATTATATCCGGAAACAAAACACTATAATGTATTAAAAAAGTTAAAAGGACCGATTGATAACATAACGATTTAAATATAGCATAAAAACTTTTTTATTCGCCTATATATTAAAGTGTTACTTTATTACTGTGATTTGCGGCTTTAAAGTATCACTTTTCAACTATTTATTTTGTCGTCATAGCTACGTCCAAAAAAGTAAAAAGCATTTGTATTTGTTTAAATTCTATAAAAAATAAATTTTTTTATCAAAGCAACCCGCAAATTCAAAATTTCATTATCCAATTAAAATAGTTGTTATCATTTGTTGTCATAGAATTTGGGAAAAATAATAAATATTTTTTCAAAGGTTACTTGTTCCACATATTTTGATTTTAAAATTTATAATTTTAATTTAGAATAAACAACTTTTCTTAAAATATTTTGCTTGCGGCGAATAAAAAATAGTATATGATGCACGGACGTAAGCTATTTTGGAACTCCACATCGGCTAGCGCCTCGATTTGCAAACTCCACATCCGTCCAAAATCTTTAGCTTTACGTCCTAGCATCATAATGTACTATTTTATTTTAATTTTACGTGACCAATAAATTCCTCAACTGGCGGAACAGAATTTTTGTTTATTTTTTTTTTATACATCAAAGCTGTGTAGGATTTGAGACAAATAGGCGACTTGACAATTAGAAACACTTAAATAACTAAATGTGGTCGGTTTGTTAGTTTTAATTTAAAAAAAATTATTGTTGAGTGAATTGAGCTGGAGAATGATAACGTAATTATTTTTTTATCTTTATTAGGTAAATGCAATTAGCTAAATGGGATATTATTTAAGTAAGTTTACTATTATGAATCACTTCTAAAAGAGAATTTTAAGTTTTTGTTACACATCAAAACCGTTTCGTTGATGGTATGTTCAAGTTAAAGATACAAAATTTGACTTAATGAAAGTAATTCATATTTCAGTTATTAAAGTTAATAAAATTGATAAGATTACTGCTAAAAGTAGGTTTAAATTGATTTTGATTGTTTAGAGATCGTTCAACTTAATTATCAATATTCTATTATTAATTAAACTCGTTTGTGCTGCTTTTGTTTCAATTAGTGTACATTGATAAGACAAACATCGAAAAGACATTGTGGCTGAATACATTATGTTTTACAGCAGTTTTAAACAGAAGCAAAAATTGGTATATAGCTTCTTATCCCCAAATGCATTTTATATCCACAAATCTTCTATAAATCTTATAAATTTCTTAAATTATATTTTGGCTTAGTATCTTGATATCAACACTCACTTTCCGTTTGTTTTTGCATTTTACGGCCGTTTTGTCACTAGGATATATTAGCACCAACTATTTCATTTAATATACCGGTACGCTGAAAAAAAAATTGAAGTTCATGACAAACTCATCTCGAAGTTGGCAGTTTATTATTCATGCAAAGAAAAATTATTTGCAATCAATTTCACTGTGATTGAGACAACTACACGATAACATTTTCCTAACAACAATGAGGTTTATTTAAAATATAAAGTGTTATATCCAATATAACAGTAGTTGAATAAAGATAATAACTATTTCCCTGAAAAAATTTTTCTTTGGCCTTATATCATGAATTTTTCATTTTAAAGTTTAAGTATTTGAGATTAATTGAAGTATATTTTATTTTCACATAAATATTTCGTGTGATTGTCTCAACTTCATCGATTTATAATTGTAGAGTTGTTGAAGCAATTTTGTAGTTTGATTTGCCATATGTGACCGCACGGTGAGGTTCAGACAATTGCATTTCGATTGGAAATAGGACATGTTTTTTTCAGTGTATGTTATGGTATTATTTCTTTATTCAAAAATATTTATCTACTTAATTTCTCAGATTGATAATTACCTAATTATATTATCAATAATTTACGAGTCTCTTACAGTTTCAGTTTAGTCATATTAGGATTAATTGTATATATATTGGATATATACAAATTTCAACTAGACTTTTTTGACAACTATACGCAATACACAAATGACGTATTTTTGAAAAAAAAAAACCATATCAACGTTGATTTGATTTACATTTTTAATGGATTTTGAATGTTTCTCCAATATAAATGAAAGCGGTTGAGTTTTACATATTTGCTTGTGCAGACTATACAACTTATTGTGAGTCCAAAAAATCGGCTGACCTCTGTAAAACTGATAACGTTAAGTAAGGTGTTGAGTGGTAAAACAGTTGGGGTTTGAACTCTGAGGAAGGATTCGATTCGATTCCCATCCCAGTTATAATATATTTTACTAAAACAATAATAACAATCAACACGACTGTTTTCCAATCAACCGAATAAACTCCTTAAATTTGCCTAGTTTTAGACATTTCAAATATACTTCTGTTAAATTTTGCTATAGGAAACGATTTGCATTTGATATAAATAAGTTTCGATTTTTCAAACTATCAATCTAGTACGACAATCTTGTTTTAATTATAAAAGTTTCATTTAAAATAGGTATAATATCAGTGTAAACCGTCGATTGTTATTAAAAGCTCCCATTTTACTACAAGTTGAATTGATTTTTTTTATTTAGACTATTTAGATGGCATTACACAGGAATAACGAAGATAACGTAAGCGGTAATTGATTAAGGGTTTATTAATTAGTTCCTGCATCATACTTCGTAATGAGTCTTTGCCATCCGATGTCCTTTTAAGCATTTTTATCAACGACTCATAATGTTAATCGACACTTGAATAAAGTTTTTCAGACATTTATGTTTAAATTAAAATTAGATTGTTTCGACAGTCATTACATGGATAATATGCTATTTCTTGCCCAGTTCAGTTTATATTTCATTTGTATAAAAAATTCAATTTTAGGATCATTTAAGCAAGTTCGATGAATATATTATTCTAGTTTTAAGTTTTAGAAACTCCAAAAATTTGTCATCATGAAATGTTGAGAAAATGTGATGTATGATATGTGCTAAAAAGATATACCATCCAATATGCCTCCAATAACTGTAAAGCCATCTATATATTAGATGATCCCTGACGTAAATAATTTATTACTCGTTCTACTTCACACAATTACAAAACAAATGTTCTATGTGAAACTTGTAAACAAATTTTTTAATTAAAGATTAATTAAGTTTTTATTTAAAATTAATTACACAATAAAAATGTTAACTATACTTTTACTTGCTCCACATTATCCAATTTTATTGGAATTTTTCGTATTAGTTTCATGTTTTGTCAATACAAATTCACCAAAGGCCAAATATTTCTAATTTACTTACTACACAAAAATATTAAATTTAATTTCTTATATAAATAATTATTGTTCTTCAATCAGATCACTTTCATAAAACAATTATCAAGAGGCAATTTAATTTGTCGTAAGACAAATTTTTTTTAATCGATTTTTTTTTGAATCTAATTAAATAAATTTTTTGTGAGTGCAATAATAAACGTCAAAATTTCTATTTAAAATAAATTAAAAAATTATTTCAAGTTACTCGTAATAAAATTAGCGTGTCAAAACTAACGATAAAAAAAATTGCATGCCAAATAAATGAACGAGACATTTTCAATCAAATTAAAATAGTTTTATTTTGTTTATTTTTTTGTTTGTTAAAATAAATTATTTATTTATAGTTTTAGTGGTTACCTTTCACCAAAAATTCGATTACAAAAAATAATGAAAGTCACAATTTTTGCACATAGTTTTAAAATTAGAAAAAAAAATTAACTAGATTCTACCAAAGAGAAAAGTGTTATAAGCTTTTGTGCTTTGTATCGGTACCGGACAACGGTACACAGATCAAAGGTTAAGAATAAAGATTAGTTTAAAATGATTTTCATATTTTCAGTATTCTTTGTGATAAGAAACGTGTTCGTGGTCGGATATTAATTAATATATTGTTACGAGTACAGAAAAATCTAGACGATTACATAAAGATCTAGACGATTACGATTTACGGTCACTTCCAGGAAAATTAAATCAACAAAACACAACAAAAAAATGAATGAAATGAATAATGTTGTTGTTGTTGTTGTCCTGTTCTTAGAATTAGGGTCATTGTCAATATAAAATAAATGATTTTATGAATCAAATCAGCATAACGTAGATTAATCGAATATTCTACTATTTTCTCAAGGTTTCTAAAAAGATACCTCGAATTTTCTAGAACTTAAGAAGAATTGTATAAAAGTGACTGCCTCTTGTAGCTTAAGAATTAGTGTTATTTTAAACCTGCGATAGTGAAGTTATATTTATAAAAGTGATTTTTAAATTAGTTTTTGTGAATAAAGTTATAAGTGTTATTGAGTAGAAATATTTTGTGTATTATTTTGAACGTTGTGTTGCTGGAAATTTCTACAATAAACCGTTGGAGTTCTGAAGCTGTTCAAAGAAAATTCTAGTCAGGAATATTGTTTGCTGTATTGTTTTCCTGTTGTTGTGGAACAATTAAGGTGTTGAATACTTAATAAAACCTGGTGTTTTTGCTTACTAATCAGTGATCGAACTCAGAAAGAGATTGGGAATTACGTTTATCGAATTGTGAGTAAGGCCAATTCGAAGTAAGGTTGGAAAAACGTTACAATATCAAAAGTATGTTTAAATTAAACTCCATCAAATATAATATAATAATGATATCTAGTGTAGTACGGTCTGTAACAGGGAGAATTAATTATGATGAAAACTACATTTTCAAATCGAAAATTTTCTTTTGTAACGTGTTATTTATACCCTCAGGATCATTCGTCGGTCATAAAAAGTTGGTGGTCGACCTCCCTTATTTTACTACCCCTTAATATGCCTTTTATCAAAATAAAATATTTTTTTATTCGCCTGCATATTAAAGTGTTACTTTATTACGGTGATTTGCGGCTTTAAAGTATCACTTTTCAACTATTTATTTTGTTGTCATAGCTACGTCCAAAAAAGTAAAAAGCATTTGTATTTGTTTAAATTCTATGAAAAATAAAATTTTTTATCAAAGCAACCCTTAAATTCAAAATTTCATTATCCAATTCAAATAGTTGGTATCATTTGTTGTCATAGCTACACAATAATTTGGAAAAAATAATAAATATTTTGTCAAAGGTTACTTGTTCCACATATTTTAATTTTAAAATTTATCAAAATTTATAATTTTAATTTAGAATGAACAAATTTTCTTAAAATATTTTGCTTGCGGCGAATAAAAAATAGTATATGATGCACGGACGTAAGCTATTTTGGAATTAATGTGGGTGCAAATCTCGGCTAGCGCCTCGATTTGCAAACTTCACATCCATCCAAAATCTTTAGCCTTACGTCCTAGCATCATAATGTACTATTGTCGATTTATAATTTTTTAAATAATACGTTTTGTAGCCTGAAAATAGGTTCCTATATGTTTTTTTGGTCGCTAATTACGAATCCGACGTCAGTTTTCTAAAATAATAACGTGAAAAGTGGAAAATCGAGAAAATTTCACCGAATTTCCAATTTTAGAGTATTATTAGGAGTTGCATATCATTTTCAATGTTTTTAAGTACGCTGGCAACGAATTTTCACTCAAAGAGTAAAAATCTTTAAAAAGTTTTGGAAAACTGTGAAAATTATTTGGAAAATTTGGAAAATTATGATTGCAAAACCATGCAATATATCGTTTTAGTGTATGATACGATATTTGGCTCGCAAGTTATTTAAATAAAAAGTTTTTTGGTTAAAGCCAATTTGTAAATTATTTATTATTTATGTTGTCCGACAATTATTTCGGCTTATTTTAAAACCATCTTAAAGGACATGTTATATTATCTAAACAAAAAATTCTTTTACAAAACAAACAATAATAATATTTAGACAAAAAATTGACATAAATATCAAAAAAATAAATATTATTAAATAACTGAACAACAAGGAAAATGGTTGAGATTTTATAATGGTATTCCTGCTACTTTGTATGGTTTACCGAAAGTTCATAAGATCGGCATACCTCTTCGTCCAATTGTAAGTTCTATTGGAACTGCTCTTTACAACTTATCATCATTTTTATCTGAAATTTTAAATAAATTTGTGGGAAGAACTAACACTTTTATAAAGAATGCGGAAGATTTGAAAGAGAAACTATCAAAATACCATTTACCAGAAGACTACATTTTGATATCGTTAGATGTCGTATCTTTGTTTACAAATATTGATAGTAATCTTGTTGTTCAGCTTGTTAACAAAATTGGACTGAAATTAAAAAACTTAATAAGCTAAAATTAACGAAAATGCAATTTGTGGAAGCATTGGAGTTAGTATTAAATAATTGTGAATTCACATATAATCAGCAAGCTTACAGACAAATTTTTGGAAGTCCAATGGGTTCCTCTGTGAGTCCCTCTTGTGCAAATTTGATTATGGAGTATGTTGAAGAAACCGTTTTAAAAAATATGGAAATAAAACCACCATTTTTCTTCAGATATGTTGACGACATTTTAACTGCTTTACCAAAAGATAAGGTTCAAGATTTTCTTACTAAATTTAATTGTTTTAACAACAAGATTCAGTTTACTCTTGAAACAGAAGTTGATCGTTGTTTACCGTTTTTGGATTTGGTCATACACCGATTAAGTAATGGACAGCTAGCTACTGATTGGTTCCACAGAAAAACATGGTCAGGTAGATATTTAAATTTTGATTCGTGGCTACCACAATCTTATAAAAGAAACACGGTTACCTTAAGTGTTTTTTTTTGGTCTCTGATCTCATATTTAATATTTATAATGAAGAAAAATTTTCTATTTTCCGGGAAAATGGCAAAAAAAAATTTTCCGATAAAAAAATTTTATATTTTATTTAAAATTTAAATGTTGTATAGATGGATGTATAAATTTTTAAAGCGAGTTTACTGCGCTTCAGTGGGTGCAGGTAATTTTGTCGTGTTTTTTTTGTGACTGACCTCAAATTTGATATTTATATTTAAAAAAAATTTTCTATTTTCTCGGAAAATAGCAAAAAAAAAATTTTTGATAAAAAATTTTAAAAATTAAAGTACAATATTAATAAATAATACATGTTTTAATTTGGGTTTTTTGAGATCAATTAAACTCAAGTAAGTAAAGAAGTAATTGGAATATTTTCAATTCAAAGGTATGGTTTGAAGTTTCTCAGAAAAAAACTACAATTCACATTTTTTACGTGTTTCGGATCGGATTCGAACCTACCCTCGTCAGTGCCCGGCTCGAATCTTTGGGCAGACACGCTATCGATTACGCCGTTGAGGCGATGACAATTTGAAAGTTGAAACTTCTTCATCACTTAATTATTTTTTACTTAAGTTGAATTTTTCCACTGTCATTAGACTCCATATTATGGAAATGCTTTTACATTATATGGGATTTTTTGCATTAAATTTCTAGACAATACTTTGTGTGAATTCATAGAATGGGGAACATTTCTATTCTAATTAACATCCTAAGTCACGATTGTATAGTTATTATTGATTGTTTCCAATCAATGTGAAATCAATGGCTGACACTTGGTCAATTTGTAGTTCTATATGTATTAACATTAGACTACATTAAGGGATTATTAAATTTATTTTGGATTTTTGAGATCAATTAAACTCAAGTAAGTAAAGAAGTAATTGGAATATTTTCAATTCAAAGGTATGGTTTGAAGTTTCTCAGAAAAAAACTACAATTCACATTTTTTACGTGTTTCGGATCGGATTCGAACCTACCCTCGTCAGTGCCCGGCTCGAATCTTTGGACAGACACGCTATCGATTACGCCGTTGAGGCGATGACAATTTGAAAGTTGAAACTTCTTCATCACTTAATTATTTTTTACTTAAGTTGAATTTTTCCACTGTCATTAGACTCCATATTATGGAAATGCTTTTACATTATATGGGATTTTTTGCATTAAATTTCTAGACAATACTTTGTGTGAATTCATAGAATGGGGAACATTTCTATTCTAATTAACATCCTAAGTCACGATTGTATAGTCATTATTGATTGTTTCCAACCAATGTGAAATCAATGGCTGACACTTGGTCAATTTGTAGTTCTATATGTATTAACATTAGACTACATTAAGGGATTATTAAATTTATTTTGGATTTTTGAGATCAATTAAACTCAAGTAAGTAAAGAAGTAATTGGAATATTTTCAATTCAAAGGTATGGTCTGAAGTTTCTCAGAAAAAAACTACAATTCACATTTTTTACGTGTTTCGGATCGGATTCGAACCTACCCTCGTCAGTGCCCGGCTCGAATCTTTGGGCAGACACGCGATCGATTACGCCGTTGAGGCGATGACAATTTGAAAGTTGAAACTTCTTCATCACTTAATTATTTTTTACTTAAGTTGAATTTTTCCACTGTCATTAGACTCCATATTATGGAAATGCTTTTACATTATATGGGATTTTTTGCATTAAATTTCTAGACAATACTTTGTGTGAATTCATAGAATGGGGAACATTTTTATTCTAATTAACATCCTAAGTCACGATTGTATAGTCATTATTGATTGTTTCCAATCAATGTGAAATCAATGGCTGACACTTGGTCAATTTGTAGTTCTATATGTATTAACATTAGACTACATTAAGGGATTATTAAATTTATTTTGGATTTTTGAGATCAATTAAACTCAAGTAAGTAAAGAAGTAATAGGAATATTTTCAATTCAAAGGTATGGTTTGAAGTTTCTCAGAACAAAACTACAATTCACATTTTTTACGTGTTTCGGATCGGATTCGAACCTACCCTCGTCAGTGCCCGGCTCGAATCTTTGGGCAGACACGCTATCGATTACGCCGTTGAGGCGATGACAATTTGAAAGTTGAAACTTCTTCATCACTTAATTATTTTTTACTTAAGTTGAATTTTTCCACTGTCATTAGACTCCATATTATGGAAATGCTTTTACATTATATGGGATTTTTTGCATTAAATTTCTAGACAATACTTTGTGTGAATTCATAGAATGGGGAACATTTCTATTCTAATTAACATCCTAAGTCACGATTGTATAGTCATTATTGATTGTTTCCAATCAATGTGAAATCAATGGCTGACACTTGGTCAATTTGTAGTTCTATATGTATTAACATTAGACTACATTAAGGGATTATTAAATTTATTAATTTTACATGTTTTAATTTTTTTGGTGACTTTAATGTCAAATTTGATATTTAAAACAGTAAAAAAAAATTTATTTAGTCGGAAAATTGTGAAAAACTCCTGCAAGTAATATTATTTGGTTTTAAGCTATAAATTAATATTACTTCGGTCTGAAAGACCTAAGTATTACAATCATGAGCTCAAAGTGAAATTTTTACGCCCACTTTTTTTGGCATTTCTCGACATTTTAGGACCTCCTGATTCTAAATAAGCAAAAAAAAATGTATGTCTGTCAGCAGGCCGTCCGTCATTACCTACGCTGCAGGGAAAACCGCTGAAGGGATTTCAAAAATGTTTTTTCTAAAAACAGGTATACACAAGGGACAGGTTCGAAAGGACGCTGTGTTCGATAACTGTACCGGAAGTGTGTCAAAAAAATCATTAAGTGTGTCAAAAATAGCAAATTTTCATATTTTCGGCTTAAAAAACGTTCATTTTAAGTGATTACGAACAAGTAAATTTGAGTAGGAACAGTAAATTTGGAGAAATCTTAATGGTCGGGATTGGTATGTGAGATCAAAAACTAGATTATTGCATTATAAGTTTGTCAAAAAAATGTTGTCAAGTGTGTCAAAAGAAAGATTTTTATTTATTTTTTTACCCATTTTTTTGGAAAAATAAATAAAATTAATTGTTTGTTTGAAATAAAATTTTATTATTATTATTGAGAATTATGGCATTATAAGTTTGTCAAAAAAATGTTGTCAAGTGTGTCAAAAGAAAGATTTTTATTTATTTTTTCACCCAATTTTGTTGTTTGTTTGTTTGAAATGAAATTTTATTATTATTATAGAGAATTATGGCATTATAAGTTTGTCAAAAAAATGTTGTCAAGTGCGTCAAAAGAAAGATTTTTATTTATTTTTTTAGCCAATTTTTTGGAAATAAAATAAAATTAATTGTTTGTTTGAAATAAAATTTTAATATTATTATTGAGAATTATGGCATTATAAGTTTGTCAAAAAAATGTTGTCAAGTGTGTCAAAAGAAAGATTTTTATTTATTTTTTTACCAAATATTTCGGAAAAAAATAAAATTGTTTGTTTGAAATGAAATTTTGGTATTATTATTATGAATTATGGCAGTAAAAGTTTGTCAAAAAAATGTTGTCAAGTGTGTCAAAAGAAAGATTTTTTTTTATTTTTGTACCCAATTTTTTGGAAAAGAGATTTTATTATTATTATAGAAAATTATGGCATTATAAGTTTGTCAAAAAAAAAATGTCAAGTGTGTAAAAAATGATTTCATTTATTTTTTTAGCCAATTTTTTGGAAAAAAAATGTAGCTGTTTTTATGACGTAAATGTATTTGAAAATGAAAACATGGAAATTTTAGAATTTGTTATAGTTTTTGAAATATTTTTGGAATTTTGAAAAAGTTTGTATTTTTGATTTAGTAATCATTTTTACAATATTTTTTAGATTTCGGAAAAAGTTTTAATTTTTGATTTTGTAAGAATTTTTTGAATATTTTTAGAATTTTGAAAAATTCTTAATTTTTGATTTTGTAATAATTTTTGCAATATTTTTAGAATTTTGGAAAAACCCAAGTAACATTTTGTATATATTATAGTCACAAATTATTGTTGTTTTATTTACGGAACACATACTGTGCTCAAAATAGGTTGCGGTATTTATACATCTACAAAATATTCTTTCTGATTGTACACAGTAAAGCTACAGTGTAGTAGTAAACTTATAGCTTCGAATGTAACGTTTCTGATTATGTACTATGTAACTGTATTATTACTTCTACAAAATGACTACATTGTGTAAAGTCTACGAGAGCTTATAGCTACATTGTAAATATACTAAACGTTGGCCTTGTAAATGTATTTTTACATTTACAGATTAATTACAAAACATTATTTTATTGAGAACTTATATACTTACCGTATATTTACGGGACATTTACATTAGGAATGTATTTATACTGTCAGATAATTTATACAGTTTTCTTAAGTCAAAATTTTTTGTTTAATAAAAGATGTCTGTTTCCATCGTGCGATGATAAAGAAATTTATAGCCAGCTTTCAGTGATAGACAACTCAATATATTGGGCATTAGTTAATCGAATCTTAAGTCTTAATTAATTTAAGAGTTACTTTTGATTTTAAAGTTTCGTGGATTTAATTTCTAACCAAAGGGTCCCCGAAAACTATTGCAAATACTTCTAAATATAAATATTATTTGAACGGGTAGTGGAAAGCTTTGGTATTATGAGCTAATGCGTTGGTTAAAGTTTTCGAATTTGGATCACCTAATTCATATTTCAGTTACCTTTAACATTGACGGCCTTCGCATTTTTAATAGCAAAGAGAATTTTGGTCGATTTTATGTATAACCGATCATTCGGAATTCGGAGACCATTTGCATTTTATTGTGGTCCAGCAATGCCAAGCTTAGAACACTTTGAGGCAAAATTTCATAAGATAATTACAAGATACATTTAAACTTATTATATTTAGATCTGGCCGAATCGCAATGCCAGGATTACATTTACTAATTTATTGACATATGTAAATGTAAATAATTGTGTAAGTTTAAATGTACATAGTCTCCCACCCCCCGTTTATTTAAAAAAAAATTGGACATATATCTCATGCACTTATGAGGATTGCTTGTACCAAATAAAAAATAAATGTCACTTTTGTTTATTTCACAAATGTCAAAAGTTGTAAAAGGATTTATACAAAGCTTTTACAAAACATATACAAGTAAATATTTGTAAAAGGAAGGTGTAAATGTAAATGCACAACAACGAGGCTAATACTAAACGTTTACATAATTTATACATGTAAACTCTTTGAATTGGAAGTTGTAATTGTATGATTATGTTTACAGATCAAACACATAGCGTTTACATTACGTTAACATGTTAACATTTTAAATATGGAAGTGTAAATGTAAATAAAATGTAAATGTATATATTCTGTGCACTCTCTGTATATCTACATAGGGTTAACTTGTATTTGAAAGCTTACAATTGAAAACTCAGCCATTTTTATGCAAAATTAATATTTGACTGTATTTAAAAAAAATAACAAAATACATTTAATGAAACTTTACTGGGTTTCATAACTTATGTTATAAGTATTTTAGAAAAACTTAAATTTATGAAAATAATAAAACAAATTTTATATAATTTTATCTCTCTAAAATAAATTGACATATAAAATTTTTTTTAAAATTATATTTAATAATTTATTATTTTTATGGCGCATTATTAATTTAAAAGTATTTCCAAAATTTAATCGAAATTTTATTATTCGTTTGTAAATTTTGACATCCAACTGTACAAAATTAGTTATGCCAAAATATAATATTTGCATTTTATAAACATAAAATATATTATTGTATTTGTATGTTTATTTATATTTTTTGTTTACAAAAATCATCCGAAACTTTGTATTAAAGTATGAGATTGTAACTTTTTTGTAAGTAATCCGTAGTGATAAAAATCGCATACATTTTGCTTTCTGTAACACTACGTACGTGTTTGCAACCATACATAATTCTTACGCAAATTGATATCCGTAAACGTTCAGTAAAAGCCAAAATTATTCCCCAAAATGTATACGAAACACTTACTGAACGTTTACGGTACAGTTACCACTGTAACTTTACGATTACAGAGTAAATGTACTGTAATAAATTTGTAAACAAAATTTGTTACTTGGGAAGTTTGAATTTTTAAGAATTTGTGGATTATTATTGGAATTTAGAAAAAGTTTAAATATTTCATTTCATTCTAATTTTTGGAATATTTTTGGAATTTTGAAAAATGTTTCAATTTTTGATTTTGTTATAATTTTTGCAATATTTTTAGAATTTTGAAAAAAATAGAATTTTTGAATTTTATATATATACTAGCGGGACCCGGCGTGCCTTGCTACGCCTATAAATAAAGTTTGTGTTTATACATTTTGTTGACGTAGCAATAATTTCAAAGAGTAGTAATGAGAAATGGTTTTCTATTTTTTTTAATATGAATGTAAAAGGAAGGATCAGCACTCTAGTTGATCAGTAAAATATAAAGTGCTTCAGAAAATAAAAAATGCTTTAAAATTGCAAAATCATGTGAATTAAAATAATTACTTTAAGCTTAATCACTCTAAAAATCTCGCAAAACTTTATTTATTTTACACCAAATAGTGTAAAACTTTTGTTTATTTAACATTATACCCGTCGCATATTGTCGGTATCTCATAAGAAAGAAAATTCAAGATAAGTCGTTTTGAGTTGTTGATGGTCATTGCAAAAGCGAGTCGCACTGGAAACTAAACGTTTGAATTCAAATGCCATATCTGTTGCGATCATTGAAATACGTAGCAACAGTACATTTTCCACTTTGAATTTTCCATTCAAAATTGTAGCTTCAACGACATTGTTCATCATCTTTTTCACCTAAAATTTCCAAAAAAATGTGCTATTTCAAAATATTTGACATATTATTTTAATAAAATATTAAACATTCATTTTTCTATTTCATAAAATTATATTCAACGAAAAAAAAATTGATCAAAGCAAGCTACGTGCATAAACCGATATTTAAAAATAACCAATTAAAATAATTATCACCAATCACCAATGAAAAAATAATACACGACCATTGGAAAAAGCAAGCGTTGTGTATTTCGAAAACTTTAACATTAAAACCAATTTTTTAAATACAAATACGGCACCATCTATTGGCTAACCCAAATTTATGAGGCGTATATCACACTATCAAATATATTGGTCAATAAAAAAAATTTGACATGAAATTGGAGAGTTGACGTTAACTTTAACTTAACCGTAACTTAAGACTCTATACAAAATTTTGATTTAAGGACCGTAAGAAATTACGTATTCTTTGACGTTTGATTTGATATTAATTTTGGTTTTGTAATCAATTTTATAAATCAATCAATGCTTTAAAAGTAACAAACTGAGTTCACAATCAAAATTTAAAATACTAAAATTCGAAATAAATATTTGATATAAAATTTAAAAATAAAAAACTTTATTTTCATATTAATTTCATGCTAATATTTGGATTTAATTAAAGTCGCTCTTTTTATATCTTTTGCATTTTTTAATAAATAAAATTTTATTTTTATGGACACTTGCAATTAAATATTAGTTTTCTTCAGTTTTTATACTAAACGTCAAAAAATCCTTAAGATAGAATGAAATGAACTTTACGTTAAGTTAACGTTAAGTTTACATACCGACTATAAATGTTCTAGTGCATTTTCATACATTTGTACTTGACGTTAAGTTAAAGTTACCGACTATAAATCAAGCATAAAGGTTGTAAAATAAACTTCGCTAGTTTTTCATCCAGTTTTGATGACAATTTTTTTACCTCTAATCGTTCTATTTTAATTAGTAATACGTATAAGAGTATTTTTCAATTTGATATGGATTTTTGTAAATTAACATTGAAGACCAATGAAAAATTTAAAAAAATAAAAAAATAAATTTAAATTATTGTTTTCTTTATTTTTACTCTTATTTTTATTCAAACTTTATAAAAACCAATACACTAATTTTTTACAGATTTCGATACTTTATAGCACTACTATAATTAATATATAACCTCCACAAAATTGTTAATAATCTTTGGTAACGTATTTGACATAGCATATGCTTTTCGTTTATTATCAAATATAAAACAAAACTTTTTTACTAAAACATATTTGATAGTCTAATAATGGCCTTATATGAAGTTAAGGCGCGCTATACACCTGAGCTAAACTATGCAAAATATGCGAACTATGTTTTTAAAAAATAATGTATATAACGTAATTATAGAAAAAAACATTAGCGAAACAAAATATTTAAAAAAGAAAAGAAAAACGGAAACATTACATTTTTTTGAAAAAGCTTTATTCGCATTAAAACATTACTTTTTTAAAAACATAGTTCGCATATTTCGCATAGTTTAGCTCAGGTGTATAGCACGCCTGAAGTTTACTATCAATTGAATAAATTGATTTACGCTGCCATCTGAAAGTTGGCATATGAACAATCCATATTTAACATTTAATTTACAATTAAAAAATATTTAGGCATTTAATCAAGATAATAATTATCCTATCTCTCAAGCTGGACCATCATACACACATTGTACAACATTCCATTAAGATTGGTTACGTTGTTACGGAGTTCATCGCGGACAAACATCGTGACACGTGATTTTTATATATATATAAGATAAGATAAGATATATATATATATATATATATATATATATATATATATATATATATATATATATATATATATATATATATATATATATATATATATATATATATATATATATATATATATATATATATATATATATATATATATATATATATATATATATAGATATATATCTTATATATATAAAAATCACGTGTCACGATGTTTGTCCGCGATAAACTCCGCAACAACGTAACCAATCTTAATGAAATTTTGTACAATGTGTGTGTGATGATCCAGCTTGAGAGATAGGATAGTTATTTTCTTGATTAAATGCCTAAATTTTTTTAATTACAAATTAAATGTTAAATATGGATGGTTCATATGCCAACTTTCAGATGGCAGCGTAAATCAATTTATTCAATTGATAGTAAACTTCAACATCTGGATAAGGCCATTATTAGACTATCAAATATGTTTTAGTAGAGAAAATTTTGTTTTATTTGATAATAAACGAAAAGCATATTATGCTAAGTCAAATACGTTACCAAAGATTATTGATAATTTTGTGGAGGTTATATATTAATTATAGAAGTGTTAGAAAATACCGAAAACTGTAAAAAAAATTATTGTATTGGTTTTTATAAAGTTTGAATAAAAATAAGAGTAAAAATAAGAGTAAAAATTAAAGAAAACAATAATTTAAATTTATTTTTTTAAATTTTTCATTGATTTTCAATATTAATTTACAAAAATCAATATCAAATTGAAAAATACTCTTATTTGTATTGCTTATTAAAATAGAACGATTAGAGGTAAAAATAATTGTCATCAAAACTGGATGAAAAACTAGCGAAGTTTATTTTACAACCTTTACACCATTGAATAAATCTAAGGAAGAGTAACTAGACATTTTGAGTGAAGCTTCTAATTTTTAGTATTGGTGAAGTTTGATAGTGTTTGCATTCTAGCTGGGTGGTACTGTTTACAGTTTGCATATTCATATTTTCAAAACAAATAAAAGAAATAATAAATGTTACATATTTGAATTAAGCCACACGTAATTATTCTTCCTTATATATTTACTATATTCAATGCTTTAAACTCTCAACTCAAATTTAATGTCAAATTTATTTTATTGACCAATATATTTGATAGTGTGATATACGCCTCATAAATTTGGGTTAGCCAATAGATGGTGCCGTATTTGTATTTAAAACGTTGTTTTTAATGTCAAAGTTTTGAAAATTCACTACGCTTGCTTTGTCCAATTGTCGTGTGTGGTTAGTAAATAAATTAAATAAATTTGAATTTATGTTGCTTTTGTCGATATTAATTGCGTTTATGTTCTTATGAATGTAAAGGGATTCAAAAGCATCCAATTTATTGCTGTCGTGCACCTCTTTCTTTAACCTCATATTATCTATTGAAAATTTTAAATAATCATTTTATTTTCCAAAACATGTTTTGCTATAGGGGTTTTATTTGGTTAGTCTGTTTTATTGTATACAGAATTTGCCTTAAAGCGTTTCTTCAAAACCCTACGCGTCTGCCCGTATAATATTTTTAGAGTAATCACCACAAGATAGTTCATAAACACCGACTTTACAATTGATTAAATCGATTTAAAGCTCAAAATTACGAAATGGGAGCCGTACCAATACTATACAGAGAAGCATAGTTGATCAAACACGGATGGCAATCATGATGAACAAACTAATTAAAAATAGTGGGACTTAGCTGGCAACACGTATGCAATAGTAATTTTCAAACAGTAACAATTCATTAATGAATTCATTAATGAATTGATTAGATACTCCTGCAGGAAGATTTGTAAAATTTAAAATTTTTGATCTATGGGTGTGACAACCGCGCGTACGTAGGTTCCTGCTATTTGCATATGAGTTAGCTTGAGATATCGTATACCACAGGCAATAACAGTGAGATATCACTAGCCAAAGTGATATCTTAGGGGTTTCGGCGGATGAACTTTTTTCAATCAACGATAGCACCCTTAGTCTTAGTTATAGTATTAATATTATAACAATTGGACCTTTACTACTATGTTTCTGTTCAGTATACTATTAAATCTATACAGATCACAAACACATCTTATTATAGTTAAGCAAAGGAGGTCACTCCCTCCATACAGATTATCTCCACACGGACCCTGAATTTGAGAATCTCTTACTATTTCCTAAATTTATCTTGACATTCCAAAAGTAATAATTAAATTAAAAGTAATATACATATTTATAATAAATACCTTAAGTTATTTTTGTTGATTGATGTCATCAATATTCTGTTGTTTTAAGTTATTTGTTTGATTTTCCAATATCATTTCTTCATTATGTTCTGTCAAATTTGTCTGCGGTGGATTTATTAAATGAATTCCTGATTGATTATTATTGCCACTATATACAATATTTCCATATTCTATATTTGGATCAATTAAATTGTATAATTCTCCATATTTCCATTGATAATTTTTTATAAATTAATCGAATAAACAAATTTATTACTTGATATTAATAAAATGGCGTTTTGAAGTCACAAAAACACAGCATAATCAAGTAAGAATATAAAGACTCGCTATTCTTCTTGTATCTCAGCAAAAAAAATTCTTTGATACTTTAATAACCATTCATTTATTAAATTGTGGCAAATTTATGTAAATATTATTATTAAAATCTAATTTAATTTTAAATCACAATTTATTATATCACAACATCACTCATGGATATATATTTTTTTATATAGACTCTTTTTTTCTGTTTTATTTAATGTTTAATCAAATAAAAATTGAACGTTTTCTTTTTTTTAAAGCAGAAAATGGAATGCAATAATTTTCAAATTAAAAATTGCAAAAATGTGATTTTGCCTTTGACATCTTATGATGTCAAAAACAAAATCGGGTAATACTTGAAATTCAGCAAATGATTAACAACGACGTCTGTTCATTAGTATTGGAAATAAAAATTTAGTACGTTCGTTTGCTTTTTATAGTATATTCAAAATTTAACTAGCAGTTAAGTTTTAGAAAATTTTAAAATTATTATTAATGTAAAAATGAACGGAAACTAATGAAATGCATTTTTATTGAATTGAAAACGAAGATGAATTTGGTTTTATTATTGTTTCGCGATTATTGCGATCGTTACACCATGAATTCAAGGTAAAAATCAAGATTTCTACTCTTGAAATCACAAAAACGTCGCCATCCCCTCCACGACAGAAAACCACCGAACTACTTCCACTTATTAAATTGTATCTGGGATCGAGATACCCACCGTCACTGGCGTCAAGACCGATGACCGGTTCCAACACTCATGAAGTCCTTAAGAACTTCACTGAGTATTGAGACCGACCATCCATCCGAACGTCAGCACCATGGACACCCCGATACAACCAGTAAGTATGACCTGAAGATGTGAACCCCAGAGACGACAATCAGCCAGAGGAACAACCCTACCTAACGAAAAGACATCATTCCCTGATGTCTTTCGCGTGATGGACTCCAAGATTCTTACCGCTCATATCTATGCACTCGTAGAGTACATTTCCAATCTTAGTCTTAATCATTGCAGGTAAGAACTTTGGAGCCAATTTTGCCGAGAACTTTTTGGTAGCGTCACTCAAATGATGTTGCCGTACAAACACACGTTGTTGTGGTTGAAAAGTCCGTAGTTTAGATCGCAGGTTGTACTGATGTTGTGATTTTTTGAAGGCTGCTTTTAAATTTTGTTGAACCCGGTTCCTAAGCAGAGTCAAATGATCAGTGCGTTCCATTTCCTCACCAGCATCTTCACCAAGCTGGTGTAGTGATCTCAACAATTGGTAAGTATTCCCATCCGAAACTGGATGTTGACCAAATAATAAATAGTACGGTGAGTACTTGGTAGCTGAATGTACTGCAGCCCGCAGTGCATATGCGATTTCACCAATTTGTGAGTCCCACTTGGTATGTTGACCTTTAATGAACGCTCGAATTGCTGCTAAAACTGACCTATTGACCCGCTCTGACGCGTTACTTTGAGGACTATAAACACCGGTCCTAATGTGTTTAATGCCGAAATCTGACAAAAGACTTTGAAAGTTCCTACTAGTGAACTGTTTGCCATTGTCACTGTGTAGAAACTCTGGTACCCCATATGTAAGAAACACTTCATTCCTTAGAAAAGCATTCACCTTCGGTGAAGTTGCGTTTCTAAGTGGTTTCAGTAGTACAAACTTCGTAGCATGATCCAGAACTATCAGTAATACCGTATTCCCAAGTGTAGAACGAGGGTACGGTCCCAAAAAATCTATATAGACTCTCTGCCATGGATGTGCTGTTTCGAATTGATATTGCATCGGAGGACGCAATATCTGATTCGTGGCTTTTGTTTGTTTACATGTGTCGCAGGACACAACATAGTTGTGTACCTGTGACGCCATGCCCGGCCAATAATAAAGACGTCGAAGTAATTCTAAAGTCTTTTTAACACCTCCATGAGCAGCAGTACTATCATCATGATGTTTCTGAATCATGTTTGAAGTCATCGGTTTTGGTACCCAGAGCTTCCACACAGGAACATCGTTGGGTATTGCATCAGATCTTGGCTCAATACGTATGTATAGCTTATCATCCACGACTTTAACTGATGGAAAGTCCTTAGGAGATGATCGAACTTTAGCTATCATATCCGTATATTCCTTGTGCCGATAACCTTCATTGTCGATTTTGATGTCGTTAATGTGATGTGTTAATGCTTCCGTCAATTCCTCGTGTGTATCGTCATAAAGACGAGATAGAGCATCAGGGACTATATTTTGGGTACCTTTTTGGTGGACAATGGTAAAATCCATATGTTGGAGTTTTAGGCTCCACCTAGCCAGACGGCCACTCAAGTCCTTCTGTGACATAAGCCACTTCAGACTTGAGTGATCAGTCACAATTGTAAATCGGTGACCTTCAACATAGCCCCTGAATTTCTTCACACTCAGAATTGCCGCAAGACATTCAAGCTCAGAAACAGAATAGTTTCGTTGAGCTTTATTAAGTTTTTTCGACATGAAGGCTATCGGACACTCTTGTCCGTCTTCGTCGATCTGATACAACACACTACCTATCCCTGTCAGACTCGCATCGCATCTAATAAAGAACTCTTTATTATAATCAGGGTTAATTAATACCGGTGCTGTAGTCAGCAATCGTTTTAAATTTTCGAAAGCAGCTTGAGCTTCTAATGTCCATTTCAATTTTCCCGAACTCTTTTTTAATAAATCTGTAATTGGTGATACCACGCTTGCATAATTTGGTATGAAACGTTGGTACCAACCAGCCATTCCCAAGAGACGTCGTATTTGTTTTACTGTAGATGGAGCTGGGTACTCTGCTACAGCTCTAACCTTGTCAGGGTCTGTTCGTAGACCATCTTCACCAACCAAAAATCCTAAGTATTTCACCTCTCTCAGAACAAATTTACTTTTCTTGAGGTTTATTGTTAACCCAGCCGCTCTTAACAATGAAGAGACTTTGGACAGCAATTCCATATGTTCCTAGAACGTGGAAGAGACTACCAATAGATCATCTAAATAAACAAAGACATTTTCGTGATATTGATGTGGTATCACTTTGTGCATTAGCCGACACATTGTCTGGGGAGCATTGCACAATCCAAAGGGCATAACCCGGAATTGATACAATGGACGACCAGGCACTGTGAAGGCTGTCTTGTCTCTAGATGCTTCTGCCAGAGGAATCTGCCAGAAAGCATCTTTGAGATCAATACTTGAAATGTACTTTGTGCTATTTAGACGACCTAGTAAGCCATCAATCAAGGGAAGTGGGTAAGCGTCCTTTTTAGTTAGTGAATTGACACGACGGCTATCAATACATAATCTGTTTTTACCAGATTCTTTTTGTACCAAAACCACTGGCGAGCACCAAGAACTGTTAGACTCTTCGATCACGCCCATTTGAAGCATTCGGTCAAGTTCGGCATAGACCTTTAGTTGAACAGCCGGCGATGTGGGATAGTGCCTCTGTTTAACAGGTGCATTATCACCAACATCGATGACATGTTCAACCAAAGAAGTCTTTCCGAGTCCAGACACTTCAAATGACGGGAAAGAATCCTTGATCATATCCAGTTCATGTTGCTGATCAGTGGTGAGGTTATGTATATTAACAGTTTGTAGCTCTGTGCGAGTCAGTTCACTAACAAAAGAAGGAACAATACCGAATTTCTCCCAGAAATCTATGCCCAGGTAGAGCTCTTCTCGTAATCCAGGGACTATATGGAACCGCATTGGTTTAGTGGAGCCATTCACAGTTATTGGAATTTCGATGTAACCCAAAATTTTTGTTGCAGTACCATCTGCCGTACGAATACACGAAGTGTACTTACGGTAAGTTGTACCTGCTGATTCCAATAATTCCAAGGAATTTCTTCCAAGTATTGTGATTGACGCTCCACTATCCAATAGACCTGAAATATGTTTGTCCAAAATCTTGATTGTCAATCGCGGCCGAGGATCCTTTGTTTCTGAAAGGATAGATGAAATACAAGCTTTGCGAAATAATTTCCTCATCCTCCAATATCTGATGTTACGTTCCAGACGTCTAAAATACGTGCAATGTAATGATGGGAAATTAAATGTGCTAGATGATTTTATTCTGGTTTCTTCGGTGGTGATCGATCGTCCTGCGTTGCTACATCTCTCGTCGTTTTCTTCGGGCTCATTGGATGTTGAACCGAGGGTACCATCCCCGAAGCATGTACTCTCGGACGGTAGTTTACCGACGGGTGACAATATGAACAATTTGCATATATAACGTCCGGCTTATTACATTTCCAGCAGTGCAATTTTATTCTGTTTTTAGAACAATCAGGAGCTCGATGTCCATTTACCCCGCATCTAAAACAGACAATTGGTTGTCTGGACATTGATGGACCAGGTTGATTAGTATTACCAGATGATATCGCAGGTCGTTGCAGAATTCTTCTAGGTTGTGTATCCACAGCTTCAATATATCCATCTTGTTCTGGATCTATTTCTGATTCATAGTCGTCCATTTGCTGTAGTTCGCTAATCCTTAAGTTTGACATTCTGGTTGGGACTGGTGTAGACCACAAACGTTCGAACTTCTGACACAATGTCCGAAGCTCGTCCATAGTTGTAATTGTTGCTGCAAGTGTAGCGTTCTTCAGTTCTACACTCAGTCCTTCCCTAGCGATTTCTAATAATTCAGCTGCAGCAAATGGTCGAACTAATCTCCGATTTAACGAACCCACTTCAACTAAATACTCATAAACGCTCTCTTTGACTTTCTGTTTACGGTTCAAAAGAACACGTAATACCGCTTTATCATCGGTGAGCGTACCGAAGGTGCGTAGGAGTCCTTCCCTAAGCACTGAGTAGGTCACTTCCTCATATTCATGAGTCAAATTCAAATAATATCTATCGGCAGCTGCCTTGAGGTACCGTGGAACGATCGACCTCAGGTCGTCCCAGGACACACGGTCCCTCCTTGCAGCCGCCTCCACTCGATGGATAAACTCATGAACATCAGGAGAGTGACCATCCCCTGTGAAGTTCGGAACCCAATTTGAGTCATAACGACTCAAATTGTTCCTACGTACCTCTCGGTATGCTCCCGGTGACAATGCTGGAGCCGCGACACGAGATACCTGAGGAAGTGGGTTGTATGGTGGTGGTGCTGTTAATGGAGCTTGTGGATAATTTGTTTGAAATTGTTGCAACTGCTCCTGTGGTATCGGTTGATAATTCAGAGGCTGCTGTACCAATGCCGGATTGATGTATATTTGTTCAGCTTGGAACGATGAACCCAGTTGTGGTAATGCGAAGTCCTCCGCTCTTAAACCTGATTGTTGAAAACACGATGGTGGTAATTGTTCTGCCCGTCTTTGTTGTTGTTGATAGCCACGATTTAAACTGTGTATCGTATTAGTTATTGACTGTACTGGTATTGGAGTGGATCTCTCCTCTGGCTGAAACGCAGGCGATTCGGATGGTACAGATGATCCTCCTGGTTTACTCTGCATAACTGGACGTGTCGACAACGATCTTATTATATCCCAAGCGCGTGACAATTGGGAGATAGCGTAGGTGCGGGCTTCTTGCAAATCATCGCGAGAACCCAACCTATTCATCCTCCCTGTATAGTGCAACACACGATTAGCCAGACCATCTAAGAATGGCTGATTAATCGGTGGCTGAAGTCTACGTATCTGATTCACAATTAGTTGTGCTGCCTGCACCACCATTTGAGACTCAGCTACCAAATCTCTCGCGTGAGATACAGTTAATGGAACTGAACCTTGTACCGCGTGGTTTCGAAGTTCCTCTGCCCAGTTGACCCCTCTGAAATCCACACCTCGAACCAGACATTCAATTTGCAGTTCGCTGGGTTCCAATCCATAAAATGGATGGTCAATGTCTATTTGACTTGACATTTTGATGGTAAAATTTATAGAATCCAGAATTCACAATAACAAATAACAATAATAAAACCAATCTCAACAAAAAAAATGTAGCTAGTATGCTGTAAAAGTGTAAACAATAAAAAAGCGTAAAACGAAAAAAAAACCAACGAACGCCCCAAAAAAACAGAAAATTTTTGTAATAAAAAACAAACTCGTAAAGGAACCAAAGGAAAGACCGTCGTAGCTAATCCTTGCTGAATCTGTACAAAAATTCCTAAGATATTGTATATGTAAAAATATAATTTATTTATTTTAATTTCAGATATGCTGAAATTTCAGAATTAATTATATACCTAAAATTAGTTATTGACGATAGCACCCCTAAAAATATTTATTTATTTTTAAAAAAAATTGAAAAATAAAAAATATTCAAAAGAATGTTTATTTATCGGATGCACCGTCTTAACTTTGAAATATTTATTTATTTTTTTTTTAAAAAAAACAAAGAATATTTATTTATATCTTGACGTAAAGCTTAATTAAGAAAATTTATTTATTTAGCTACCTAAAATTATTTAGATTCTAAAAAAAATTATTTATTTACCTAAATTTACTTTATTTAATAAAAAATTTTATTTATTTAATTTTTGAAAAATTGTTTGATTTATTTTATTTTTATTTAATATCATAAGAGATTCCCAAAATCAAGATTCGTCTGGAGACAATATAAAAAGTAAGTATGGCTACAATATCCATATTGTTTAAATTTAAAATATCGCGTTCGCGAGCCCACTCCAACAATGCATGTGAGAACTGACTAGAAAAGCCCCTAACGACCAGATTCTACAGAACAGATTCTCCCCAACCTAATAAAACAATCACAACTGTCACGATTAGACACTAGGTCCATTTCTACTGACCCAGTTGTGCTTGTTTAACCTACAAATAAATTACAACTAAACCTAATGCGAAAGTTGTAGAACGCTCCCGAGCACCAGACTTCAAATCCTAAACTCTATGAAAAACTGTCTATTGTAAAGCTAAATGGAAAAGTGGAAAAGTTTTTGAATTTGTATGAGGTGAAGCCTCTGATCCTGAAAGCAAAGTACAATTGGTTCTTCTCTTCATTACACCGAAGAAGCCTCTGAGCAAGGAATGGTACCACTGGTTTGCACCCAAGTACAAACACAGCAACACCACTCCTCGTCCCTGAGAACCTCCTCGCCGAATGAAGAGAAGAAACCAATGTTCTTCGATCGCATAACCCCGATGGCCATAGGCGATCTAAGAACGACATCAATGTTAAGGGGATAAGCCCCATGGATGGCTTGTTAGGCCTACCGCTGAGAAAAGTGAATCAATAAACCTAAATAATATATAACTTATCCATAATCTAAATAATTTCTTATTTAAAAATGCTAAATCGAAACATGAAATACATAATATGTGTTAATAAAGTTTTACATGAAATTAATTAAATCTAATCTTCAGACTAGATAATAAATTGGTAATTTATATTATAAAAAAAATTACGATTATTTTAAATTTAAAACTAAGCTTACTAATTTTTAAGTTATTAATTCTAATATATTTGTTTAGGTTAAATCTTTCGCTTTATTTATTGTATCCAAAACAAAAATAAATGTTAGCTAAAAATAATTATTTCTATATCTATACCACTTTTTAAAATTAATCGCAATGAAAAAATAATTCTAAAAAAAAAATGGTGGTAGCTAAAATGGACTCATACGAGATCTGTATACGTACATTAGCGGATCAATATGATGACAAATGTAGAGATATTGATTTGGATCCGGCTCACTCTATAAAGTTGATGGGAATTAATTATTTTCAATGTACTTCCATAAACATAGACCAATAATACTTTGAAAGTAGTGACGAAAGATTTAAACTTATACAAAACTGTTGAAAAGCTGTTTGGTCAATGTTAACCTTTATTACGTTAATAACATCCTAAAACTCATAGAAACATGACTTAACCACAATCAGAAAAACATACGATTAATTTCATATATAAATTAATTGCATCATCCAAAAATATGTACAATATATAAACAAATATATGTACAATATGTACATGGTAGCATAAAAAAATTTCAAAAAAAAAAACTGCTTCCCCAAAACGGTTTTCTTTTTTCCAAATAAAAAAACAATTAGTATTACTAAAAGCAGATGACAGCACAAAAAACAATCTCCAAAAAAATTGCTGTCCCAAAACGGTTTTTTTTCAAAATTAAAAAAAAATTAATTCAAAATATATAATTTCCTAATCAAAACCAAAACGAAACCAATAACTGGTTTATTTCAAGATAAACAAAAAGCTGATTGACAACCACGGCCCAAACCGGTTGCCACCACCCTATTACCAAAAAAAACCCACAACTGGTTTATCCTAAAACTTACAAAGAGAAACGCGGAATTCTTTAAATTTTTGAAAATATAAATTTAGAGTACTTATGATAAATATACACATGAACACCTTAGAAACTAAACCTTTATTTTTCCCTCTAGCTTTTTAACAAAATTTAGCTAAATAAACCGACGCGAAAAATAAACTATATATAGATATTAATTAATCTGAATTGAAATAATCAATTAATATATAAATATATAAATATAATAATATAAAATGTTCCACAAAAAAAAGTTTTTTTCAAAAAAAAACCGGCTTGCCAACGCCCAACCTGGAAAATATTTTCCCACCAAATAATATAACTGTAATTAAGCTAACGGGTCCCTGTTTCGGCGCCACGTATAACAATTGGACCTTTACTACTATGTTTCTGTTCAGTATACTATTAAATCTATACAGATCACAAACACATCTTATTATAGTTAAGCAAAGGAGGTCACTCCCTCCATACAGATTATCTCCACACGGACCCTGAATTTGAGAATCTCTTACTATTTCCTAAATTTATCTTGACATTCCAAAAGTAATAATTAAATTAAAAGTAATATACATATTTATAATAAATACCTTAAGTTATTTTTGTTGATTGATGTCATCAATATTCTGTTGTTTTAAGTTATTTGTTTGATTTTCCAATATCATTTCTTCATTATGTTCTGTCAAATTTGTCTGCGGTGGATTTATTAAATGAATTCCTGATTGATTATTATTGCCACTATATACAATATTTCCATATTCTATATTTGGATCAATTAAATTGTATAATTCTCCATATTTCCATTGATAATTTTTTATAAATTAATCGAATAAACAAATTTATTACTTGATATTAATAAAATGGCGTTTTGAAGTCACAAAAACACAGCATAATCAAGTAAGAATATAAAGACTCGCTATTCTTCTTGTATCTCAGCAAAAAAAATTCTTTGATACTTTAATAACCATTCATTTATTAAATTGTGGCAAATTTATGTAAATATTATTATTAAAATCTAATTTAATTTTAAATCACAATTTATTATATCACAACATCACTCATGGATATATATTTTTTTATATAGACTCTTTTTTTCTGTTTTATTTAATGTTTAATCAAATAAAAATTGAACGTTTTCTTTTTTTTAAAGCAGAAAATGGAATGCAATAATTTTCAAATTAAAAATTGCAAAAATGTGATTTTGCCTTTGACATCTTATGATGTCAAAAACAAAATCGGGTAATACTTGAAATTCAGCAAATGATTAACAACGACGTCTGTTCATTAGTATTGGAAATAAAAATTTAGTACGTTCGTTTGCTTTTTATAGTATATTCAAAATTTAACTAGCAGTTAAGTTTTAGAAAATTTTAAAATTATTATTAATGTAAAAATGAACGGAAACTAATGAAATGCATTTTTATTGAATTGAAAACGAAGATGAATTTGGTTTTATTATTGTTTCGCGATTATTGCGATCGTTACAATATTCTTTGATGATGATGATGACACGCTATTGTTTTTTTTAAATAAAATGTGTTGGGTTGTACGAATTACAATGTGTGCAACAACAAAAAATAACAACCTTTGAAGAATAAGGTCCCACAACAACATGCTTTCTAAGGTGTTGATGTACGCAAATTTTTTATTTTTGTATATTTTTTTAAAGAATGAACTTTTTCGCTTGCTCGAAGAAATGAGCTTCCATATAACTATTAAATATGCCGGGTTTAATCCTTGAGCAAAACCTTGTTTTTCATGATCTTAATATATGCTTCTAGCACTATAAGGATAATTAGTAACCCAATTTAGCTTTGTTCCTACAACTTTGAACAAAAAAAGGATTTTATTTTTATTTCCTCCATTTTATGATGAAATATTGCACTATGTCGTTTATTATTATGTGAAAGGATTTATTATTTAGTTTTTCTATTCATTCTTTAAAAAGAATATAAAAAACCAAAAGATAAGAAATTTGCGTTCATCATCATAAAAAATATGATGTTGGTGAACCTAGGTCTTAAAGGGCCTTATGTGTTGTTGTGACACATATTGTTATTCCAACTACACAACACATTTTATTAAAAAAATATGTCAAATATTTTGAAATAGCACAAACTTTTTTAAAATTTTCGCTGAAAAAGATGATGAACAATGTCATTGAAGCTACAATTTTGAATGGAAAATTCAAAAGGGAAGATGTACTGTTCCCACGCATTTCAATGATCCCAACAGATATGGCATTTTAATTCAAACGTTTAGTTTTCAGTGCGACTCTCTTTTGCAATGACCATCAACAAAGCACAAGGACAATTGCTGCAAGGATGTGGACTAGGTAGATATGAAGAATCCGTACTTCTTACATCTGGACAACTGTATGTGGCCATCTAACGTCGGAATACCTTCTGATTT
The DNA here is from genome assembly GCA_963693315.1 of Diogma glabrata. Classification (NCBI taxonomy): domain Eukaryota; kingdom Metazoa; phylum Arthropoda; class Insecta; order Diptera; family Cylindrotomidae; genus Diogma; species Diogma glabrata. Next base: position 146,067,718 of record OY856186.1, on the reverse strand, counting down.
ATTCGTGTACGCATCTAGACGGAAAAACACAAAATATAATTTTGTGCCCACAAGCACACGAATAAAGAAATAGAATTAAAACGACATTTTGAAATTTTTTCCTTATTAAAATAAATAATTGTTGCAATAAAAATGATACAATGTAAATTGAATGTTAGGTACGTTTAGTGTAACTGAAACAACTGTAAAAACAACAACAATTGTATTACATTTTTCGTTGTTTCAAATGCTTCAGTCAAATCGAACACGGCTGTTATCAAAACGAGTTTTCTTGAATTTCCTTTCTTACGAGATACCGACAATATGCGACGGGTATAATGTTAAATAAACAAAAGTTTTACACTATTTGGTGTAAAATAAATAAAGTTTTGCGAGATTTTTAGAGTGATTAAGCTTAAAGTAATTATTTTAATTCACATGATTTTGCAATTTTAAAGCATTTTTTATTTTCTCTCAGAAAAGCTTCTTTAAAACAGTTTTTGTGTGTTTCGTGTCGGGAACGAATACAATTGTATTGTAATCACAGATGGAGAATTCAATTTAAATAGAAATATGAGATAATAAAGTTTCAATTTAGAAATTATCTGAACATGAAAATTGAAATATGTTTCATTATTGTTTCATCCACTGTGGGTGAGTCTGTAAGATGGCTTTGAACTATGATGTCTCTGATCAGTGTGAGTTCAATCCCGACAATAATTACTTATTATCGGGAATAATACTTTTAATAATTACTTTGAGCAATAATTACTCACAAAATCGCCCAAAAATTAATATTCCAATATAGAAAATCATTTCTCATTACTACTCTTTGAAATTATTGCTACTACGTCAACAAAATGTATACACACAAACTTTATTTAAAGGCGTAGCAAAGCACGCCGGGTCCCGCTAGTATATATATATAAATATATATATATATATATATATATATATATATATATATATATATATATATATATATATATATATATATATATATACTAGTAGGTCCCGCTAGTATATATATATATATATATATATATATATATATATATATATATATATATATATATATATATATATTATATATATAAATCTAACAACAATATATATATATATATATATATATATATATATATATATATATATATATATATATATATATATATATATATTATATATATATATATATATATATATATATATATATATATATATATATATATATATATATATATATATATATATATATATATATATATATATCTATCTATCTATATATATCTGTAGGTGGGAGGTAAACTACACCAAGTCACATTTTTAAAATTTTACAGGAAAGCCAAAAAACTGTTTGAAAATGGACTATTTACTATGGACTTGGACTATTTAAAAATGTTCTATCTCGAAAACGACACTAGTTAGGACTCAGTGCTATTAACCTCTCGGTAGAGAACAAAATCCTGATTCTAACAGTATAAAAAAACGTATTTTGAAAAAATTGGACTTGGTGTAGTTTACCTCCCACCTACAGATATATATATATATATATATATATATATATATATATATATATATATATATATATATATATATATATATATATATATATATATATATATATATATATATACATAACCAACAACATCACGTTACCCTTGCACGAATATTACGGTGACCATACTCGTTGCCGATTGAAGTCAAGAAAGCCTCCACATAAAACTGCTAGCAACCTGCTGGCAACTGATTTTAATATCTTGGATGCCTGGGACACCTCCTGGCAACATTACAACACAACTGGCCTTTCTATTACTAACCCGACTTCTACCCAACCTGGTTTCGATTTGCCTCGTCATACCTGGACCACATTAAACCAAATAAGAACGAATCATGGACGTTGTGCTGATTCCTTCTACAAGTGGGGCATTTCAGAGTACCCTGAGTGTGACTGCGGCGCTCCACAACAAACTATAAAACACATTGCAACAGTGTGTCCAATTCGACGTTACAATGGCAACATCTCCGACATCCATTTGGCAACTCCCGATGTAGTAGCATGGATAGACTCGCTCGATGTAAACATCTAATGTTCAAATGTACTGCCCAATGTTCAAATATTTTACTTTTTAATTTTTACTTAAAAGACGCGCAATCAAATCGATGGTAAGCTCATTTAATGTGTATCCATGTTTTGTTTTAGGTAGATTTCACAGAAGAGTCTACCTATTTTTAAGTTTAATTTATAATGTGTCACAAAAAAAAAGCCATACGCCAAATAAAAAATTAATCAGAAATTTGATTTATCAACTAAGGCCGTGTGTCAATACAGCTAAATCTAATTTTTTGAAGTCTAAAACTAATTTTTGACGTTTATATATACCACAAAAAAATTAAAAAATTAGCCTGCCCTAAACCTAGTATAAATTTTGACAAGGGAATCTAAAATAGAAAAAAAACAAAAATGATTTTATTTTGTTTACTTTATTGTAACTTAGTTTATTGTTTTGAATAAATGGAACAAATATATTGGAATATATTGGAAAATACATTTTATTTAATTTGTTCATTTTAATTTCAAAGACAAGACAAAAGCAAAGACAATTATTTCGATATGTCACAATTTAGATTTAGCCATTGACACAGCAAAATTTGGTAATAAATTCTACATAGGCTAATTTTTTTTCTACCATATAGTAAGAAAATTTGGTTTTAGATTTAGCTGTATTGACACAGGGCCTAAACAATAAAGATTTATTGTTTTAATTGAAGAAAACGTTTTTATTTTATGTAATACACAATTCTTTGTCAGAGAATATAGTAGTAGTGTAATCAATTCTTGTTTAATGAATTTTATTCTTTAGCAAATTTAAAATTTTCACTCGTGCTTTGCTAAAATTTTAAACTTTTGCTTGAGAATAAAATATTTCATTACACACTGATTGATTTAAATACTATTATGTTCGAAACGCATCAAACATTATTAATTATAAGTTGTTGTTGTTTTTTTTTAATAAATTTATTTTATAAAATTATTATTATATTTTTATATAAGAACAACGTGAAGACCAATTTAATATTATATTTTAATTTTTTAAAAAACAAATTATAGTACATTATATACCGAGGTGATAAAGTAAATTTTCTACATTGAGGTGAATATTAATTCGCGAGAAACGAAGTTTCGAGCGAATTAAGCACCGAAATGGAGAAAATTTTCTTCACCGAGGTTTATATACTATTTTTTTTACTACTTGATATAAAAAAATGCACTAAAACTCTTAATTATTCACAAAATAAAATTTCAATAACCAAATGGTGAATAAATAAAGATTTTGATTTGGTGAAACATTGTGTATCATATCATTGGATTGCGTATTGGATATTTATTATTCGGGACTGCTTAGTTAGAAATTTATTTTCAATGAATTTTCTTAAAACTATATAAAAATCACATATGCTTTGCATTAAAAAATATAGCTTTTATTTATTTTTGACATGAATTAAATTGAATTGAAAATCTATTCAATATTGTTGAGCCAAATTTAGAATTTTTTTAGTCTACAACTCACAACTAAACTAAATTTCAACAGAATTCTGTTTAACACGAATTAAAATTTCAAATAAACTAAACTGTAGTTGCAAAGAAGTTTTTGCATTAATTCATTATTTATTATTATTAAAATAAAATCAAAACGCTTATTATTTTTTAATATATTATTATTATTTTAGGAAGAAACTAAAAAAATTCAAAGATGAACTCAGTTAACAAACGAACAAAAATTATATTTTCATTATTTACTAAGGTGCTAAAATACTTATTATTAGGTGTGGGGAATAATTATTAGTAACCTTAGCTGAGAAAAATAACTTTTTTATTCGCCTACATATTAAAGTGTTACTTTATTACTGTGATTTGCGGCCTTAAAGTGTCACTTTTCAACTATTTATTTTGTTGTCATAGCTACGTCCAAAAAAGTAAAAAGCATTTGTATTTGTTTAAATTCTATATGTAAAATAATTTTTTTTATCAAAGCAACCCTTAAATTCAAAATTTCATTATCCAATTAAAATGGTTGTTATCATTTGTTGTCATAGTTACACAATAATTTGGAAAAAATAACAAATACTTTGTCAAAGGTTACTTGTTCTACATATTTTTATTTTAAAATTTATGCAAATTTATAATTTTAATTTAGAATAAACATTTTTTTTTAAATATTTTGCTTGTGGCGAATAAAAAATAGTATATGATGCACGGACGTAAGCTATTTTGGACTTAATGTGGGTGCAAATCTCGGCTAGCGCCTCGATTTGCAAACTCCACATACGTCCAAAATCTTTAGCTTTACGTCCTTGCATCATAATGTACTATTGTCTTGGGTTTTTGAGTAAATAATTGAAATTTCTCATGCGAGTAGTAAAAAAAAACTTTATTTTCAGCGTGCGGTTCAGAATTTTCTTTGAACTCTTTCAAACAGGGCTGCAAACCGGTTTTTGAAAACCAAAACCAAAACCACAAAACCAGAAAACCACTCCAAATCAGCAAAACCAAAACCAAAACCATAACCACATTCTAAAAACGATCAAAACTGAAACCAAAATCAAAACCATGTTTCAAACGGAACCAAACCAAAACCATAACCGAAACCAAATTATAAAAATCATCAAACCAAAACCGAACCTAAAACCAAATTTTAAAATAAACGAAACCAAAATCAAAACGAAAAACTAAGTTCTAACATCAATAATAAACAAAATCAAATACTATTGTTCAAAAAATAAGACAACAATAAATATTGCCGTACTAAACACAGAGAGGTGGTATAACTTACTTTTTCTATGCGAAAAGTCAATTCACTAGTGAAAAAGAATAACATATTATAATTGCTATGGTTTTTCATATAATTTTACAAAGTATTTTTAACAACGCAACCATGAAAAAATAGAATATGGATTTTGAATGTCTTGTTGTCGATTTTTAGTTTTATAATTTAAAGTAAATATCGATTATATATATTATATCAAAGAAAAACTTGCATTTCCTACGCGAGATAAAAACGTTCTTCGTTCGTAAACATGTCTCACTCGACGCTAGCGCATCTCGTGAACAAATGCTTACTTACGAAAACCCAATGTTTTCATCTCTTGTAGGAAAATATACTATTTTTGTCAAAATTCAGTTATGAATCTAAGATGATGTGGGTGTGTGAAAAACCATTGGTATCTTAAAGGCAATCCAACTTATACGCCTACTCCCAAAGTTAAGGGCGGCAACGAACGGCATTTCATATTACTTCGATCTGCAAGACCTAAGTATTACATTCATGAGCCAAAAGTGAACTTCTTACGCCCACTTTTTTGGCATTTCTCAACTGATTCTAATAAAGCAAAAAAAAATGTATGTCTGTCTGCCGGCCGGCCGCCGTCATTACCTAAACTGCAGGGAAAACCGCTGAAGGGATTTCAAAAATTTTTTTTCTAAAAATAGGTATACTCAAGGGACAGGTCCGGAAGGACGCTGTGTTCGATAACTGTACCGGAAGTGTGTCAAACAAATCATTGAGTGTGTCAAAAACAGTAAAATTTTCATATTTTTGGCTTAAAAAACGTTCATTTTAAGTGATTACGAGTAGGAACATTGAATTTGGAGAAATCTTGTTGGTAGGGATTGGTATGTGAGATCAAAAACTAGATTATTGCATTATAAATTTGTCAGAAAAATGTTGTCAAGTGTGTCAAAAGAAAGATTTTTATTTATTTTTTTACCTAATTTTTTGGAAAAAAAATAAATTAATTGTTTGTTTGAAATGAAATTTTATTATTATTATTGAGAATTATGGCATTATAAGTTTGTCAAAAAAATGTTGTCAAGTGTGTCAAAAGAAAGATTTTTATTTATTTTTTACCCAATTTTTGGAAAAAAAATAAAATTGTTTGTTTGAAATGAAAATTTATTATTATTATAGAGAATTATGGCATTATAAGTTTTTCAAAAAATAATGTCAAGTGTGTCAAAAAATGATTTCATTTATTTTTTTAGCCAATTTTTTGGAAAAAAAATGTAGCTGTTTTTATGACGTAAATGTAATTGAAAATGAAATTGGACATGGAAATTTTTGAATTAGTTATAGTTTTTGAATATTTTTGGAATTTTGAAAAAGTTTGTATTTTGATTTTGTAATAATTTTTTCAATATTTTAGAATTTCGGAAAAAGTTTTAATTTTGATTTTGTAAGAATTTTTTGAATATTTTTGGATATATTATAATCATATTTTTAATTTTTGATTTTATTATAATTTTTGGAATTTTGAAAAAATTTTCAATTTTTGATTTTGTAATAATTTTTGCAATATTTTTAGAATTTCGAAAAAGTTTGAATTTATAAGAATGTTTGGATTATTATTGGAATTTAGAAAAAGTTTAAATATTTGATTTCATTCTAATTTTTGGAATATTTTTGGATTAATTTTGAAAAAAATAAAATTTTTGAATTTTATATATATATACATATATATATATATATATATATATATATATATATATATATATATTATATATATATATATATATATATATATATATATATATTATATATATATATATATATATATATATATATATATATATATGTATATATATATATATATATATATATATATATATATATATATATATATATATTTTTTTTATATATATATATATATATATATATATATATATATATATATATATATATATATATATATATATATATTTTTTTTTTTTTTTAATTTTTTGATTAGAAATAATCAAGTTTTATAATCTTTTCGACTTTTATATATTATTTAATTTTTTGATTTGTATTAGCTGAAGTATTATAGTCGAAATGTAATATTTAATAAAACAACTACTTTTATTAAAAATATATACCTATATTTCAATTGTTAATTACAATCATCCTCAGGGCAATATTTTCTATATAAATACAAAAAATTTTATCAAAAACTTACAATAGATTATAATATAATGGATAAATTTAAAGAAAAAATATGGAGGGGCTGAAATCTCACAGTTCTGAGATTTCAAGACTTCGGTCTGGGTTAAGGATTTGTATACAGTTTTCGGCAAAATACTTTTATGAGGACATGGTTTTTAGTTTTGGGCAGCGATGTATATCAAACATAACTCTTTGTTAAAGTACATGTATTTTTTATCTCTGTTTAAAAATTTATTACAAAACTAACACGAAACATCAATACGTTGTCGGAAAATTATAATCAAAATTCCAAAAATATTGTTAAATTAAATAAAATCAAACTTTTTCAAAATTCCAAAAATAAATATTCCAAAAATTAGAATAAAATCATATATTTAAATTTTTTCTAAATTCCAATAATATTTCAAAAATTCTTAAAAATTCAAACTTTTTCCAAAATTCTAAAAACATTGCAAAAATTATTACAAAACCAAATGTTGAAAATTTTTTCAAAATTCCAAAAATTATAATAATATCAAAAACTAAAAATTTTTCAAAATTCTAAAAATATTCCAAAAATTCTTACAAAATCAAAAATTAAAACTTTTTCCGAAATTCTAAAAATATTGCAAAAATTATTACAAAATCAAAAATACAAACTTTTTCAAAATTCCAAAAATAATTCAAAAACTATAACAAATTAAAAAATTTCCATGTCCAATTTGATTTTAAATTACATTTACGTCATAAAAACAGCTACATTTTTTTTTTCCAAAAAATTGGCTAAAAAAATAAATGAAATCACTTTTTGACACACTTGACATTATTTTTTTGACAAACTTATAATGCCATAATTCTCAATAATAATAATAAAATTTTATTTCAAAGAAACAATTTTATTTTTTTCCAAAAAATTGGGTAAAAAACTAAATAAAAATCTTTTGACACACTTGACAACAGTTTTTTTCAAGTAAACCTATTTTATCTCTAACTTATTTGATCGCTAATTTGTCATATATTCGAACTGATCAGCTAGAGTTCTGATTATTTTTCATTCATATATTTAAAAAGAAAAATTAAAAATTATTTGCTAGCATTTCTCATTACCACTTTTTGAAATCATTGCTTCTACGTCAACAAAATGTCTACGCAAAAACTTTATTTATAAGCGTGGTCTACGCAAAAACTTTATTTATATGCGTAGCGAAGCACGCCGGGCCCTCTTAGGATCAATAAACAAAATAATCGAAATAATATCGAAAACCTTCCATGTACAAAGACAAAAGACGACTGAAATGAAATACACTGAAATTTTATTAGAACGCATACAATACGTACCCACTACCAAAGAAAATATAAAAAAGAAAATATAAAAAAATAACACGATAACACGATCTAACTCAAAACCTCTCACGCATAAGAAAAACTTCGTAATGAAATTACGTTTCGAAATGAAATAAATGTACGTTTATTCAATTCTAAGGAAATAAATAAACTGAGAAAAAATAAATATAAAAAGAAAATAAATTTTTAAGTTTCGTTTTTGTTGTTCGTTGTTCGACAGCTAATATATAAAAAAGAAAAAAGAAAAAAATAAAATAAATTTTTAATTTCGTTTTTGTATGTATGCAAACTTATAATGCATACGTATATAAAAAGTTTTTCGTATATAATAACTTTTTTATTTATGATCCGAAAAATCCCAATCTCAATCCCAGACCTAAGTTACAGTAATATGAGTTAGCACTGAAAATTTGAAATCAATCAAAATTCGAATAAAAAAGCCTTGGGCTCCACAAAATTTTGCGTTAGCGTATTAATATATAAGATTTTTATATCAATAAACAAAATATCTTTATATCAATATCAAATATCTTTATATCAATTATCAAATATCTTTATATCAATAAACAAAATAATCGAAATAATATCGAAAACCTTCCATGTACAAAGACAAAAGACGACTGAAATGAAATACACTGAAATTTTATTAGAACGCATACAATACGTTTATTACTACCCACTACCAAAGAACATATAAAAAAGAAAATATAAAAAAATAACACGATAACACGATCTAACTTAAAACCTCTCACGCATAAGAAAAACTTCGAAATGAAATTACATTTCGAAATGAAATAAATGTACGTTTATTCACTTCTAAGGAAATAAATAAACTGAGAAAAAATAAATATAAAAAAGAAAATAAATTTTTAAGTTTCGTTTTTGTTGTTCGTTGTTCGATAGCTAATATATAAAAAAGAAAATATAAATAAATAAAATAAATTTTTAATTTCGTTTTTGTATGTATGCAAACTTATAATGCATATGTATATAAAAAGTTTTTCGAATATAATAACTTTTTTATTTATGATCCGAAAAATCCCAATCCCAATCCCAGACCTAAGTTACAGTAATATCAGTTAGCACTGAAAATTTGAAATCAATCAAAATTCGAATAAAAAAGCCTTGGGCTCCACAAAATTTTGCGTTAGCGTATTAATATATAAGATTTTTATATCAATAAACAAAATATCTTTATATCAATATCAAATATCTTTATATCAATTATCAAATATCTTTATATCAATAAACAAAATAATCGAAATAATATCGAAAACCTTCCATGTACAAAGACAAAAGACGACTGAAATGAAATACACTGAAATTTTATTAGAACGCATACAATACGTTTATTACTACCCACTACCAAAGAACATATAAAAAAGAAAATATAAAAAAATAACACGATAACACGATCTAACTCAAAACCTCTCACGCATAAGAAAAACTTCGAAATGAAATTACGTTTCGAAATGAAATAAATGTACGTTTATTCACTTCTAAGGAAATAAATAAACTGAGAAAAAATAAATATAAAAAAGAAAATAAATTTTTAAGTTTCGTTTTTGTTGTTCGTTGTTCGATAGCTAATATATAAAAAAGAAAATATAAAAGAATAAAATAAATTTTTAATTTCGTTTTTGTATGTATGCAAACTTATAATGCATATGTGTATAAAAAGTTTTTCGAATATAATAACTTTTTTATTTATGATCCGAAAAATCCCAATCCCAATCCCAGACCTAAGTTACAGTAATATCAGTTAGCACTGAAAATTTGAAATCAATCAAAATTCGAATAAAAAAGCCTTGGGCTCCACAAAATTTTGCGTTAGCGTATTAATATATAAGAAACTGAGAAAAAATAAATATAAAAAAGAAAATAAATTTTTAAGTTTCGTTTTTGTTGTTCGTTGTTCGATAGCTAATATATAAAAAAGAAAATATAAAAAATAAAATAAATTTTTAATTTCGTTTTTGTATGTATGCAAACTTATAATTTATATGTATATAAAAAGTTTTTCGTATTTAATAACTTTTTTATTTATGATCCGAAAAATCCCAATCCCAATCCCAGACCTAAGTTACAGTAATATCAGTTAGCACTGAAAAATTGAAATCAATCAAAATTCGAATAAAAAAGCCTTGGGCTCCACAAAATTTTGCGTTAGCGTATTAATATATAAGAAGATATATATTTTTAGAATTTTGAAAAAAGTTTCATTTTTTGATTTTGTAAGAATTTTTGGAATATTTTTAGAATTTTGAAAAATTTTTAATTTTTGATTTTATAATAATTTTTGGAATTTCGAAAAAAGTTTTAATTTTTGATTTTGTAATAATTTTTGCAATATTTTTAGAATTTTGGAAAAGTTTGAATTTTTAAGAATTTTTGGAATATTATCGGAATTTAGAAAAACTTTAAATATTTGATTTTATTCTAATTTTTGGAATATTTTTGGAATTTTGAAAAAAGTTTGATTTTATTTAATTTAACAATATTTTTGGAATTTTGATTATAATTTTCCGACAACGTATTGATGTTTCGTGTTAGTTTTGTACTACATATCTAAACAGAGATAAAAAATACATGTACTTTAACAAAAAGACATGTTTGATATACATCGCTGCCCAAAACTAAAAACCATGTCCCCATAAAAGTTTTTTGCCGAAAACTATATCAAAATCCTTAACCCAGACCGAAGTCTTGGTATCTCAGAGCTGTGAGATTTCAGCCCCTCCATATTTTGCATTTGAAAGCAGAGCTGCAAAACCATAAATTATTTTTTATGGTTTGGTTTTTGATTTTTCTCAATGCCAAATTATGGTTTTGGTTTTGGTATTGGTTTTGCCAAATGATAAGTTATGGTTTTGGTTTCGGTTTTGGTTTTTTTAGTAATTGACAAATATTAAAGACATCTTTATGGAGTAATTTTTTAATGAAAAAATAAATTAAATGTTTTCATCATATAATTAAAACATTTAATTTATTTTTTTATTAAAAAATTACTCTATAAATATATCGTATCTTTAATATTTGTCTATTACCAGAAAAACCAAAACCGAAACCAAAACCATAACTTATCATTTGGCAAAACCAATATCAAAACCAAAACCATAATTTGGCATTAAGAAAAATCAAAAACCAAACCATAAAAAATAATTTATGGTTTTGCAGGCCTGCTATCCTATACAAATATGAAATGCCTGTTCGATGCCGCCCTTAACTTAGGGAGTAGGCGTATAAGTTGGATTGCTTTTAAGATACCAATGGTGTTTTACACATCCATGTCCTCTCCACTACCACACATAATTTTGTTCCGTTAAAAAATCGCTTTTTTCTACCCAAGTTCAAATTAACTTAATTAAATTTATATATAATAATAACCATAATTTACAATATCAAACCGTTTATAAAATTAATTTATGACTTCAGTCAAATATGTACCTTACACATGTAAACCAAATCCAAGTCGTCTTATGCTTACCTGTAAATAAAAAAGAAAAATTATTTCCACCTATTTCTAATTTATCCATTTAAATAAAACTTTATCATGGTGAATGTCAAAACTCAATTACTATTAAAATCTTAATCACAATGTAAAAAACTAATACAACGACATAAAAAAATAATTATTTGAACAATTTCTTTAATTAAAATTAAACAAATTCATTGTAAAAAACAACAAAAATACAAAAAAGTTGTTCGGTTTATAACATGCCTACATATATTTTTTTTATATAAAATGTAGGTAAATTATATTTCGATTCTAAAGTAAATTAGAATTAACAACACTATAAGATACATAACTTTTCTGAATACAAGGAAGTTGTCATTAACTTGAGTTAAGATTTTGATGGCAAATGCCTGAACTTGTAATTTTTGTAGGAAATAACAATAAAGAATTATAACTTTCTAATGTAACATGATATAGATGACGTGTGAGTCTATATTGAAAACAATGTTCTATATTCCTTTCGTTGTCATTTTATATAATAACGTTATAATTTATTATTTATTTTGAAACAATTTTAAACTAAATTGTATGAAATAATTGTATTTGTGTGTTTGTCTATGTTTATAATAAAAAGGACAAGAATCATGCATTGATTATGCAGAAAATATAGTGTGCAATAGTGTATATCCAGTTTTTTCTGTTTTGTTTCATAAAAAAGAACGTAGACTTACAAGTGTCGATCGCCTATGTTAATTAATTATTTAATCAATTTAATTTTCAGCTCATGGGATTTTGATGAAACTTTGGTATATGATCCAGGATCACTTCAAAATGGAACATCTAGATTCATTTCAACATTGGACAAAATGACAGGGAGTCCCTCGAACACCTGTTAGTTTGAGTCTTCAATAACTTCTAATCCCGGCTTTCAATTTTATTGAGACTTGGTATATTTGGTTTTAGTACTGTTTCCAATAATTCTACAAACCGTCTGCAGGTTTGTCACTTTCGGTTAAAAGGTGTGTAATCCGGATTTTTTAAGGTGTTTAACCCTACTATAGTTACAAATCGATTTTCATGAAACGTTTGTAAAAAATTTCGATGGTGCGATATTGAAAGAGTGGTTGGGGGTTTCCTAAGCACTTGTTTTTCGAAAGCTCAATAAAATCGGTACCTGACGGTACTCACCGTGAATTGTTTAACTAATATTTTTGAAATTGGTAAATTTTTTTTTGTGGTACTTTTATTAAGTTTTTGTGTAATAAGATTTTAACTGACAACAATTTAAAAAAAAAGTATGAAGAAAATTAAATACAAATTTCATCATTTTTGAATATATTAACATTTTAATCACAGGGTCCAACTAAAAAGGAAGGAGTTGAATTAAGATAAGTTTGTTGTTTCAAGTAGTACTCTACGCTTTTCAACAAGTTCTACGTAGTCTACGCTTTGATTTTAAGGAGTTCAACCTAATTTAAAGGATTTCAGTTCATTCTGAATTTAAAAACTATTTACTTATTAAATAATTTTCGTTATTTAGTTTTGTTTTTTATCAGTATATATTTTTTTAGTATTTTTGTAGCTGGCTGTTTCTGCTTTATTCACCTCGTGAGATCACTTTTTCCATCATACCCGTTAAGTCTAAAACTGTAAAAAAATTTAATTTTTCCAGTTCTCTTTCGACTCACATAACCTCAACGCGTGCTGTAGTCAAATTCAAATAAAAAATGTACAACAAAAATAAATTATTAAATAAAAGAATTAAAAATAAAAATAATTCTATCTAAAACCCATTAACTCGCTAATGGAGTTTATCGCAAATTGAATGAAATTAAATTCGACAGACGTTCTGCTACGACACTAAATACATTTTTTTTCTTGACTACAAAGCATAAAAAACCACAAAAAATATTTATTTTTATTCATCATCATCAACATCATCATCATCACGATCATCAACAAAAACAAAATTTGTTTTATTATTATTTTTGTGGTTGTGATCAACCGATTTGGTTGCAATTAAAGAACCAAACCGTGAAAAAAAACTCAGTTGACAATAACAATACAATTTCGATATTTCTTTTTGACTCCGAATCTTTAACAAACCGCTAATACCTTTATATTATTTGTGTTCTTATATTCTTTCGTGTTTTAATCAAAATTGAACCTTATCTTGGATTAATTTTTTCTTTTCATTCTAAGAAATGTAAGACGAATGACTGATTACAGACAGAATTTTTTTTTTGTTTGATTACCATTCAATTAGACAAAACAAAAACATTAAAATTGTTGTAATGATGCGATCCATATATAACAACAAGTTGTACAAGCATATTGTACAAGTTTTGTAACAGAAAAAATGTGTGAAGATTGTTCCTTGTTCATTAGTTTCTTATCAATCGTACTAAGAGCTTAACGTTTTTTAAATAAATTTAGAGAATTAATTATGTTTTATAACATTTTGTGTTTTTTGTGCGTGTAAATTTTTTTAAAAGAATTTTTTTTTACTTTTGATGAGAAATCAATTAAAGCAAAACTTCAAAAAATTAAACCGCAAAGGAATTTTGTTGGTTTGATATTTACTTTATATAATTTTTTTTCTCTATAAATTTGTTGGGCTTAATTTTTTATGGCAGATAAGATATAATTAATTTAAGATGAATCTTTGAAAAAAATGAAATCGAATTGAAATTAGAATTTTTAGTTTGAAATATTTGTGGAATGTTTTATTCTTTTTATAGTCCATTATTATTCTTAATTTACGGTTTCATTATATTTACGTAAATAACCGCAAATTCAATTATCGTTATTTTAATGTTGGTAGTAAACCGGAACCTATTACCAAAATTATTTATGACTAATCTCATATCCCAATCAATCAAATTATTTTACTAAGAAAAATCTTACCGTCATAAAGATTTTTTTTGTTTTATTAAACAGAATTAGGAATGAATCAATTAACTTATCGTAAAAGTTGTTAATATTATTACACAATCAAACACTTGAAATGTAGGTAGGTAGGATTTATATGATTTTCGATTGAACTAAAATTTAAACAGAAAAAACCCAATAACCCAACAAAATTATGGCGCCAAACTATCATAGTATAAGATTAGAAAAAATAACAAAAGAAAGTTTAAAGAAAAGTTCACAAGAGTTTAAATATGAATCCAATAAGAATAAGAACAAACAAGTAATATGTAAAAATCGAATTTTTACTATGAGGCAATAATATAAAGATTTTGATGGTTCATAAGCCCATTTTCCATTTGGCAAAAATTCAAGTCTCAATTTTTGTTTATGCCGAAGCCAAAGTTCTCAATATAAGTCAAATTTTCAGACTAACTCTAAGATAAAGGTCACAAATTTAGTCAGCCGCTATCAATCTTGTACTAAATTTGATTTTGAATCTAATTTTGAGTCTGAATCTGAATCTGAGTGTGAGTATGCGTTGGAGTATGAGACGGAGTCGGAGTCTCAGTCTGGGTATGAGTTTGAGTTTGAGTCTGAGTCTGAGTCTGAGTCTGAGTCTGAGTCTGAGTCCGAGTCCGAGTCTGTGTCTGAGTCTGAGTCTGAGTCTGAGTCTGCGTCAGAGTCTGAGTCTGAGTCTGAGTCTGAGTCTTAGTCTGAGTCTGAGTCTGAGTCTAAGTCTGAGTCTCAGTCTGAGTCTGAGTCTGAGTCTGAGTCTGAGTCTGACTCTGAGTCTGAGTCTGAGTCTGAGTCTGAGTCTAAGTCTGAGTCTAAGTCTGAGTCTGAGTCTGAGTCTGAGTCTGAGTCTGAGTCTGAGTCTGAGTCTGAGTCTGAGTCTGAGTCTGAGTCTGAGTCTGAGTCTGAGTCTGAGTCTGAGTCTGAGTCTGAGTCTGAGTCTGAGTCTGAGTCTGAGTCTGAGTCTGAGTCTGAGTCTGAGTCTGAGTCTGAGTCTGAGTCTGAGTCTGAGTCTGAGTCTGAGTCTGAGTCTGAGTCTGAGTCTAAGTCTGAGTCTGAGTCTGAGTCTGAGTCTGAGTCTGAGTCTGAGTCTGAGTCTGAGTCTGAGTCTGAGTCTGAGTCTGAGTCTGAGTCTGAGTCTGAGTCTGAGTCTGAGTCTGAGTCTGAGTCTGAGTCTGAGTCTGAGTCTGAGTCTGAGTCTGAGTCTGAGTCTGAGTCTGAGTCTGAGTCTGAGTCTTAGTCTGAGTCTGAGTCTGAGTCTGAGTCTGAGTCTGAGTCTGAGTCTGAGTCTGAGTCTGAGTCTGAGTCTGAGTCTGAGTCTGAGTCTGAGTCTTAGTCTGAGTCTGAGTCTGAGTTTTAGTCTGATGCCTGAGTCTGAGTCTGAGTCTGAGTCTGAGTCTGAGTCTGAGTCTGAGTCTGAGTCTGAGTCTGAGTCTGAGTCTGAGTCTGAGTCTGAGTCTGAGTCTAAGTCTGAGTCTGATTCTGAGTCTGAGTCTGAGTATGAGTCTGAGTCTGAGTCTGAGTTTGAGTTTGAGTCTGAGTCTGAGTCTGAGTTTGACTCTGAGTCTAATTCTGAGTATTAGTCTGAGCCGAAACCGAAGTCTCTATCTGAGTCTGAGTCTGAGTTTGAGTCTGCGTCTTAATCTAATTTTGATTTCGAGTTCTGAGTCTAGCTTAATCTTTTATCAATCGGCATTTGAATTTGTGTATAAATTTGTGGCGTATTCTTAGTGTAAATCATAGTCACTTTCATACTGTGCTGTTTTATGTCTGTATGATATAAAATACTATAGTGTTTTGGGGATTT
Source organism: Diogma glabrata (assembly GCA_963693315.1). Classification (NCBI taxonomy): domain Eukaryota; kingdom Metazoa; phylum Arthropoda; class Insecta; order Diptera; family Cylindrotomidae; genus Diogma; species Diogma glabrata. Next base: position 146,051,250 of record OY856186.1, on the reverse strand, counting down.
TTGGACCGATGAATAGTAAGTTTTTCAACAACGAACAGCTTCTTTTAGCATAAGTCATTTGTGCGTCTCTGCATGGAGTACTGTGCTCACACATGGGGTGGAGCATACTTGAGTAGTCTAAATTGCCTTGATTTTGTAGGGCTATTAAACTCAACTCAACTCTTACAAACGAGCTTGATTTCTTGAAAAATAAACGAAATGTCGCGGATTTAACGATTTTTTTTTAAATACACTATGGACGAACGAAATTCTGCAGAGATCAAATAGATTTTACCTAAATTAGCAAATCTTACCCTTCACACAAGAGCAACCGAAGCGGCCCATCTTTTTACGATTTGATTGACAAGATGCAGAACTGTTGCTTTCCAGCATGACTTTTTCAATAGAGTTCCGGATCTTTGTAACGACAGGTCTATTTCGAATTTGACTCTAAAACAAGACTAACGTGTTTAAAAAAATTCTCTAATAATTTGCTAATTTATTTCTTTGAACGTAGGCACATTTTTGCTTAATACCGTTCAATTAACCAATTTTTTCGTTGATTGTTTTGTTGCGTGATTTAATTAATTTAATACAAATTGTTTTTTGTTATGTAGAATCTGGGTATAAAAACAAATAGAATTCTTGTCGGTAGAAGAGATATTTTCTCTTAATGTTTATTGAGATGATAGGAGAAATTGCAATCGTTGAAGGACAGGAGATGGAAAGTCGATCTGTATGTAAACGATCAAATTATTATGTAAATTTAAATCAAAATCAAAACATGTGTGATTTAAAATAAAAAAAAAAGGTTTTCGTCATTGTTTTGAAAAAAATCAAAAGATAAAGGCAATTTTTTGGGATTCAACTGAATAATAAATATTCAAAGGAAAATAAATAAAATGTATAAAATTCATAATAAAATAAAATGAAAAATTTGTAAATAATAATTGTGATAACAACTAACTTGTTATATTTAAAATATGTAGGGGGAAGTGGGGATAGTATAAACATGGGGCAGCTGTAAAAAGTTTTAATTTCCCTCACAAAACATCAATCAAAAAATTCGACAAAAATATCACAGATGTCGCTTCGATCGACTACACACACCAGGAGAATTTGACAGCTGAAGTCAGTCTTGTTCAAAAGTTATTGGTGAATAGGTGTTTCGGCAACCCAAAAGTAAATTTTTTTTTTTTTTGTAAGACTCGAATAACTTTTTTTACCATCATATGTTTAAAAATATTCCAACATGTTTTGATAGCTGAAATATATAATTGAAATAGATAATTGAAATAGAACTGAAATCGATAATTCAAAATACGGTCAACATTTTTGTTAATTTCTTTTATAATTTATTTCCATTTGTTATTAACAACATTGGGTCATGATTTTTATTCAATTTTGGTTGTTATAAAATCGGATTCAAATGATATAAAAAAATCCCAGCGGCAGGTATATCCGCTAGAAATAGGTAGATTTCGGGGTCAGACGGTTTTGTGTCCAAATGAAATTAGATAAGTCAGATTAGTTTAAATAAAAAATGTAAGTAGAAACAGAATAATTCAAAAAAATTATCGAACCAAATTAAATACATTATCCGAACTAACTCCATCAATACAATTTCGGAACAGTTAAGTTGGTTCAAACTACTTTTAATAACATATTAAATCCACCAAAGATCAAATGAACTACGTCACAACTACAATTATACCATCACACATAATTTATAATCAAACGTTATCAAACAATTTTATTTCAAAATCATCTTTTGTTGTTGTGTTTTTTTGTTCTTACTTAATCTTTTTTCAAACGGTTACTTAGTAAAAAAAATAAAAACAAAAGAGATTTTGATAATTTTTCTATGGTATTAAATGACTGATATTTTTCTTGTAAGGGATGCATTATAGCGCTTATAAAAATGGAACCTTTTGGGTTAGAAAGCTGAAATTTTTTTCTATAGCTGAAAAGTATGTTTAAAAGCTAAGATGAATTTAAATAACATAAACTGAAGCATGATGAAAGCATTGCCTTTTGCGTTTGTTTTCATTTCAACAGACCTAGGCTCTCAACCGTTAAACTTGAACTACTTTTTTTGAAAATTTTGGAAAGATTTATATTTTAAGTACGTGAAAAAAAGTTTTCAAATATGAGCTTGGCCATTTAAGCTAGATCAAGGACAGCAAAGTTTAGTAAATTTTTAAAACAGCTGATTTTTGAGGAACCTGAAACGTCAAGGTTGTCATCTGGATAAAAATGATAAAAAAAGGTTTAAATATTCAATATTTTTAAATTTTATTAAAGTATTATTATTCAAACGGAAGTTATAGCGCCCTAGATTATTCGAGTTTTTAGGCTCTAACCGCTTAACCGGTACCCGGATATGGCCAGTTCACCAACTTGTCCACGACATTATTTGCCGAAACATACACAGAAAATTATTTTGGTGTAGGTCGAAAAATGCGACCGTCAGAGTGCCGCTAAATTCCGTTATACCTCATATCGTTATATATATATATATATATATATATATATATATATATATATATATATATATATATATATATATATATATATATATATATAATTTTTTTTTTTTTTGTTTTTCCATCTCCGCTTATCACATATAGTCGTTTGGCATCAAAATTTTTCCGAAATTCCGAGATGAAGCCCATTGCAAAAGGTAGATTTTTATATGAAATCTACCTAAAAAAGTATATCGAAGGTTAGTTGAAGAATTACATTCGGATGATATAATAATAGCGTTTTCGATTCTACAAAAAAATGCGATTTTTTTTCAGGTCACATTTTTTCTGTTCGATCCTCGAAAAAATGATGACCTGAAAAAATTTGCGTTTTCTTTTCTCGATGCAAGTTTCAAACTTTTTGAGGCATTTTTTGACTTTTTCTCCAAGAGACGATGCAAAAATGTTGCCTTGTATAATATATTTATATACATATGATAAAAATAAGAAAAATCATATTTTTATTGATGTAATTTTCTTAAATAAAAATATTTAAATAGTTTAAAAATAATAATATATATTATCAAAAATTTTCTGCAAGTATTTTAAGGGCAAAACTGAAAAAATAATTGGCATTTTATTTTAAGGCAAAATTCTAAAGATTTCAACTGTAAAATATGGAGGGGCTGAAATCTCACAGCTCTGAAATTATCAAGACTTCGGTCTGGGTTAAGGATTTTGATAAAGTTTTCGGCAAAAAAATTTGAAAAAAAAACATCAATGCCGGAAAATTATAACAGATCATATATTAACATTATTTAGTGAAAAGATTAGGCAAAATTCTAAAGATTTCAACTGTAAAATATGGAGGGGCTGAAATCTCACAGCTCTGAAATTATCAAGACTTCGGTCTGGGTTAAGGATTTTGATAAAGTTTTCGGCAAAAAAATTTGAAAAAAAAACATCAATGCCGGAAAATTATAACAGATCATATATTAACATTATTTAGTGAAAAGATTATACACTCAGCAAACTACTCAAAACCTCTCCATTTAGCGTTTCGACAAAATATTTCAAAATCACAAATTCATATTTCTTTCAAAGTTCCAAAAATATTTTAAAAATAAAATAAAATCAAAAATTCAAACTTTTTTCAAACAAAATTCTAAAAATATTACAAAAAAAATTACAGAATTAACGATTAAAACTTTCTTAAAAATTCAAATTTTTTCCAAAATTCTAAAAATATTGCAAAAATTATAACAAAATCAAAAATTGAATTTTTTTTTCAAAATTCCAAAAATTATAATATCAAAAATTTAAAATTTTCCAAAATTCTAAAAAATATTGCAAAAATTATTATAAAATCAAAAATACAAACTTTTTTCAAAATTCCAAAAATAATTTAAAAACTATAACAAATTCAAAAAATTTCCATGTCCAATTACATTTACGTCATAAAACAGCTACATTTTTTTTTCCTAAAAATTTGGCTAAAAAAATTATATGAAATCATTTTTTGACACACTTGACATTATTTTTTTGACAAACTTATAATGCCATAATTCTCTATGATAATAATAAAATTGCATGTCATACAAATTATTAATTTTATTTTTTTCCAAAAAATTGGGTAAAAAAATAAATAAAAATCTTTCTTTTGACACACTTGACAACATTTTTTTGGCAAACTTATAATGCAATAATCTAGATTTTGGTCTCACATACCAATCCCTACCATCAAGATTTCTCCAAATTCAATGTTTCTACTCGTAACCAATTCAAATGAACGTTTTTTAAGCCAAAAATATGAAAATTTGCTGTTTTTGACACACTTAATGATTTTTTGACACACTTCCGGTACAGTTATCGAACACAGCGTCCTTTCGAACCTGTCCCTTGAGAATACCTATTTTTTAAAAAAAAAATTGAAATCCCTCCAGCGGTTTTCCCTGCAGCGTATGTAATAGAGCATTCAAATTCGACTATTCGAGTATTCGAATATCCGATTAATTTGGGTATATTTAAAGTATTCGTTATTCGAATATTTATACGCGAATATCCGAATATTTTTTAACTCCCAAAATATAATGGTTTTCCATCCCTTTATTTCTTTTTCAAACTTTGAAACTAAGAAATTTCAATATTTTAAGGGAAATAATTTTATTACAAAAAGTGCTTGACGTATAAACTCGGCTTAATATTGCAGTCAAAGAACTTAGCGAATAAAATTCAACACTTATGGCTGCCGAAGGCGTATGCAAATTCTTATTTACTTCTCTAACGAAACTGAACAGTGATTTAAGTAAAATCTTACTCCACGAAATCGGAAAACAAATGGATCAGAAAAGAAACAAAACAACCTTAACAACCTTATTTCTATATCTTGACACTGGAGTTATACCACAATCGAATGAATATTTTGATTACGCAAAGAAAACTGCTGTGAAAACTTTCCTTTCTCGCCTCCTTAGCCTTCAAAGATAGTAGTACCAGATCCTAGCGATGAAAACAGTAATAACCATGATTGCAGGTATCTTGTAATATAAATGACGCATTTACAGTCAACAATCAAAGTAAAAATATATTGCAACAAAAACTGCAACCAGCGATTAGCTCAATTACTGATTCCATGACATGAGATACAGTAACAGTGGTAATGAAAATCACGGTTAATAGTTTAAAAAAACATTTTTGTTATTTAAACTCGTTCAAAACAAGAACAGATAAACTAGACAATTTGAATAATGTCCTATTGACTATCAGCCCCACTTCCACAAAAACTGAAAGAGGTTTCTCTACGGCAGGAGATATGTAATAAGAAGAAGCCTAAACATTTTTTTTTTGCTTTTTTAGGATCAGTAGGTCCTAAAACGTCGAGAAATGCAAAAAAAAGTGGGGGTAAGAATTTCACTTTGGGCTCATGAATGTAATACTAATACTTAGGTCTTTCAGACCGAAGTAATTTCATTTTAAACAAATAATTCATTTTATTTTGTTCCAAAAAATTGGGTAAAAAATAAATAAAAATCTGTCTTTTGACACACTTGACAACATTTTTTTGACAAACTTATATTGCAATAATCTAGATTTTGGTCTCACATACCAATCCCTACCATCAAGATTTCTCCAAATTCGATGTTCCTACTCGTAATCACTTAAAATGAATGTTTTTTAAGCCAAAAATATGAAAATTTGCTGTTTTTGACACACTTAATGATTTTTTGACACACTTCCGGTACAGTTATCGAACACAGCGTCCTTTCAAACTTGTCCCTTGAGTATACCTATTTTAAGAAAATATTTTTTTGAAATCCCTCCAGCGGTTTTCTCTGCAGCGTAGGTAATGACGGACGGACGGCCGGCCGACAGACAGACATACATTTTTTTTTATTTTAATTACTTTTAACAAATAATGAATAATTTTAAACAATGATTGAAAAATAACTTAAAATCAGTTTATTCAGTTATTCGCATTTCCTGGAAATTTTTTGGTGATATTTATTTTTTACACCATTTAAAAGTAAACGTTTTAACATAATAAAAAACTGTTTCCAGCACACGGGATTTTTTGGGTGAGGTCACTTTTTTGGTTTAAAATCAAAATAAACATAAAAATAAATATTTTGATTCCAAAAAAATTATAGCGTATTAGAGACATAAAACGATAAGTTTCCACCAAAATGCGAGAAAAAACAAATTTTTTGTGGCGATAAAAATTAAAAACGAAAAAACCATTTTCTATTTTCACGAAAAATTCTACGTTATGTGAAAAAATGGCGTAAACAAAGGTTATAGAGCTTTTTATTACCAACAACTTTTACTTTAAACCTTTTTCGATAGGTCTAGTTTCGCGGCAAATCGTGAAATTTTCCACCCCTAAGACCTCACCCAATTTCACCCTCACTCGGATCACCTGTAATTTATTTTTACCATTATATGCGTAATAGTTTTTTCCTTATCCAATAATTTTCATACTGTTACTAATATTTTCCTTACCAAAAGTTATATGTACTGGTCTATACACTTGACTTTTGCTTTTAGAGTAAACGCTACACTTCACCTTTGACAGTTCCAACATATATATACTTTTTTCTACACCCGTACTATAAAAATACACTTATATGACCAAAATCCGTTTTATAATGATATTCATTTCGATACAGATTTTATTACGATACAAACTTTTAATCAATAGAAAGAAACCCATAGTTTTTCAATCAAACATGCTATGCATTTGACGTTTGTTGAAGTTTTCGTACGAGAAAAAAATTGAACGTTGAAATTTGAAATTTTCGTTGTAATTTTCGTTCTTCGTTATTTACCTGGTGTTGAAAAAATAGCGCATGCCACTTTCATGTAATGGTTATTAATACACTCGCATATACCATACGAAACTCGCCTACGGCTCGTTGCGTATCCCGGTTAATGCTCGTGTATTAATAACCGTCATTACATGATCGTAGCATAATATACTATTACGACCCAACTTAATTAAATCGCAACAGAAACGATTATCAATTTAATATTTCATTTCCATTTTATATCATCAACTGTTTTATTTGTCTCGGCGAATCAACAATACTAGAATTAATATTTGTTGCTTGAAATTGAATTTTGACATGACTTTTCATTTATTTCTATCGAAAATTTAATCATAAAGTCAACTTAACATTTTATTTTTAAAAAAATCAATGGTATTGTTTGTTACGGAGCTTGCTAAAAACAATTCAATCCTTTTCAATTGTTGAATTTTGGTTTCATTTTAGGGTAGCATTTTTTGAAAACCTGGAAAAAAAATCATTCACTACAACCTCATTTTGTTGTGTCATTCGAGTTTATTTTGTGACGTTTTATGTTCCATAGATGAGCTTAGACTACCTACAAGTGTCTCTCACATCGGCATATATTAATTTTACAATTCAATTAATGTTGCCAAGTTCCACTTTGAAGACTTATTTTAAAAAATGCATAACTTCGGTTCTATTAATATTAAAGATAAAAAATTGTTTTGTTTTATTTTAAAAGTTAAAAGATGCTATTTTATAAAAAAATAAAGTCAATTAAAATTATTAACAAATTCCTATTGTTATAAACAAATAAAATGTTAAAATTTAACGTTGAGTTTTTAGTATGACCATCGTATTCAACGTTTAATATTGTATAAAGAACGTATTTTTAATTTATGGAGAAATGATTTTTACTGTTAGAAATAAATTAATTTATCGAGCGCGGGACGACAAAAAATTCCAAAAACGAGTCATTCTTTTACATACCAAACAGATTAGGACAAAATCTAACCAACACATTTTTGATTTAGCTGAAAATGTTTTCACCGGTTCCATATAAAAATTATATTGATTAGATGATGAAATTTTGAATTGCGAAAGGCTGTTTTAATAATAGTACATTACTTTTTGTAAATAAAATTTCTTGTTTTTATTTCGCAGATTTTTTTATTATTAATAAATTAACTATTTAGTTATTTTTAATTAATGTACATAGTACATTATATTATATATAACAAGGTTGAGAAGTAAGCTATTATTGACCGATAACTTTTAGATCCTGAGGCGCGTAACGCCGAGGATTATAATGTTCGAGGTCTATATTAGTCTTCTCAACCGAGCTATATATAGAATTTTTTTAACTACTAACACTAATTATCATATCGTCGGGTACAGAGCATTTACGTGTAACTACAATTTAGAAAAAAAAGAAGCTCACGAAACGATTTATTGCGACTCTAAACAAGCTTTTAAAAAAAAGTTACTATCAATAATTAAAAGAAATTGTTTTTTTTATTTATTGATAAACAAATTTTATTTTCAGTTTAGAAGCGCAATAAATCGTTTTGTGAACTTCTTTTCCATTTTTCCAAAATGTAGATACACGTAAATGCTTTGTAGCCGACGATATTCGCTTTGATTAGATTTAGACTAAGAGCCCGCGACGGCCAGACCTTCGTTATTTTATAAAAGCTGAAAGTTTCTCTGCGCATACCCGCTACTGAGGTAGGAACAATTAGCGACATTTGAAGTTTGGATCATGGTGGCTTTGGCAGGGAGCCGGTAACAAAGGGGCCTTCAAAGTTTCGTGAAAGTATAAAAGGTAATTTTTTATATATTCTTCGGGGTAGTATTAGAAGTCACGTTACCCATTGCCAGACACTTACTATCGTGGTAACCCCCTGCCAGACACCCTTAAACATTATCAATTTGTTAAACTTTAGGGGTGTCTGGCAGGGGGTTACCACGATAGTAAGTGTCTGGCAATGGGTGACGTGACTTCTAATACTATCCCGAAGAATATATAAAAAAATTGCCTTTTATACTTTCACGAAACTTTGGCGGCCCCTTTGTTACCTGCTCCCTGCCAAAGCCACCATGATCCAAACTTCATATGTCGCTAATCGTTCCTACCTGAGTAGGGGGTATGCGCAGAAAAACTTTCACCTTTTATAAAATAACGAAGGTTTGGCCGTTGCGGGCTCTCGGTCTAATTTTGATATTAGTCATTTTCCATTTCATTTTTTAATATCTTAAAATATCAAGTAGCTGGGAAGTTTAGTTTCATACAAATAAAACGAAACAAAGAAATGCAATTATTATTTGTTTGTGTTTTTTTGTTCATTTCAATTAAAAATAAAAGAAAATTTGTCATTATTAACCTCGGTAATTTTTTGTTATTATTATTGACCTAGGTTGAGAAAAATTACTTCTCCTTAATTACTTATTCGAGTAAATAATGACGATTTCTCAAGTTAGTAGTTAAAAAAAATTTTATTTAAACAAATTTAAATGTTTTTTTTCTTTTTTGGATGTAACTATGACGATAAAAAATCATATTTATTCTCTTCCATTTAACTATATCAGCTTTATTTGTATGTTTTTTCGATAATAATAGTATGTATTATTGTATTGTTTTCTCACCTATAGCCTAATGAACTTAACCTATTGTCTAATGAAAATTTTCCTATAAAAAAATTATCATTATTCAATTGGTATGATTCCAATTGGTCAAATTGTTTTGATTTCATTAAAATTATTTTCAAATTATAATCACAATTGCTTTGATGAGTTTTGTTCAAAAATCAAATTTTAAGTTAAATTCTCTTATTTCGTTTAGTTGAACTTGTTTGATTGTATGAGATGGGCGTTTTTTATCATCAGGGTTTTTTTTAATAAGAAATTTGATTTATCAATTAAAACAATAAAGATTTATTGTTTTAATTGAAGAAAATAATTTTGTTTTTTATGATACACAATTCTTTGTCAGAGAATAAAGTATTGTAATCGATTCGTGTTTAATGAATTTTATTCTCTCGCAAATTAAAATTCTCGCTCGTGTCTCGCTCAAATCTCAAACTTTTGCTTGAGAATAAAGAATAAACTATTTCATTATACACTCATTGATTAAACTACTATTATAAAAATTTTGATGTAATAATTTCATATTTATAATCAAATTTAAACGTTTGTCGAAAAAATAGTGTATTTAATTCGGAGCTAAAGTGACTTTTTGTGTTGAGTCTATAATTGTCAAACTATAGACTCAACACAAAAAGTAGCACTTTAGCTCCTAATTAAACAATATACTATAATCGAGCACGAAACGACAAAAAATTTCAAAATTTTTGTCGTCCCGCGCTGGAAATAGTATATTATTTTATTAGGAGGAGAAGTATGACTTTCCATGGCGCGCCTGCATGATTTTAATTACCAAAATGCAACATTAAGAAATTGTACGTTTAATATTAGTTTAATAAATAAAAATGACGTTTAAAATTATATTTTGTATGTTATTATTTTAGCGGTATCATAGCAACACTTTCCCTGACTAGGCGGGAAAAGGAAACACTTTCCCTGACTAGGCATGGAAGTTGCATTTCTCCGTAGCCAGCTCAGTATAATTATGACCTAATTATTTAACGTTTGAAGAAAAAATTAATTTATTTCTAACATAGAATACGATGGTCGAACTAAAAACTTTTTATTTTTGTAGGACAATCACTTAAAATCGATTTTAACATTTTACTTATTTATAACAATAGAGATTTGTTTATAATTTTTATAGGATGGAAGGTGGTTGAACTTTCTGCATAGGATCTTGATGAAACTTTGGCAAATGATACAGGTTCACTTAAAAATGGTAGATCTGGATTCATTTCAAATTTGGATACAATGGCAGAGGGTCTCCTGAACACCTCTAAGTTTAAATCGTGAATAACTTCCAATCCCGGTTTATGATCTAATAGAAATTTGGTACATAAGGTTTTAGTACTGTTTCCAGTATTTCTGCATACCAACTTCCGGTTTGCCCTTTCCGTTTAAAAAGTTTTTTTTTCAGGTGTTTATCCCTACTGTAGCCTACAATTACCGATCGATTGTCATCAAACGTTGGTAAAAGCTTTCAAGTAACATGAGAAAAATTTTATCAGCTTTTGGAGTACATTGAATAAAGAATTGGGGGGTCCACCATACAATAGGTGGTTTTTTCCACAATGTTTTTTATGTTTGTTGGGAGCATACAACATTCGTTCGTGAATGAATTTTGATGACACTTTGGAAAAAGATGCAAATATGTATGATAAGGAACTGATTGATTTTTGAGCGATAGTGAACAAAGTGGTGGGGGGTCCCCCGAGCACCTGTTTTTTTGAAAGCTTAATAACATATGTACCTGATAATCGAATAGGATGAAACTTGGTACATAAGCATTTAGTACATTTCACAACAGTTCTGCATCTCAACTTTCGGTTTTTCACTTCCGGTAAAAAAAATGTTTTGGTACTTTTTTGAAGTTTTTCAGTGTCTTTATGCACACTACAGCCTACAATAATGAAGTGATTATGATGAAACTTATGGAAAAGGTTTCAATTAGTGTGAGAAGATAGTTATCATCTTTTGGAACACATTGATCAAAGTGGCGGGGGGTCTACCATACAAATACTGATTTTTCACACTTTGTTTTTAAAGTTTGTTGGGAGCATACAGACTTCATTCATTAATCAATTTTAATATCAGTTTGAAAAAAGATGGAGACTTACATGACAAGGAACTGATTAGTTTTTGGACAATATTGGGATATGTGGTGGGGGGCCTCCCGAGCACCTGTTTATTGTGTCACTATTTTTTCAATGTTTGTTGGGAGCATACAGCGTTCGTCCGTGTACGAATTTTGATGACACTTTGGAAAAAGATGCAAATATGTATGGCAAGGAACTGACTAGTTTTTTAGCAATAGCGAACAAAGTGGTAAGGGGTGTCCCGCATACACCTGTTTTTTGAAAGCTCAATAACATCTGTACCTGATAATCGAATTGGATGAAACTTGGTACATAAGCATTTAGTACGGCTCACAACAGTTCTGCATCAGAACTTCTAGTATTTTACTTCTGGTAAAAATTTTTTTTTGTAATTTTTTGAAGTTTTTCCAGTGTCTTTATACACACTACAGCCTACAATAATGAAGTGATTATGATGGAACCTATGGAAACGATTTCAATTAGTGTGAGAAGATAATTATCATCTTTTGGAACATTTTGATTAAAGTGGCACGGGGTCTACCATACAAATACTGACTTTTCACACTTTGTTTTTAAAGTTTTTTGGGAGCATGCAGACTTCATTCATTAATCAATTTTAATGACACTTTGAAAAAAGATGGAGACTTAAATGACAAAGAACTGGTTAGTTTTTGGACAATATTGGGATAAGTGGTGGGGGCCTACCGAACACCTGTTTATTGTTTCAATGTTTGTTGGGAGCATACAACATTCGTTCGTGAATGAATTTTGATGAGACTTTGGAAAAAGATGCAAATATGTATGGCAAGGAACTGATTAGTTTTTAGCGATAGTGAACAAAGTGGTAGGGGTCCACCGAGCTCTTGTTTTTTTGGAAGCTTAATAACATATGTGTCTGATAATCGTATTGGATGAAACTTGGTACATAAATATTTAGTACGGTTTACAACAGTTCTGCATCCCAACTTCCTGTTTGTTACTTCCGGCTAAATTTTTTTTTACTTTGTCTCGTACAACAGAATTTATGTTTGTTGGGATACTACTGCTCTCTTTAATATTTGTTTAATTAGAACTACGCGAAATCTACAACATTGGTTAGCTTTTAATTAAAGTATTTGATGGATATTAGCTCATTATATATCCAGAACACTATGTTTCCAGAGCTATGGTGTAGTTAGCTTATATGCTTCAGCGTCGCAATATTTTTTTTATATAGAACCCGTAAAAAATTTTTTAGCTAAATCAAAATGTGTTGGTTAGATTTTGTCCTAATCTGTTTGGTATGAAGAAGAATAACCCATTTAGGGAATTTTTTGTCGTCCCGCGCTCGATAAATTAATTTATTTCTAACGGTAAAGATCATTTCTAAATTAACTAAAAATACGTTTTTTTCAGAATATAAAACGTAGAATACGATGGTCATACTAAAAACTCAACGTTAAATTTTAAAATTTTATTTGTTTATAACAATAGGAATTTGTTAATAATTTTAATTGACTATATTTTTTTTTAAAACAGCATCTTCTACCTTTAAATTAAAATAAAACAAAAGTTTCTATCTTTAATAGAACGAAATTTATGAATTTTTGAAACTAAGTCTTCAAGTGAAAAGTCACGAAATTTCGAACCGCTCTGTTTTTAAAAAAAAAATCCTCGAACAGATATATCTTTTTTTTTCGATATAAAACCCCTAAAAAATATTTCAGCCAAATCAAAAATGTGTCGGTCAGATTTTGTTCAAATCTGTTCGATTTGTAAAAGAATTATTTTAAAATTTTTTCTCAGTTTATTGTTTTGATGCATCACAATGTCAATTAATAATACATGTTTTCTTTGTCTTCATAAATTATGAACATTTTCGTTTTTAAAGAATTATTTGGTGAGATGATATATGGAAGTGGAAATTTTTAATTTATATACGATGAAAGATATAATAAAAAAAGAAACTATTTCTGGAGAATCTTATTACATATACTCGACCATTTGTTCGATCGAGTGATTATATTTTTTTAAATAGAAGTAAAAATATTTATATTAATTGTATTATATTCTGCCATTGAAGTGAATAAAATTATATCTTTAAATAGAACTTGGAATAAGTTTTTTATTATATGTTATCAAAAAGATTAAATCGTGTAAATGTTTAAATATTGCTAACTAAACGTTAAAACTAAAAGACAATATTTTAATACATATTGGTAATGAAGAAAAGTTTGATTTATTTTATTAGTTCTCCGGTGTTCGATTACCCGCTTTTTTGCTCGGTAAACTACAGAAGGTCTTGTAAATTTACTACCACAATTTTGTCTTTTATTAATAGGGGGTAGACATTTCTTTTAGAAAACAAGGGCAATCTTCTCCAACGAAAATTTGTCTGCTATAGTCCGACAACCCAAACACGCCAAAATGTCAATTGTCGGACTTGCCAATAGCAGACAAATTTTTGTCGGGACAAGCTTTCCCTCGTTTTCTGAAACCAATGTCCACTCTCCATTAATTAAAAACCGAATTGTGGTATAGAAACGTTACAAATCATCAAATGACAAAGGTGACGGTCTGCTGACTATTAGACAAATATTTTTATAGTTTAAACAAATGTTGGTTGTATTGTTTTAATATATTACGCTACGTGATTCCAGTTTGGATTTACAAGAGGTCCTATATAAAACGAAAGTTTTAAGTGACGTCATTACGACAATATCTGGGTTGCCTCTCCGATAAACACCAGGTCGGCCTCACAGGTGTGAACAGTATTCCATGGAACGTCGTATAAATACTTGTAAATCAAAACAAAGTTTTGGTTTTTAAAAAAGTGAATGTTTAAGCAACTTAATAATAAATTTCCATATGAACTCAACTATAGCACTACTCAATCAATTATATCAACGAATTGCTGAGGATCACCAGCAACCCAATAAATAGTTTTGCAGATGATAGTACTCTGCACAAGTCGTTCGAGCCTCTTCCTTCAAAAATGTACGAGTGAATTAATCCCGTCCGGAGAGACGCTGCCATAAACTTGAATAAAGACCTAAAAACAGTCGCCGATTGGAGTGACCAAAACCTGGTCGATTTCAACTCTACCAAAAACATTCTTTGATTGGGTGTCCAAGTTTCAAATGACCTACTCTGGAAGGATCATGTAATGGCGATGGCAAAAAGCAAGTCTAGAAAACTCAGCCTCCTAAATAGAATAGAAATGTTCACTCCATACCAATGGCTCCATGTTTATAAGTTTTATAAGCTCCATGTTTATACTCTCCCCTGTTTGGAGTACTGTTGTCAAGTTTGGGGTGCTGCTTCTGTTTTCAACTTGGCCCTCTTGGACTCTGTTCAAAAGCGGGCTATACGAATTGTGGGTGATCGAGATTTGACATCAAAACTTGATTCCCTACAACATCGTCGCACTTTTGTTAACCTCGTTGTTTTTACAAATATCGTCATCAACAGTGCTCATGATGAAATCAGCAGCATCATGCCTCAAACTTATTCTTACCCCCGTCGCACTCGGCAATCGGCTAGCGCAACCAGTGAAACAATCGAGATCCCGCGCTGTGATACTGGCAGATCGCAGAAAGACTTCTTTGTCCGAACTGCATACAAATGGAATAATTTACCGGAATCCATTGTTTTAGGTGGTTTCAATCCGCAGAGGTTTAGCAAAAGCGTTCATCAACACCTTAGAGCGCAAGTTGTTGTGGGACCTACCTCTTAAAAGGTATTTATGTGTTGTTGTGGGTGTGACACATATTGTAAACCGTATAACACATTACTTTTTATTTACAAAAAATCCCCCTACTATGCTCTGAAATATTTTCCTTTATGTAGTGTGAACGTTTTATTGTATTTTAGCTACCATTTTTAGGATTATTTCAATTAGTTCATCCCTTTTTTTAAATCAAAAAAAGTTAGTAATAGACTTCTTACACACATTATGCCATTTTGTTATTCTTGTTTTGTATTTCACTCAATTGAAAAAAGAATATGTCTATTAGAGAGTTTAATAATGTTAACGGAGGATATACATAGTTTTTGCATAGCCTGATCGCACGATTTTTTAGGTTTCGTCTTAATTTAAACTGAAAAATATGGAGGGGCTGAAATCTCACAGCTCTGAGATATCAAGACTTCGGTCTGGGTAAAGGATTTTGATATAGTTTTCGGCAAAAAACTTTCACGAGGACATGGTTTTTAGTTTTGGGCAGCGATGTATATCAAACATAACTCTTTGTTAAAGTACATGTATTTTTTATCTCTGTTTAAAAATTTATTACAAAACTAACACGAAACATCAATACGTTGCCGGAAAATTATAATCAAAATTCCAAAAATATTGCTAAATTAAATAAAATCAAACTTTTTTCAAAATTCCAAAAATATTCCAAAAATTAGAATAAAATCAAATATTTAAAGTTTTTCTAAATTCCGATAATAATCCAAAAATTCTTAAAAATTCAAACTTTTTCCAAGTTCTAAAAATATTGCAAAAATTATTACAAAAACAAAAATTGAAAATTTTTTCAAAATTCCAAAAATTATAATAACATCAAAAATTAAAAATTTTTCAAAATTCTAAAAATATTCTAAAAATTCTTACAAAATCAAAAATTAAAACTTTTTCCGAAATTCTAAAAATATTGCAAAAATTATTACAAAATCAAAAATACAATCTTTTTCAGAATTCCAAAAATATTTCAAAAACTATAACAAATTCAAAAATTTTTCGTGTCCAATATCATTTTCAATTACATTTACGTCATAAAAACAGCTAAATTTTTTTTCCAAAAAATTGGCTAAAAAATAAATGAAATCATTTTTGACACACTTTCTAACAATTTTTTGACAAACTTATAATGCCATAATTCTCAATAATAATAAAAAATTTCATTTCAAACAAACAATTTTATTTTTTTCCAAAAAATTGGTTAAAAAATAAATAAAAATCTTTCTTTCAAAAATCACACTTGACAACATTTTTTTGACAAACTTATAATGCCATATTTCTCAATAATAATAATAAAACCGAAGTAATTTCATTTCAAACAAACAATTTTATTTTTTTTCCAAAATTATTTTTTTTTTATTTTTTTTCTCCAAATTTAATGTTCCTACTCGTACTCACTTAAAATGAACGTTTTTTAAGCCAAAAATATGAAAATTTGCTATTTTTGAAAGACATAATGATTTTTTTGACACATTTCTGGTACAGTTATCAAACACAGCGTCCTTTCAGACCTGTCCCTTGAGTATACCTATTTTTAGAAAAAAACATTTTTGAAATCCCTCCAGCGGTTTTCCCTGCAGCGTACATAATGACGGCCGGCCGGCCAGCTGGCCGGCAGACAGACATAAATTTTTTGCTTTTTTAGAATCGGGAGGTCCTAAAACGTCGAGAAATGTCAAAAAAAGTGGGGGTAAGAATTTCACTTTGAGCTCATGAATCTCTTTCAGACCGAAGTAAATATTGTTTCCTGTAGGGCTCTGTATAATATAAATCTGCAGGATAAACGATTAAGATTCAAGCTGTTACGGTTTTCCTCGGTTTTCCGGTTTGGCTTGGCTTCTCACTTCAGCTTGTAAAGCCCTTTTCTTGGATTGTAGGCTATAAATCAATTTTAAAATCTTAGCGCTTTTCTCGAGAAAACTCGGATGGGTACAATTATAAGGTAGTGTTTGATCATTTTAACTATAACTTAACAATTAACTTCTTCATTATCAAATAACGCTAAAAGTCAACGACAATGTTGTTTTATTTAAAACTTTCACATCTGATACAATTTTCAAAAAATAAATAATGGTTTGGACCGATACCGGTCAAAAATAAGAAATTTGTAAATGTCTTTGTCATTGATCATTTTGTTAGAATTCGTTCTTCAATTAAGTTATACTAGATGATTTCCAAAAAAAAATCAAATGTTCAAAATTAAAACTTTGAATATATACACCCACTGTCGAATTAAATTAAAAACAATAATTGATGAATTGCTATCTCGAGAAGTAGAATCCGATAACAGATTCCTAATTTCTGATTGCAGAATTTAATTAAACATACAAGTAGATATATTTTGTAATTTTTTTTTTTTTCAAATCAAATCAAATCTATTTTGTTAAATTTAATTAAATCAGATAATAATTCGATTATGTTTAGATTAAATAAAGTAACGCAAGTACGTAAATTGATAAAAAATTGATTCATAAAGTAAATTATTCGTTTGCTTTTCCTTTCGAGATTGAACCAATTTCCAATACAATAAATTTAGTTTCTATGGTTATTGATGACGATCGAATACAACAATACGCTAATAAATAAAACTAAATTTTTTAATAGCCAGAAGCTATTAGTGATATAATTGATAGATAAGGCTTTCATAACAAACAAATTTAAGTGGTTCGCGATAGTAATCCAAACTACAAAATAATTTTTCTAACCGAAATTTTACCGTTTTATCACATTTTTTTAAATCTAAAAACGGAATTTCCATTTAGTATTTTGTAATCTTGGAATTAAATTTTTTTAGGATTACAAAAATAAATAATTTAAAATAACTATGCTATCCGCTAAGTGCCAGTCACACTTATTTAAGTTACTTATTATTTAAGTTACAATAAAATAAAAATTAAAACAATATTTCTATGCTAAAAATTTAATTTTACATTTCACACTTGAGTTTTAAACTTAGTGTTAGAAATGTCGTTTAATATCGATTTAATTAAAAGATTATAAAAGAAATAATCATAAAAATTGGAATTATAATTTATATTAAGTTGATCGACTCGAATTGAATGTGCTTGAACGGAGAGGAGAGTTATTTGGTTAGCGTTATTGTGTACCAGGTTTATTTGTATTCAACATATTCCTCTCTGAATATATACTATTTTAAGCAATGTTACTATAGTAACACGTTAATAATAAATCTATTTTGACTCAATTTTCAATTTTCATACCGTAGCACAACCATAACAAATTGCATTTTATTACAAATTCGCGAATAATCAGCAAATGTAGTAACGGTAAGACCAATAATAAGAAGATTGCTTAAATTAAATAAGTATTTAAAAATATAAAACTCAAAATGAAAATAAAATATAAGAAAAAATATATCGATCGTTGCGAGGAAAAATAACGCTTACGGAATAAAATTTGTTTTATTAATGATATATTCATTTCCTGATTAATTTATATTTGAAGGAGATGGATTTGAGTTGAGACAAATTATTAAAATTAACTTTTCTCGTACGCCCTCTAAACACATTCTTTTTGGTGAGAAAACACGAGGAATTTTTTTTTAAATAAAAAGAACACGTGTCGCAAAATCATCGAAGTTGACTTTTTGGAAAAAATCATAGATTTTTTTAAATATGTCGTATGAAATATGGAGATTTAAAAAAATTGATAGAATCATTTTTATTGGAAACTTAATTCTCTACAAAAATGGTGCTAGTAGTTTTTGGCCAAAAAAGGTATATTTGTGATAATATTATGGAAAAACTTGTAAATCTTCGTAACTCATACTCTACCTATGTTAACATTGAATGAATAATTGTTTGATCTACGAGTTTGTTAGATAATATAGTGGAGAGATGGATGCTATTCGAAAGGAAAAAAGGCGGTGAAGTACGAGTATAGCTCGATCGCCGATAGCTCTGGCGTAGTTCTAATTATAAAAACATTAAATTGCACCCTCAGTAGAATAGTGTCGCAACTTCCAAAAATTCGTTTTGGGTATTTACATTATTTTTGATTGTTTTTTTTTTTGTACTCTTTTCAACTAGAATATTCAATTTAACTAGAATAATTAAATAAGAATACTTCAACTAAAATTTTAACTAGAAAAAATCACTAAATTTTGTAAAATACTGTCGTATACAACATGTTGATTTTGAAATATCGATTTGAAGTTACGGCACTATTCTACTGGGGGTGCGAAATACTGTAGTGGGACTCTTCATACATAAATTCTGTTGCACGAATAAAAAAGGAATATCTTAATATCGTCCAAAAACTTATCACTTCTTTATCATTCATATCTACATCTTTTGTCAAAGTATCATCAAAATTGAGTAATGAATGAAGTCTGACAATAAACTTTAAAAACAAAGTGTGAAAAGTCAGCAGCGGTATGGTGAGCCCCGCCATTTTGATCATTGTGTCTTCAAAGTTGATCATTATCTTCTCACACTAATTGAAACCTTTTTCATAAGTTTCATCATAATCACTTCATTATTGTAGGGTGTAGTGTGAATAAAGACACTAAAAAATACAAAAATTGCAACGAAAAAATGTTTACCGATTTAATAAAATTATGTGAAAAACCGGAAGTTGGAATGCAGAACTATTGTGAACCGTCCTAAATGATTATGTACCAAGTTTCATCCAATTCGAGTAACAAGTACAGATGTTATTGAGCTTTCAAAAAGACAGGTACTCGGGGAACCCCACCTCTTTGTTATATATCGCTCAGAAGCTCATCGGCTCCTTGCCATATATATTTGCATCTTTTTTGGAAGTTTTATCAAAATTCATTCACGAAAGAATGTTGTATGCGCCCAACAAACATTAAAAACATATAAGTAAAAAACAACTGTTGTATGCTGGATCCCCCAACCCTTTGTCCAACGTACCCCAAAAGCTTTTTGAATGTTTCTCATATTGATTGAAACCTTTTACCAACGTTTCATGAAAATCGATTTGTAACTGTGGGCTACAGTAGTGACGGTACTTTTTAACCGGAAATAACAAACAGGAAGTTGGTATGCAGAAATATTGAAAACAGAACTAAAACCTTATGTATACCAAGTCTTAATAAGATTGAAAGCCGTGATTAAAAGTTATTGGAGATTCAAACTTATAGGTGTTCGGAAGATCCCTCGTCAGTTTGTCCAATTTTCCACCTTATCCAGATCTTCCATTTTCGAGTTAAGCTGGATCATATACCAAAGTTTCATCAAGATCCTATACGTTTTGAGACGGACGCCAAGGTCTTACAATTATTATTCCGTTTTTACTTTTACATGCATTTTAAAGTATACGAAAGCCTAAAAAAGCCTGAAAAAGCATACCAAAAAGGTGCTTTTCATAATAACAACTTTGGTTAAAAACGACATTTAATCGACATTTAACGAACCAACTGTTCCTATTAGTCCAGAAAACTTTTTATAAAACCTCTCAATTAAGTTTAAATACTTCTTTTCAATAATTACAACTTCTAAGAAAAAAGGACATTTAATATGAACTAACCTTATATTTTTTAACTGTTTCTATAAGTCCAGAAAACAGTTTTGGTAAAACAACATTTAGTCTGCAACAAGCTAACATTTTCTAGCAGTACCTATTAGCCATCAGTGACCCAAAGAATGAGTTCATTAAAAAAATTTTGCTTACAATACTTTTCCGTTTGGCGTAAATACTTCTGTTCATTAATTACAACTTTTTTAAAAAAAAATTAATTTGCTACTACTAGATATTTTCCAACTGTTTTTATTGTTTAGAAGTGGTGAAACCCGAATTCACAAGAACGATTTCTAAAAAAACATTTGCCTAATAATTAGGTAAAACTGTTGTTAAAAAACGACATTTGATCTGCTACAACATAATATTTGCCCACTTTTCCTATCAGTTGGAAGTAAAGTAGTTGAAGCTGGGCCTGGATAGAACCATATTTCATGTCCAATTTAATGTTTAATTACATTTTATGTCATCCAAATAATTACTTATTTAACACAAATGTTTCTATTCGAAAATGTTTCCCATTATATGTTTCTCAAAAAAAACTAGGTAACAAAATGAATGTAGATTATTCTTTTAACACAATTAACGTTTTTTTTGACACACTTATAATACAATAATCAAACTCTTAGTCTCCCATACAGATGCCGACCATCGAGATTTCTCTACATTTACATTTGCTGTTCATTATCACTGAAAATAAACATTTTTTAGGCCAAAATTTTGCCAATTTGCTTTTTTGTGGGCCGGCAGGACGTATACAGACATTTTTTTATTTTGCTTTTTTAGAATTGTTATGCCTAAAACGCCGAGAAATGCCCAAAAATGGGGTTAAGATTTTCTCTTTGGTAAAAATATGAAATATTCATTATTCAGAACTACTCTTTGAATATCCGAAGATACCATGTCAACCATAAAGGAAGGAGATGGGGAAAATGGAAGGAATGAAGATATAGAGATAACTATACTAATTGTTTTAAATGACGATGGACATTTTCTTTAAATGCCTGAAGGGAAAATTCATCGGGAAATACAGAGGAGGGCATTGAGTTCCACAATTTGGCCACTCTATTAAAATAGTCGTTCTGGAAGGACACAGTTCTACAACGAGGTATTTGGACAACAAATGGATGAGATATTTCGGCAGCTCTTGTTTGTCGCTTATACTGCGCACATAGTGGAGGGATATGTTGAATTTACTTAGAGGAGAATTCGCTAAAGTTTTATTTATAATAGATTGACAATTCAGCTACATTTCTTCTGTGCTGGAGCGAATCAAGCTGGTCCGTTAGTTTGGTATTGCCAATCAACCGTATTGCTTTTCTCTGTACAGAGTCTAGACATTTTATTGTTGACAAGCTGACAATCACCCAGATTGACAAGCACCTCTCCAAACATGACAGCAGTATTCCATACATGGACGAATAAAGGACTTGAAGATTAGCAAAATTTGCTCGGGATTGAAATACTTTTTACATCGACTCAAGAATCCTAATTTTTGCAATGCAGATTTAGCGAGGTTGAACACATGTTTATTCCATTTCAGGTTATTTTGAATGAAAGACATAACATTAAACGATTAAGATTCAAGCTGTTACGGTTTTCCTCGGTTTTCCGGTTTGGCTTGGCTTCTCACTTCAGCTTGTAAAGCCCTTTTCTTGGATTGTAGGCTATAAATCAATTTTAAAATCTTAGCGCTTTTCTCGAGAAAACTCGGATGGGTACAATTATAAGGTAGTGTTTGATCATTTTAACTATAACTTAACAATTAACTTCTTCATTATCAAATAACGCTAAAAGTCAACGACAATGTTGTTTTATTTAAAACTTTCACATCTGATACAATTTTCAAAAAATAAATAATGGTTTGGACCGATACCGGTCAAAAATAAGAAATTTGTAAATGTCTTTGTCATTGATCATTTTGTTAGAATTCGTTCTTCAATTAAGTTATACTAGATGATTTCCAAAAAAAAATCAAATGTTCAAAATTAAAACTTTGAATATATACACCCACTGTCGAATTAAATTAAAAACAATAATTGATGAATTGCTATCTCGAGAAGTAGAATCCGATAACAGATTCCTAATTTCTGATTGCAGAATTTAATTAAACATACAAGTAGATATATTTTGTAATTTTTTTTTTTTTCAAATCAAATCAAATCTATTTTGTTAAATTTAATTAAATCAGATAATAATTCGATTATGTTTAGATTAAATAAAGTAACGCAAGTACGTAAATTGATAAAAAATTGATTCATAAAGTAAATTATTCGTTTGCTTTTCCTTTCGAGATTGAACCAATTTCCAATACAATAAATTTAGTTTCTATGGTTATTGATGACGATCGAATACAACAATACGCTAATAAATAAAACTAAATTTTTTAATAGCCAGAAGCTATTAGTGATATAATTGATAGATAAGGCTTTCATAACAAACAAATTTAAGTGGTTCGCGATAGTAATCCAAACTACAAAATAATTTTTCTAACCGAAATTTTACCGTTTTATCACATTTTTTTAAATCTAAAAACGGAATTTCCATTTAGTATTTTGTAATCTTGGAATTAAATTTTTTTAGGATTACAAAAATAAATAATTTAAAATAACTATGCTATCCGCTAAGTGCCAGTCACACTTATTTAAGTTACTTATTATTTAAGTTACAATAAAATAAAAATTAAAACAATATTTCTATGCTAAAAATTTAATTTTACATTTCACACTTGAGTTTTAAACTTAGTGTTAGAAATGTCGTTTAATATCGATTTAATTAAAAGATTATAAAAGAAATAATCATAAAAATTGGAATTATAATTTATATTAAGTTGATCGACTCGAATTGAATGTGCTTGAACGGAGAGGAGAGTTATTTGGTTAGCGTTATTGTGTACCAGGTTTATTTGTATTCAACATATTCCTCTCTGAATATATACTATTTTAAGCAATGTTACTATAGTAACACGTTAATAATAAATCTATTTTGACTCAATTTTCAATTTTCATACCGTAGCACAACCATAACAAATTGCATTTTATTACAAATTCGCGAATAATCAGCAAATGTAGTAACGGTAAGACCAATAATAAGAAGATTGCTTAAATTAAATAAGTATTTAAAAATATAAAACTCAAAATGAAAATAAAATATAAGAAAAAATATATCGATCGTTGCGAGGAAAAATAACGCTTACGGAATAAAATTTGTTTTATTAATGATATATTCATTTCCTGATTAATTTATATTTGAAGGAGATGGATTTGAGTTGAGACAAATTATTAAAATTAACTTTTCTCGTACGCCCTCTAAACACATTCTTTTTGGTGAGAAAACACGAGGAATTTTTTTTTAAATAAAAAGAACACGTGTCGCAAAATCATCGAAGTTGACTTTTTGGAAAAAATCATAGATTTTTTTAAATATGTCGTATGAAATATGGAGATTTAAAAAAATTGATAGAATCATTTTTATTGGAAACTTAATTCTCTACAAAAATGGTGCTAGTAGTTTTTGGCCAAAAAAGGTATATTTGTGATAATATTATGGAAAAACTTGTAAATCTTCGTAACTCATACTCTACCTATGTTAACATTGAATGAATAATTGTTTGATCTACGAGTTTGTTAGATAATATAGTGGAGAGATGGATGCTATTCGAAAGGAAAAAAGGCGGTGAAGTACGAGTATAGCTCGATCGCCGATAGCTCTGGCGTAGTTCTAATTATAAAAACATTAAATTGCACCCTCAGTAGAATAGTGTCGCAACTTCCAAAAATTCGTTTTGGGTATTTACATTATTTTTGATTGTTTTTTTTTTTGTACTCTTTTCAACTAGAATATTCAATTTAACTAGAATAATTAAATAAGAATACTTCAACTAAAATTTTAACTAGAAAAAATCACTAAATTTTGTAAAATACTGTCGTATACAACATGTTGATTTTGAAATATCGATTTGAAGTTACGGCACTATTCTACTGGGGGTGCGAAATACTGTAGTGGGACTCTTCATACATAAATTCTGTTGCACGAATAAAAAAGGAATATCTTAATATCGTCCAAAAACTTATCACTTCTTTATCATTCATATCTACATCTTTTGTCAAAGTATCATCAAAATTGAGTAATGAATGAAGTCTGACAATAAACTTTAAAAACAAAGTGTGAAAAGTCAGCAGCGGTATGGTGAGCCCCGCCATTTTGATCATTGTGTCTTCAAAGTTGATCATTATCTTCTCACACTAATTGAAACCTTTTTCATAAGTTTCATCATAATCACTTCATTATTGTAGGGTGTAGTGTGAATAAAGACACTAAAAAATACAAAAATTGCAACGAAAAAATGTTTACCGATTTAATAAAATTATGTGAAAAACCGGAAGTTGGAATGCAGAACTATTGTGAACCGTCCTAAATGATTATGTACCAAGTTTCATCCAATTCGAGTAACAAGTACAGATGTTATTGAGCTTTCAAAAAGACAGGTACTCGGGGAACCCCACCTCTTTGTTATATATCGCTCAGAAGCTCATCGGCTCCTTGCCATATATATTTGCATCTTTTTTGGAAGTTTTATCAAAATTCATTCACGAAAGAATGTTGTATGCGCCCAACAAACATTAAAAACATATAAGTAAAAAACAACTGTTGTATGCTGGATCCCCCAACCCTTTGTCCAACGTACCCCAAAAGCTTTTTGAATGTTTCTCATATTGATTGAAACCTTTTACCAACGTTTCATGAAAATCGATTTGTAACTGTGGGCTACAGTAGTGACGGTACTTTTTAACCGGAAATAACAAACAGGAAGTTGGTATGCAGAAATATTGAAAACAGAACTAAAACCTTATGTATACCAAGTCTTAATAAGATTGAAAGCCGTGATTAAAAGTTATTGGAGATTCAAACTTATAGGTGTTCGGAAGATCCCTCGTCAGTTTGTCCAATTTTCCACCTTATCCAGATCTTCCATTTTCGAGTTAAGCTGGATCATATACCAAAGTTTCATCAAGATCCTATACGTTTTGAGACGGACGCCAAGGTCTTACAATTATTATTCCGTTTTTACTTTTACATGCATTTTAAAGTATACGAAAGCCTAAAAAAGCCTGAAAAAGCATACCAAAAAGGTGCTTTTCATAATAACAACTTTGGTTAAAAACGACATTTAATCGACATTTAACGAACCAACTGTTCCTATTAGTCCAGAAAACTTTTTATAAAACCTCTCAATTAAGTTTAAATACTTCTTTTCAATAATTACAACTTCTAAGAAAAAAGGACATTTAATATGAACTAACCTTATATTTTTTAACTGTTTCTATAAGTCCAGAAAACAGTTTTGGTAAAACAACATTTAGTCTGCAACAAGCTAACATTTTCTAGCAGTACCTATTAGCCATCAGTGACCCAAAGAATGAGTTCATTAAAAAAATTTTGCTTACAATACTTTTCCGTTTGGCGTAAATACTTCTGTTCATTAATTACAACTTTTTTAAAAAAAAATTAATTTGCTACTACTAGATATTTTCCAACTGTTTTTATTGTTTAGAAGTGGTGAAACCCGAATTCACAAGAACGATTTCTAAAAAAACATTTGCCTAATAATTAGGTAAAACTGTTGTTAAAAAACGACATTTGATCTGCTACAACATAATATTTGCCCACTTTTCCTATCAGTTGGAAGTAAAGTAGTTGAAGCTGGGCCTGGATAGAACCATATTTCATGTCCAATTTAATGTTTAATTACATTTTATGTCATCCAAATAATTACTTATTTAACACAAATGTTTCTATTCGAAAATGTTTCCCATTATATGTTTCTCAAAAAAAACTAGGTAACAAAATGAATGTAGATTATTCTTTTAACACAATTAACGTTTTTTTTGACACACTTATAATACAATAATCAAACTCTTAGTCTCCCATACAGATGCCGACCATCGAGATTTCTCTACATTTACATTTGCTGTTCATTATCACTGAAAATAAACATTTTTTAGGCCAAAATTTTGCCAATTTGCTTTTTTGTGGGCCGGCAGGACGTATACAGACATTTTTTTATTTTGCTTTTTTAGAATTGTTATGCCTAAAACGCCGAGAAATGCCCAAAAATGGGGTTAAGATTTTCTCTTTGGTAAAAATATGAAATATTCATTATTCAGAACTACTCTTTGAATATCCGAAGATACCATGTCAACCATAAAGGAAGGAGATGGGGAAAATGGAAGGAATGAAGATATAGAGATAACTATACTAATTGTTTTAAATGACGATGGACATTTTCTTTAAATGCCTGAAGGGAAAATTCATCGGGAAATACAGAGGAGGGCATTGAGTTCCACAATTTGGCCACTCTATTAAAATAGTCGTTCTGGAAGGACACAGTTCTACAACGAGGTATTTGGACAACAAATGGATGAGATATTTCGGCAGCTCTTGTTTGTCGCTTATACTGCGCACATAGTGGAGGGATATGTTGAATTTACTTAGAGGAGAATTCGCTAAAGTTTTATTTATAATAGATTGACAATTCAGCTACATTTCTTCTGTGCTGGAGCGAATCAAGCTGGTCCGTTAGTTTGGTATTGCCAATCAACCGTATTGCTTTTCTCTGTACAGAGTCTAGACATTTTATTGTTGACAAGCTGACAATCACCCAGATTGACAAGCACCTCTCCAAACATGACAGCAGTATTCCATACATGGACGAATAAAGGACTTGAAGATTAGCAAAATTTGCTCGGGATTGAAATACTTTTTACATCGACTCAAGAATCCTAATTTTTGCAATGCAGATTTAGCGAGGTTGAACACATGTTTATTCCATTTCAGGTTATTTTGAATATCCACTCCAAGAAGTCTAAGTGATTCAACCCCACGCAACTCCTCATGGTTTATCTTAATAGGGAAATTTTTATGTCGCTCTATTCTAGAAAGACGGCAAAGTTTGGTTTTGGTTGGATTTAATAAAACAAGATAACGATCACCCCATTCCATTATACGATCCAGGTTTTTGTTTATATAATCAATTAGCAGCTCTCTATCAGTGGTGACTGCAGTATGAGATCGAAATTTGGGATTTGGTGTATTGAAATGGCTCTACAGTCAAAACTACTGAACTGATTTTAATGTTATATAGCTCAATGTAGGTATTGAACAGAGCTTATCAAAATAATAATTCACATTATATCACCTTGAACATTTTCTTTTAGAAAAATAACGGTAAAAAATTCAAATTCGATTTTCTAGAAATGAGTATTTTTTAAATTTTTTATTTTTTAATATGTGAAAGGAACATATGTTACTAACATTTTGTAAAAAATTCAGGAGGGAAAAATTTTTTGTTTTTTTTTTATTAATTTTATTGCAACACGCCTTTTTGTTATTTAGCATATGGTTTTTTTGTGACACATTAAAAATTAAACTTAAAAATAGGTAGACTCTTCTATGAAATCTACCTAAAACAAAACATGGATACACATTTAATGAACTTACAATCGATTTGATTGCGCGTCTTTTAGTAAAAAAGTAAAAAGTAAAATATTTGAACATTGGGCAGTACATTTCAACATTAGATGTTTACATCGAGCGAGTCTATCCATGCTACTACATCGGGAGTTGCCAAATGGATGTCTGAGATGTTGCCTTTGTAACGTCGAATTGGACACACAGTTGAAATGTGTTTTATGGTTTGTTGTGGAGCGCCGCAGTCACACTCAGGGGACTCTGAAATGCCCCACTTGTAGAAAGAATCAGCACAACGTCCATGATTCGTTCCTATTTGGTTTAGTGTAGTCCAGGTATGACGTGGCAGATCGAAACCAGGTTGGGTAGAAGTCGGGTTAGTATAATAGAAAGGCCAGTTGTGTTGTAATGATGCCAGGAGGTGTCCCAGGCATCCACGATATTAAAATTAGTTTCCAGCAGGTTGCTGGCAGTTTAATGTGGAGGCTTTCTTGACTTCAATCGACAACGAGTGTGGTCACCGTAATATTCGTGCAAGGGTAACGTGATGTTGTTGGTTACCTTTTTATATTCACGCATGAGAGCATGCGAGCATCTGAGTGCAGGTGGAGCGATATTGCTTAACACAGGGAGCCAAGGTCAAGGGGTGAATCTGATAGTACCACTTATAGTACGCATCGTGGCATGCAGCTGGCAGTCAACTTTTTGAGTATGTGCGCTATTCAACAAGACTGGTGCGCCATACTCAGCCAATGAGTAAACCAGACTTAGAGCAGTTGAGCGGAGGGTAGCTGGAGTAGCACCCCATGTCGAGCCTGCCAGTTTGTGCAATATATTGTTTCTCGTTTTAATTTTTTTTTGACGTATTTTCTAGGTGGAGTTTAAAAGAAAGAGTTCTATCGAGAGTAGCTCGCTAGGTCAGTTGGGAGCAAATCAATCCTCCAAGACACCCATGTCTGGACCCTGGCCACTCAAAACAAAGTGGCCAGGGTCCAATCATCAGCGTAACCAAATTTCTTTGATGTTGTGTCAGGAATGTCATGAATGTACAGATTAAAAAGTAATGGCGCCAGGACGGAACCCTGTGGCAAACCATTATTAAGCATTTTAGGCCTACTACAGGAACTATTTAGATGAACTTTGAATACACGACTACTCAGCATGTTGTTAATTAAACGCGAGATGGTGCTGTAAGGTATTGCATTGAACAGCTTATATATAATCCCAATTCGCCAGACCGTGTCATATGCTGCAGTAAGATCGATGAATACTGCGCCTGTTTTTAGTTGTTTTTGATACCCAGCATCGATATAGGATGTTAAAGCGAGCAGTTGGTCAGTGCAACTGCGATTGGGACGAAAACCAGCTTGTTCGACTGGGATCTGGTCATTCAATATCGGTGCGATACGATTGTATAGGAGCCGTTCTAGCAATTTATAGCAGGTGCTCAAAAGGGCAATCGGGCGATAGCTTCCTGGTTCATTGGATGGTTTGCCTGGCTTAAGTATCGCTATCACTTTCGTAGTCTTAAAATGTTTTGGTAGATTGCCGGTTTCTAGGACATTCGAGAAAAATTTAGTTAGCCACTGTTTTACATTTTTTCCAGCATTTTCAGCAATCACTGCATCCAACTCCAACCTATATTTAGCCCAGTCAGCTTTGTTAAAATTCCATCTAGGTTGAGGAGTAGAGTTAACGAGTGGAATTTGGATTCCTACCTCAAGAATTACTGGACGATGTTGAGAGCGTGGAAAACCTTGTAAGACAGCTTTAGATATTGGAATAGGGTTACGTTGTTCGTTTTTTGTGGAAAAACAGAGGTCGGGATTGTAATCGCTTCGCCATCTTGCAGATCTAAAGGTTTTCATGTCTTTCGCATCATATGCCAGGAACATGTTGTTATCATCCGCCCAGTCGGTCAGTTGCACGCCATTGGTACTATTATTTGAGTAGGACCACTGAGTGTGATGGCTATTGAAGTCACCAGCATATATTGCTGGGTGGTGAAATAATGGTAGAGTAGCAGCTGGCCATCCTGTATTTAGAGGCTTGTATACGTATACAATTTTCGTGTCCGATATATCAACAACAATAAAATGTATATCGTTGTCCGTCTGTGTAAGTACGTGCGTGCAGTTCAGGATTTTTGACTTAACATACGTGGCAGATCCATATGACTGATGGTAAATAGCACTAATTAATTTGTAGCCAACAATGTTTCCTCTAGAGGTAAGTTGCGCTTCATCTGCTGCATGCGTTTCTTGCAGAATTACAACGTCGATGTCGTAATCTTTTAATAATCTTTGTAAATGTTTAGTTTTTGACCTGCTTATGCCTTCAATGTTCAATTGCAAAATACGGACTGAAGGTCCAATTTGTTTTGTCTTATGGTGCTGAAAAGTACCGTTGTTATTGTGATTTTGATTTTGGTTCATATTTTTTTTTGTATCACAGCCAAGAGTTCGAATGAAATGTTTGGCTACCAAGTTGAAATAGACTTTTAGCGTAACCCAGGGTGCAGCGCGAGGAGCTTATCTATTTCACACACCCCGCAACACGCCTTAAAATTTTGCATCATAAAAAAAAGTGGAGTTAAAAAATGAACAGTTTTTTTTGGATTTGCATATGTGTTTTTATAATAAATTTTTAATTTTAACTCAAAATAAATATTTTACACGTTTTTATCATTTATTTAATTTTACATTACTAAATTCCATAGAGTTAGAATAACGTCTAGCTAAGATTGATCCATCATTTGTAGAAATGTATGAGTGATACCCTCGTGTTTCAGGAATTGTTGTTAAATTGGCGTATCTATCAGCTAGTTGATTTCGTTTTGCAAACAAAGAAATCCCTCTGCATTCTGTCACTATATGACAGTGGTGAGTAAGTGATCTCAACAGTTTGACTGTTTGCAGGCATATTGGATTTGATTTCATCCGAACACTGCTGATGAAGATATTTATAAAAAACAACGAGATCAGAAAAAATTAACGCTTTTGAACAGATTCTAAAAGAGCCCTTGTAGTAACAGACGCAGCCCCTCAAACTTGGTAACAATACTCGCCATAATGCGGCCTGTTAACGATTTGCAAAATTATAATTGGCCTTTAAGTGTAAAAAGGTTCCCCATCCCTGATTTAGACTCATATTATACTTGTCCTTAGTTTCTATTTTTTGTTCACTTAGGTGTAGTGGAAGTATTGTTTTTGTTTTATGGAGAAAAATTGACTTTTAGTTAATTTTTAATCACAATATATGTTTTGTTGACTCTCAAAAAATAAAGCTGGGCAATTTTAGTCCAGAGAGATTACTTAATATTCGATATAGTATATTTTATCTCAGCAAATATTATATTATTTCTAACACATATATATTATGTGTACTTCTTTTACCAGATAAGATTATAGCTTAGATCAGAATATAGTGTGGTTACAGTACTGCGATCAAAAAAATCGTTTGTACGTCTTCAACCAACTACTCCTTCGTGAACTATACCTCCTCGTTACCTGGTTATAGCAGTTCTGATGTGATGGAATTGGAGGAACAGCAAAAAGAAAAGCAAGTAGAGCGAGTCTTAAGATAGAATTCGACAAAGTTATATCAACACCTCTTGAGTTATATAACTGAGCAGCAGCTCCAGGCAATTTTCAAGATAACATGCATTTTTTCTATGTAACGGAGGCAGGCTATATTGCAACACGAAATCAACTAGCTGATAGATACGCCAATTTAAAATGAATTCCTGGAACACGAGGATATCACTCATACATTCCTACAAATGATGGATCAATCTTAGCTAGACGTTATTCTAACTCTATGGAATTTAGTAATGTAAATTTAAATAAATGATAACAAATGTGTAAAATATTTATTTTACATAAAATAAATCATATTATTTATTTTGAGTTAAAATTAAAAATTTATTATAAAAACATATATGTAAATCCAAAAAAAAACTGTTCATTTTTAACTCCACTTTTTTTTATGATGAAAAATTTTAAGGCGTGTTGAAAAAAAGAAACAAAAAATTTTGCCCTCCTGAATTTTTTACAAAATGTTGTTATGCCCCAAACTACGTGATATTTAACAGGTAGCATTTTATAAGAAAATCTACACCACCGCTAGAACAACAAACTAACTAAGTAGAAACTAAATTCCTGTTCAACAACCAAACATTTCCATTTGCCTGTATAATACGGCTACATTACATTTTTTCATTAACATTGTTTATTACCAAACAAATAGTATACATAATCTTCGGACTTCCTGTAAAAAGACATCAAAGGCATAATAGTTTTTTATATGTTTGAATTCTCTCTAAAATATTTCGAATTTTAATTGTTATATTTTATCTCTTTGCTAAATAAAACGAAACGGGAGAGTTCATGCATCAACAAACAATCATTCTCTTTTTTTACTTTGTTTTAAATATTATAAATACCAAAAATACTTTTGTATTGAGTTGAGTTGTAAATTAAATTTAAGATAATAATGTTCAAACAAATTGTTATAAAAAAATTATAGAACAAGCAAAAAAAAAAGAAAATATATGTGGTGTTTGTCAATCTATATGATATGTAAATCAGTTTTTCTATTTTTGTGAAATAAAATTTAAAAAGAAAAAAGAATATACAAAAAATTATTTAGTTAAGCTATTATCAATAAATGTTGTGTTGAGTTTACAAAAAATTTTTTATAAATAAGTTATCTTGATGAACGAAAAAAAAGGTTTATAAGTAAAAATAGTTTTGATAGGGTTTCTGGTCCTTCATGTTGGTTAAAATGCCTGCAAAATAAAATGAATGAATAAAAATGATAACACACTGAAAAATCGAAATAGAAATCTTATATAAAATTGTGGTCAATTCATATAAATATTGTATTTGATTTTCAGCCAAATACTCCATGTATATGAAACATCTACATTTCATTATATGATTTACAAAGAAACGAAGTAAAACAAAATTTGTTTAATGATAATAAAAAAAAAATAAAAAAAGAAAGACAAGAAATATAAGAATAAAAAATAAAACGGATTTTTATATATTCTATCATGGCTGGTTTTATTTAACATTTTATAGGAAATAATTTACATGCGTTTAATCGAATTGAATAATTTTAATGTTAATTGAATATAAAATTATGTGCGAAAGAAATTATTTAGTCAATCTAATACAAATAATCTCGCTAAACAAAGTGGCCCTTCCAATAATAAATTTTGGTGATTTAAAAAAAATATTGTATTTTTTTAATATTTTTTATTTGTCTTGTTTCATGTGGATTTATCGATATTTTGATTTAATTTTTCATAATATTGAGAAATTTATGGAAAATTAGTATTATTTTGTACACATAATTCAAATATTTAAATTTTTTGATTGTTGAATTTTGGTCTTTTAAATTGTATCATTAAAAAAAATGGCGAAAAAATGGACGCATCCTTTACAAACAAAATCACACTCATACATTTCCAATTTAAAACTTAAATATACGAGCGCTATCTTCATGTATATAAAAATGTTTGTATGTAGTCGAATCATATAATCAATGGTATAAATTCAGATACTTAATATAGGTAATTTACTAGAAGATATCATCTATTTCGTCTTAGAAGAATTATCTAATTTGCGATGGTTAAATCATTTATTAAATAGAAAATCACCTAATTAAAATTCATCTACTATAACTAGTAGATAATAAATCTAACTTTATTTTTCCAGTGCAAAAGAAAAAGGAGAAAAATATATTTTTTTTTTTTTTTTTTAATAAAATGTGTTGTGTAATAGGGTTTAGAATATGTGTCACAACAACACATAAACACCTTTTAAGACCTAGGTCTAGACCTGGGTCCCACAACAACTGGCGTTCTGAGGTGTAGATTAACGCTTTTTTTAAACATCTGTGGGTTGAAGCCACCTGAGACTAAGTGTTCCGGCAAACTATTCCATTTGTACGCAGTTCGGACAAAGAAGTGTCTCTGCGATCTGCCAGTATGACAGCGCGGGATCTTTACCGTTTCACTGGTTGCGGCAGCCGATTGCCGAGTGGAACGGGGGTAAGAATAAGTTTGAGGCATGATGCCGCTGATTTCATCTGAGCACTGCTGATGACGATATTTGTAAAAAACAACGAGGTCAGCAACAGTGCGACGATGTTGTAGGGAATCAAGTTTTGATGTCAAAGTTCGATCACCTACAATTCGTATAGCTCGCTTTTGAACAGAGTCCAAGAGGGCCAAGATGGAAACAGAGGCAGCACCCCAAACTTGACAGCAGTACTCCATACAGGGACGAATATAGGACTTATAAACATGGAGCAATTGGTATGGAGTGAAAAATTTTTTGCATCTATTTAGGAGGCCGAGTTTTTTAGACGCGCTTTTTGCCATCGCCATTACATGATCGTTCCAGAGTAGGTCATTTGAAACTGTGACACCCAATAAACGAATGTTTTTACATTCACCTATTGGTTCATCACACATACTAAATAAAATATCTTTGGGGAACTCGGTCTTTAATCTGGAAACAATCAACAGCTGTGTTTTGGTGGAGTTGAAATTGACAAGGTTTTGGTCACCCCAGTCGGCGACTTTATTCAGGTCTTTGTTCACGTTTATGGCAGCGTCTCTCCGGGCAGGATTAATTCGTTCGTGCATTTTACCTTTTGAAGGAAGGGGCTCGAACGACTTGTGCAGAGTACTATCATCTGCAAAACTATTTATTGGGTTGCTGGTGATTTTCAACAGTTCGTTGATATAAATCAAAAATAGGGTTGGGGACAATACTGAGCCTTGGGGTACACCAGCGTTAATTAGTTTAGACTCAGAAGAATATCCGTCTAAGGTTACCGAAATGTATCGGTCGGATAGAAAATTTTGAATCAGCTTCACAACATTGGGATGAAAACCGTACGCAACGAGCTTGTTGATTAAGTTGGCATGCCAGACTCGATCGAATGCCTTGGAGATGTCTAAAGCGATAACGTATGTTTCACCACCTTTATCAAGTATGCTGTTCCAACAATGCGCTACATAGTTTAATAGATCGGTAGTTGATCTTTTGTTTCGAAAACCGTATTGGCTGTCGGATATTAAATGATTTTCTTCCAGAAATTTTGAAATATGTGTATTAATATAATGCTCATAGACTTTGGATAGGACCGATAGTAAAGCTATTGGTCTATAATTTGAGATATCGGATTTTGGTCCCTTTTTGGGGACGGGCTGGACATTTGCCAACTTCCAGCACGAGGGAAATATACCAGATTTGTAGGATTGGTAGAATATTTTAGTTAAAGTTGGTGCAAGTTCTTTGGAAAAGGTTTTTAAAATAATGGGTGGAATATTGTCCATTCCTGATGCTTTGTTGATGTTTAACCCCTTTAAAAGTTTAGCGACTATTTTGGGTTTGAAGTGAAGTTCATTCATATTAACTCCTGAAGACTGGATTTGGGGTATTTCTTTAGGAGTTTCCAAAACAGTGGAGTTCAGAGCAAAGCGTTCAGCGAACAAGTTAGCTTTTCTTGCGGGATCATTGACGATTAAATCACCATCAATAATAGGGGGAATAGAAAATTTTGTACCAGAATTTAAAGAATTTATGGCACTGTAGAAACTCTTGTCAGAAACAGACATAGACGTAAGTTTTGAGGCTTTCGCTCTGTCAATTTCGGACTTTTCGTTTGAGATAATCTGATTAGATATTTTGTTGGCCTTTAGATATTGGGATCGATTAGTGGGAGTTTTGTTATGAATCCAAATATTAAATGATTTACGTTTGTTTCTAAGTGCCGTTTTGGCAGCTTTCGAATACAAGTATTTTTGTTTGGGTTTTACTATGGAGAAAGGGACAAATTTATTGATAGCAAATTGGATGGTTTCTGTAAAGTTTTGAGCAGAAACATTTACAGTGTCAGTGTAAAAACAATGACGGTCGAAAGGAAAACCATGGAAAAAATTTTGAAGACCACTCTTATCCATTTTTGAGTAGTGAAATATTTTACGGGGTTTGGGAGCTGTAGTTTTAAGTAAATCAGTTTTGATAACTGATGAGATTAAATAATGATCAGAATTTCCAATACTACCTTTCGCAACATCGACACTCGTAATATCTGGCATTGTGGTAAGATAGAGATCTAAAAGAAAACTATTATCACCGCCATTACGGGGAGTGAAAGTCGGGCTTTTAACAATTTGGAATAGGCCCTGAGACGCGGCAAAAATTTCTGCCAGTTTTCCACTATTGTCAACATCGTCGGTCGATTTGGAGAATTCCAACCATGATTTGTTGTGGACGTTGAAGTCACCGGTAACGATAACTTCACAATTAGGGGACTTTGCTCTAATCTCGTCCATAATTTTTGTCAGTATATTAAAAAAGTTTGGGTTACGTTTGTTGGGGGACCGGTATAAAGCTATTGTAAAAAAAGTCATTTCTGGAAGACAAATCTTTAAAACCATTGTATTGAAGCCGTCACCGTGTAGTTCAAAATTTGGAAAGCGCGTGTACGCAACACTCTCATGAATGAATGCGCATACGCCCTGATGGAGTTTGAAAGCTGATTCGAGCCTATATTTGGAATTAAGCGATTCTATAAAGAGAAAATTTTCAGAAACTTGTGTTTCTGTAAGGAATAGAATGTTCGGTTTGTCGTGCTCAAGATGATGTTGCACGTGGTCATGGTTAGCGTTCAATCCGCAGATGTTTTGAACATGTATTTTAAAATTTTTTATTGATTCATATATGTTTTGTCCCTGCAAATTCCGTGGACATGCCGCTTTATGGGCGGGTGGATTGCGCAAATTTGCTTTACCACTTGCAGACTTATTTTTTTTCGGTTGTACTGCCATATATATATCAAAATGTTTATTTTATTTTTTTGTGTTTTATTTTAAAATGCATAACTAAGTAAAAAATCCTATCATACTACAAAATATGACATATGCCAATATTTCATGATAAGATGAAGAAATAATAACAAAATAATAAGTGAAAAACAAATTGTGAGAAATTTGCAGAAAACAAAACAAAACTAAATGCCAATAATCCAGCTGATTCAGCGCACCCCAGACGCACCGCCCACCACCTTAATCGAGGCACAAAGCCCACACATAACTACGTGTTGGTTCGATTCCTCGGAAGAGCTAATGAGCGGTACCGCTACGGAACGCTGCCCAGCTAAGACTGGAAGTGCTGCCGTTGACTAATTAAAGTTCGTCCGCCAGCACCCTAAGATATCATCTTGGCTAATGACATCTCCTGCCATTGCCAGTGGTATGTGATATCTCACGCTAACTCATATGTCAATGGCAGGGACTGGAGTACGCAGGGTAGTCAGACCCGTAGATCAACATTGATCATAATCGATCAAAATCGATCCCTCCTGCCCTGAGTTTTTTTGTTTATGTTTTTATGTTTATATGTTTTTTTGAATGTGTCATTGCATATTTGAATTTCCTTTTTGTCAGCCGTGTTCTTGATGAAAGGTTAAAAAGGCACATTTTGGCAAATTCAAAAAGAAAATCAGTATGATATCAGATAATCGAATGCCGTAATATATACTGGTGCCTTTTTGTGAAAAAGGTAAAGCACTGCAGGAGGTCACTGATAATATTTCTACAGTGAATGAAGTATATGCATAAATAACTGGACCTTTTTGGCGTATCGGAGCAACTATCTCAAACAACAACTTTGGGGAATCAAAACAACTATCAACATTAACAAGTAAAGTCATTTTATATATACATTACATTTACATATACTAAATTTGTTTAATTAAACTCATTAAATTCTGTTTGAAATGCTTTAGACCATCATGGTCTTTTATGTTAAATTATTAGCGTTGAGTTAGAGATGTTTTCTTAGTGCATGAGTCCGCGTTTTTTCCGTAAATTCGTTTAATAGTAAAAATTTATAAATCCCTTGGATATATAGATGCCTTAGGCTTCTATTCCAAACGTGAAAGGTCCTACGTTTCGATGTTAGTAACATATGTACCTTTCACATATTAAAAAATAAGCATTTCTAGAAAATCGAATTTGAATTTTTTACCGTTATTTTTCTAAATTATTTTGATTAGGTCTGTTCAATACCTACATTTTGAGCTATATAACATGAAAAACAGTTCAGCAGTTTTAACTGTAAAGCCATTTCAATACACCAGGGTCGAGCAATTTCTTGATTTTTCAACACCATGTATCTTAAGACAGGGTTAAAAAAAAAAACTAAAAACGCAGAAAATTTTTTTTTATTGATGTCAACGAATTCCAATACCTAAATAACAAAATTAAAACCTCATTTCCAGACCTTGCTGATTTCACGCGTTTTTCACCCTTTTGATTCGAGATTGTAATCAGGTCTTTCAGGCCGAAGTTATATAGCAGCTGTCATCTTTCAAAACGTTATTTTAGATTGTTGACCTGCACGAGTGTCTTAAAAACCAATGTTTTAAATATGTTTTATGTCCATATGTTTTAAATCCACAACAAATTTTGATTTAATTTTTGGTTTTTATTCTCTATAGAAAGTACAAACTACAAATAGTTCGAAAAAAATTCAATCTGCGGTTATATTTACCTTTGATCAAGCAAATATTGATTTCGTAGCACACGACAAAATTGGAATTTCGAAAATAATCTTAATTTAAAATTATACAAAATTTATAAAAATTTTAGTTAAAAATTTCTAAGAAATTCTTATATACTTATGTGTGTGGATTCTTATCTGACGAACGGATCTCGTCTAAAGTTTTTTTCTTAGTAATTTTGTGACAAAAGGAATTGGTGATAATTTATTAATATTATAATTAACGTTAAATTTAAATAAATTTGTTAAAACAAGTAATAATTTGTTGTTTAGGAAAGACATGACTTCTGGATTTAACGTTTTGTAAATAGCACGTGATCAATATTTTAGAGATTTATGTTAGATTTTTTTTGAATAGAATTCAGTCGTTGTACTGTAGAATTTAGCAAATATTACATCAACCGAAAACTTGTTTATTTATTTTAAATAATACTTTTATCAGTTTGATAAGAAAATATTTAATTTTAGAATAGCAGGAATGAAGCGTACAGAAATTACTTAATAAATCCACTATTATTTTTTTTATAATCTTTATTTTATTGTATACAAAGAAAACAAAAATTGAAATTGCTGTTTTAAGAATTTGCTTAAAATTTATTCGCCGCCGCTAGGAAAGGTTAGAACGATATCATTTGAATTAATTTAATGTCCCCTTATAATTTAAGTTTCTATCCTTAGTTATACTGATAACACCATCTGACGGTGTGCGTTTGATGTTCGTAAACTAATTTTTCAGCACTTTGATCTCAACCGCCACTTTTTGTTGTTCCATTCGAATACCTATAAGTTTTGATATTCTCTAATGCAAAGTGGATTAACTCCTCACTAATAAAAGACAAAATTGAAAACGAAACAAGTTGATAATATAATTTTATGCGAAACTTGTGCAGAAAAGAAATATTTTCAAAGATATTTATAGTATGCTTCTCAAGAAGTTCCAAAACTGTTAAGAACAATATTAAATAACATACTAGCAATCTCTTGTTACTTTACAGTTTACGCAAATAACTTATTTAAGAGTTTAATAGAAAAATTAAAGAAAACGAAGCTTTTTTTATAATTTTACTGTTGCTCTATATAGGTATATTTCAGCTTGTTAGGCCATCTTCTGGAGTAATGAGTTAATAGTTACAATAAAATTCTATATATACA
Organism: Diogma glabrata; assembly: GCA_963693315.1. Taxonomy (NCBI): domain Eukaryota; kingdom Metazoa; phylum Arthropoda; class Insecta; order Diptera; family Cylindrotomidae; genus Diogma; species Diogma glabrata. Next base: position 146,011,341 of record OY856186.1, on the reverse strand, counting down.
ATTTTTTACAAAACAATACGGTACTTGAAACAATACGGTACTTGAAAACTTACGCCAAGTGCCAACGGCAAACAGTGTGAAATATAACATTATTAAAAATTGTTAACTAAGATCAATCATGTATGTAATAATTTAGTTTAACACCTCTTAATTTTTTACGGGCACATTTTAATAATACATATTTTTTTTAAACATGTAATGTTTTTATTTGGCTTAGTTAATTAATTAATAAAAATTTTATTGCTTATAATTTTTATTATTATTATTATTTTTTTTTATTCAGTAAAAAGCCCTTGTTAATGAATAAGAAATTTATTCGAAACGTTGGGTAAATAATAATAATAAAAATTACTACAAACAATAAAATTTTTTTAAATTATTTTTTTTAAAGAATTTATTTTTTGAAAATCTTAAATTATAAACCATTTATTAAAATCTTACAGAAACCTTCACAATATTTCAATCTTATGAGCCATCATGATTATGATATGGTTTTGATTAATTAAAATATTTTCTATTAAACACTTTTTAAGAAACAATTAATATTTAAAAGTAGCACAACACTTACATTTAATTCACTCTATTTTTTTTTTTTAATAAAATGTGTTGTGTAATAGGGTTTAGAATATGTGTCACAACAACACATAAATACCTTTTAAGACCTAGGTCTAGACCTGGGTCCCACAACAACAGGCGTTCTGAGGTGTAGATTAACGCTTTTTTTAAACATCTGTGGGTTGAAGCCACCTGAGACTAAGTGTTCCGGCAAACTATTCCATTTGTACGCAGTTCGGACAAAGAAGTCTCTCTGCGATCTGCCAGTATGACATGGTTGTTTCACTGGTTGCGGCAGCCGATTGCCGAGTGGAACGGGGGTAAGAATAAGTTTGAGGCATGATGCCGCTGATTTCATCTGAGCACTGCTGATGACGATATTTGTAAAAAACAACGAGGTCAGCAACAGTGCGACGATGTTGTAGGGAATCAAGTTTTGATGTCAAAGTTCGATCACCTACAATTCGTATAGCTCGCTTTTGAACAGAGTCCAAGAGGGCCAAGATGGAAACAGAGGCAGCACCCCAAACTTGACAGCAGTACTCCATACAGGGACGAATATAGGACTTATAAACATGGAGCAATTGGTATGGAGTGAAAATTTTTTTGCATCTATTTAGGAGGCCGAGTTTTTTAGACGCGCTTTTTGCCATCGCCATTACATGATCGTTCCAGAGTAGGTCATTTGAAACTGTGACACCCAATAAACGAATGTTTTTGCATTCACCTATTGGTTCATCACACATACTAAATAAAATATCTTTGGGGAACTCGGTCTTTAATCTGGAAACAATCAACAGCTGTGTTTTGGTGGAGTTGAAATTGACAAGGTTTTGGTCACCCCAGTCGGCGACTTTATTCAGGTCTTTGTTCACGTTTATGGCAGCGTCTCTCCGGGCAGGATGGGGCAGGTGGGGCAGGTGCGTTTCGCAAAAACCGAAATGTTCTACATATAATAAATTCAGTAGACCAACTTAGCTGAAAACAATATAGAACCGTTACTCTTGCAAACAAAACTTTCATTTTTTGACTATCGTAAAGTTGTTTAGATTGTTGCGAAGAGAGTGTTTAGATCAGGGTTGTTCCTTTACGCGTAATCTAAAATAGATTACATTACATGTAATCTATGTAATGTAATTAATGTCATCTATGTAAATTTGGCGTAATCTATTACTTAATTTTGATTTAAGAAGAAATATGTGGAAATATTGTATATCCCTACTGAAAATTTTTTCGCAAAAGACATGATCAATAATATTGTCAAAAACAAGATCTTGCGATCTTGAAAAAAGTTAATTTATTGCTAAAAAATTTTAGACTTCACATATCAATTAAATAGATTACATTATAGTTTACATTATAGATTACACGAAAATATCTCGCGTAATTTACACGTAATCTATACATGTAAAGTATTCTATTTTGTCTACGGCACAACCCTGGTTTAGATTGTTACACTTCTGATATGCTAGTTTCAAATTTTTGTCAATCCAAAAAAGGCGGAAATACAGTGAATCGTGGAACGAGCGGAGCATTTGGGCATTAGATATGGAACCAGAAGGCCAAACACCAAGTACTGATCGAAAACTGAATTAGGACGAAAAGATTGTAAAGTTCTTTATCATATAATAGCGAAATTACAGTTTTAATGGGTTTGATCTATGATGCTATACATTTTAAAGGAAACAAATCGTAGGAGAATTGACTAATACCGAGTTGCAAGCTGATTTTAACGTGTGATACAAGCCGTATTACGTAAATTAGTCTTTGCCTTTGCGTTGGCTGATTGAGAAGGAAAAACAGGATAGTTTGTTTGATAGATGAAAGATATATGAGTATTATATATAGACAAAAATTATTGTGATATGGTCATACCCAAGTAGGTTTTGCCAGACATTGACAAACGGCCAAGCACTGGTCCATTATTGGTTAACAGTACTTGGCTATTGTTACTGGGCCAATACTGGAACCAATCATCGGCCGATCTATGGTTTACAGAAAATAGCCAGTTAATTGTTGCCTTTGAATGGCCAAGCTCTGGCCCATGAATGGTAAATATTGCTTGGCTATTGTTATTGGGCCAGTACTGTAGCCATGAATTTGCCGATCTATGTCATTTTTTTAAAATTTCACTAGAGTATTATCCCTTTTAGAAATACATATTTTTAAAAATTTCACATATAGCTTAGTTATCGCCTTGTCGGTTGAAAGACTATGGTAATAAAGAAAAGGTTGGTATATGTTTTAATTTATTTTCATTTCTATTTTATTTTAATTATTTTATAAATAATTTATTTAAATTTATGTATAAAAAATATTATTTTATATTTTTTTAATGGCGGAGTACTGGCGGAGTCAGGGCGGTGTTTGCCATTACTCAGCCATTCTTACAACTGAACCAGTTGTATGGGGAGTTTTGAATTTTTTCCGTTATTTTTATTTTATTTTAAATTAGTTTGTATTTAATTTATTTAAATTCACATATGATAATAATGTATATTTTTTTAAATGGCCTCGTCATGGTTGCCAGTATTTGGTCATTACTACAATGCTGGTCATTATTATTGGCCCGTTACTAGGCCAACTGTACAACCTTGTATGGGCCATTGCTGTTGTTTTTTATCTGGCCCAAGAATGGCAACCATTTATTGTCCGAAGTTATCATCCAGTAAAATTATGTTAATGGCCCAGTCGTGGTTGCCAGTACTCGCCCATTGCTGCATTACTGGCTGCCAGTAATGGACCTCTACTGAACCAGTTGTACAACCCTGTATGGGTATAGAAAGTTCACGAAAATGGATTTTATTTTGCGCTTTTTTTTAAAAAGATTAAAGTATAGAGAAAACTCCTGAATTAAATACTGTTAATTTCACAGATTTTAATTAAAACCTCTAGATACCCTGTTTGGATACAACGTATGGCTAAAACTTTAATTTACCAGAAGTCGAAACGCAAAAATATGAAGGGGCTGAAATCTCACAGCTCTAAGATATCAAGACTTCTGTCTGGGTTAAGGATTTTGATATAGTTTTCGGCAAAAAACTTTTATGAGGACATGGTTTTTAGTTTTGGGCAGCGATGTATATCATACAAAACTCTTTGTTAAAGTACAAGTATTTTTTATCTCTGTTTAAAAACTTATTACAAAACTAACACGAAACCTCAATACGTTGCTGGAAAAATTATAATCAAAATTCCAAAAATATTGTTAAATTAAATAAAATCAAACTTTTTCAAAATTCCAAAAATATTCCAAAAATTAGAATAAAATCAAATATTTAAAGTTTTTCTAAATTCCGATAATATTCCAAAAATTCTTAAAAATTCAAACTTTTCCAAAATTCTAAAAATATTGCAAAAATCATTACAAAATCAAAAATTGAAACTTTTTTCAAAATTCCAAAAATTATAATAAAATCAAAAATTTCAAATTTTTCAAAATTCTAAAATTATTCCAAAAATTCTTACAAAATCAAAAATTAAAACTTTTAAGTTAAAGTAACTTAAGTAACAAAAATTAAAACTAGTTCCAGATTTTAATTTCAGAAGACGCTTAATGGCTGGTAGAGGTTCCAATTATTAAGGGAGCTAGATTTGAGCTCAACAGACCGCTTTTCGACTTCCAGTCAGATTAAAATATCTATCATATAAACTATAATCAACATCCCAGTTTTCTAGCTGAGCCAAAATCACACAGTATGTCTGAAAAATTGGAAAAACACTCTATGATAACCCACCTTAAGCAGCTATATGGAGCATCAAGAGCAAAAAACCTAATTGGTTTAAAGCCTCTCCGCCAAGCAGAAAACCAGCAAAAGGTATACCTATATTCTCTTTTGTTATTTTTTTTTTCATTTATTTTTGTATAAGTTCATATCAGATGCGTTGATTATTAAAAAAAACTGATAAATATTGACATACAATGATATAATAAAAGTTTGTGTTATTATCTAATCTATACAATGTAATATTTAACTGTATTTAACTTAACCAAGAATATGACATTTTTTATGAAGCTTACACATTCACAGTGAATCGTTTTATCAGATAATGAACTGTTTGATGAACACAATTTTAATTTAATTTAATTTTATATTGACATATAACTGAATTTAAATAATAATTATATTTATGACATAATCAATTTTAATTTTTCATTAATTTGATAATAATAACAGACAATCGTTGTAGAATGTAGGTAATTGAAATAATTTATAAACAAAAAAACTAAAATAAAATTGATTTGAAGAGGTTTAATTCGATTGAGGTAGTTTGTTAAGATAATTCAAATTGACATGATTATTGATGTTATGGGTTTAAATTGTTTTGTTTTGATGATAAATTTATAACGATGAAGTAGGATTGAACATGTAATTAATTTGAAGTTTCGGCTGATAAAGTAAAATTACCAGAACAAAAATCTGCTATAGAGTATAAAAACAAATGTTTTGAGATTATTTAGTGGACGAAGTAGCTGGGTGTCGTGTTTCTATTGTAGTTTTTATTGTATTTGCTGTATCAAAACTAAAAGGGTTGCCAATACTCCAGTTATCGGTGTATTCTTCAAACATGCAACGCACTCCCTTTTTAAATGAAAACCAACATATAAACTATAGGAAGACTCATTTCTTCGAAAAACCACCAGCGCATCATCAAGGAATACTTCATAACTAAGAGTGAGTGTGACACTGACTGAATAAAGTTACTATTTAAGATATTACATATTTATAAAAAACTTACAAAACGTTTGTTGAAAAATAGTAACTTTGATTCGGAGTCAAAGTTCCTATTTGTGTTTCGTCTATATATACCCTTACAAGGTTGTACAACTGGTCCAGTAATGGTCCATTACTGGCAGCCAGTAATGCAGCAATGGACGAGTACTGGCAACCACGACTGGGCCATTAACATAATTTTACTGGATGATAACTTCAGACAATAAATGGTTGCCATTCTTGGGCCAAATACTGGCAACCATGACCGGGCCGTGAAAAAAAAAATATACATTATTATCATATGTAAATTTAAATAAATTAAATACAAACTAATTTAAAATAAAATAAAAATGACGGAAAAAATTCAAAACTCCCCATACAACTGGTTCAGCTGCAAGATCGGCTGAGGAATGGCGAACACCGTCCTGACTCCGCCAGTACTCCGCCATTAAAAAAAATATAAAATAATATTTTTTATACATAAATTTAAATAAATTATTTACAAAATAATTAAAATAAAATAGAAATGAAAATAAATTAAAACATATACCAACCTTTTCTTTATTACCATAGTCTTTCAACCGACAAGGCGATAACTAAGCTATATGTGAAATTTTTCAAAATATGTATTTCTAAAAGGGATAATACTCTAGTGAAATTTTAAAAAAATGACATAGATCGGCCAATTCATGGCTACAGTACTGGCCCAATAACAATAGCCAAGTAATATTTACCATTCATGGGCCAGTGCTTGGCCATTCAAAGGTAACAATATACTGGCTAATTTCTGTAAACCATAGATCGGCCGATGATTGGTTATAGTATTGGCCCAGTAACAATAGCCAAGTACTGTTAACCATTAATGGACCAGTGCTTGGCCGTATGTCAATGTCTGGCAAAACCTACTTGGGTAGTCGTCTATAAACTATATATAGACTCAACACAATAAGTATCGCTTTATAGCTCCAAATTAAATAATATACTGTTTTATTTAACATACAGTTTCACGTTGGGTTGCATCTTACCCACACTGAACGAAAAAATTAGGTCACTACAAACTATTTTGTGCCAACCGAATTTTTCCTGTCACAATAACCTCAAATTTGGTTGTCTTATCTTCAAATACCAAATTTTAAGACACAACAACTTGAAGATGTAACAACCGAATGTGCTGTCAATTGTCATCATCACCGAATAATCACTGGGCCAACCGAATGATCAAATTGTTTTTAGTGCATAAATGTTTATGGTGGCTACAGAAATTTTCAATAACGCCAGCTTCCAAATCATGGATATATAGTGGAAAATATTTATTATCAATTGTTATAGGTTCATAATTTTTTCTTGGCAAATTCATTTTTAATTTACAGGTTTTGAGGATATTTATTGGAAAAAACAATAAAGTCACCTTACACCTATATTACAAGACTTGGGGGCAAAAGAGAAATTGTTGACAATGGGTGTAATGAATGGTTAAGAAAATTATTTGATATATGTCTGTCTATACTGAACATTGGAACAGACAGTTTTCAAACTCTAATTTTTTTTTCATTTTTCGTTAAATTTAATTTCTTACTAAAATATGCAATTGGTGCACTAGCAAAATTTATCCACTTCTAAGCTTATTCTGCGTGAAAAGTCCTTCTAAAAATCACAATTTTAATAATAAATAAGAAATTGTGATTTTGAAAATTAACAGGCTGATTCTGAGTTAAGAGGTCTTAGCTATGATTATTTTTGTTATGACAATTTTTTTAAGAGGAATATCTCAATTGCGATTCTGTGAACGTTGTCAAAAAAAACCTCATAATAACTCTGATACACATATATTTTGGAGATCTTTCAAACGGCTATTTTTATAAACAAAATTATTATAAAATGTCATATTTTCTTTTTAAATATTTTAAATACAAATTAAAATACCATATAAATTATTATTAAGAATTATGGTATATTACACACATGGCCAAACCGCGGCTCTTTGAAAGAATAAATGCGGCTCTCGAAAAGAAATGAAAAAATTAAATAATATTTAATAATTCATAAAAATTGTAACAAAATTAGAAGTAATACATATAATTTATAATGCTGTTTAATATATAATATGATTTAATACAATCATTTTATTATATTTAGGTCCGTTATGTCGAAGTTACTACTGTTGGAGTTTTTTGCGGCTTTGTTTTAGTTTGATACTACTTAACTTCGCGAATCAAGTTTATAATCCGCTGTTATAAATAAATTTAACTAATTTTATTATTTAAGGTTATACGTTTAACATATTCTAGTGGACTAAAAATAAAATCACCTGTATTTGTCTCAAATTAATGCACAAAAATCATTCTCAAAATCAAAAGACTTTCCTTTTGGATTCGTTTGTCTTTCTATGATTATCTTTTTCTGCAATTTTTTTATAAACAATATTTTTGATATTTCATCTTTAGGCAATTTGCCAACGTTAAATTTAATGCATCCTTTAATATTCCAATTAAAAAATGAATAAGTTCATAATTAAATAGAATTAAAATACACGTGCAAATCCGACATATGCTACCTCAACCGCTTCTACATCTACGACAGTAAGATATTGCCCTAAGGCCTAAACCAAAAAAAATGAATAATTGACCATAATAACGAAATTAAAAACATAAGGAAATTGCAAGAAACAATCGGTAATTTCATTGATTTAATGAAATCATATCAGAAATTTCCTCAAATGAAAAGAAAAACACTATCTGGAATTAAAGGATGATGAATGGATTAATGACTGTATGTTTTTGACTGATATAATGGAGCATCTGCAGTCTCTCAACCTAGCATTACAAGGAAAAGATAAAGTTATTACTGATATTATTCAAACGATTTAGTTTTATGAAAAAAATTCAACTTTTTCAACGAGATTTAACAACAAAAGTGTTCAACTACTTTCCTCGTCTGAAGAAAGTACTCTCTAAAATTAATGATAACAAACTGAGTGAATACGACAGTAAATTAGCAGAATTATTGAAAGACTTTCATTTGCGATTTAATGATCTGAATAATTTAAATATTTCTCTTAATTTACTTGTAAGTCCATTCGAGATTGACATTATTAACGAGGGCTTATCGATTTCTTGTTATATTTTGAATGCCTCAGGAGAAATGGAATTACTAGAGCTACAGGAAGATCACATTCTTAAATGCATCACAAAGCCAAATGCACCACAATCTCCAAATGAGTTTTGGAAACTAGTGTCTCAATCAAAGTACCCCAATTTGAAAAAAACTGCAGATTACTGTCCATATTTGGTACAACATATTGTTGTGAATCACTTTTTTCAACAATGAAGTTTATAAAATCAAACCAACTTACAAATGCTCAAAATTAAAAATTAAAAAAGTTTATGTTTTAGAAAAATTTTTAAGGTATTAATAATTTTTGTTTGTGAAAATATTCAACCGCCATTTTATTGAATATCAATCTTAAAATCAAAAATGCATTTTATTTTATAATATTTTATATATACAATTAATATAAAATTATACCATATATTAATTATTATTTATTTTGCAATAAATTTGTGAGAAAAGAATGATTGTTTTTCCTTAAAGTTTATATAAAATTTGCAAAATTTTCCTAAAACAACATGAGACGTCAAAGTTTGATATTGCTAATATGAAATTTTCAATCGCCATTTTATTTAAAATCAATATCAATATATATCAATATATTATATTTTGTATTATAATGTTGATTCAAACTAAAATAAAATATAGATAATTATTATAAATTTTATAATAATTACATAAATAATTCATATTTAATATTTTATCCTTTATTAATATAATTTTTCGTACAAGAATTCAAATAAAAAAATATGAAACTTTAAAATATGACGATATAGATGACCATGTTTGATGATCTTACGTTCAGAGGTTATTTTTTGACATCTCACAGTTGTGACTGCATACAGAATCGCATTTAAGAAGTTTTAGTCTTAGCCAAGAGAAAAGTCTTTGCTATGACTATTTTTACATCTGTGGGGGTATGTCAGAATCAGCCTGTAAAACTGCTTTGGACTAGAAAAAAACACACCTTCAATCATTACTCGTCAAGGACAAAAATAATTTTTTTTTTTAAATGCCTACTCCTACTCCCTCTAAATAACACTTGAAATTATTAGTAGACCGCAAGATAGTTTTTGTTTAATCTATACAAAGAAGGGGCACCCCAACATGCATGAAAAATGAAAATTCTGCCAATCCGATGTAACTTTGAAATTAAATTGCTCAAGAACTTTTTTTTGTTTGATAGATGATTATTGATTAGTTTATCGTTTGAAAAAAAATTAAATAATTGTTTTTGTAATTAATTTTAAAATTAAAATATTAAAAAAACTTTTTTAAAGATGGGTACGCTAGGGTCGAAGATCAATTGGAATTTAATTTTTTTTTGTAGTAAAATAGTTCAATCCTTACTCTAAAAGTCTAAAATAATCCAAATTTACATAAGAGGCGTTAATTTGTGTTCTTGAGATATTAAATTTTGAAGGTTTTAGTCCAACTAAAAATTCTACTTTTTCATAATTTTTTCAAAGAACTTCCATTAACAAAAATGCCATCTTTAAAAACGTTTTTTTAATATTTTTATTTTAAAATTATAATTACAAAAACAATTATTTAATTTTTTTTCAAACGATTAACTAATCACCTACCAAACAAAAAAAAGTTTGATGAAATCGGTATAGCATCCCAAGTAGGTTTTGCCAGACATTGACATACGGCCAAGCATTGGTCCATTAATGGTTAACATTACTTGGCTATTGTTACTGGGCCAATACTAGAACCAATCATCGGCCGATCTATGGTTTACAGAAAATAGCCAGTATATTGTTACCTTTGAATGGCCAAGCACTGGCCCATGAATGGTAAATATTACTTGGCTATTGTTATTGGGCCAGCACCGTAGCCATGAATTTGCCGATCTGTCATTTTTTTTAAATTTCACTAGAGTATTATCCCTTTTAGAAATACATAGTTTGAAAAATTTCACATATAGTTTAGTTATCGCCTTGTCGGTTGAAAGACTATGGTAATAAAGAAAAGGTTGGTATATGTTTTAATTTATTTTCATTTCTATTTTATTTTAATTATTTTGTAAATAATTTATGTATAAAAAATATTATTTTATATTTTTTTTAATGGCGGAGTACTGGCGGAGTCAGGGCGGTGTTTGCCATTACTCAGCCATGCTTGCAACTGAACCAGTTGTATGGGGAGTTTTGAATTTTTTCCGTCATTTTTATTTTATTTTAAATTAGTTTGTATTTAATTTATTTAAATTTACATATGATAATAATGTATATTTTTTTTAACGGCCCAGTCATGGTTGCCAGTATTTGACCCAAGAATGGCAACCATCTATTGTCCGAAGTTATCATCCAGTAAAATTATGTTAATGGCCCAGTCGTGGTTGCCAGTACTCGCCCATTGCTGCATTACTGGCTGCCAGTAATGGACCATTACTGGACCAGTTGTACAACCTTGTATGGGATAGCCGTTCTTGAGCAATTTAATTTCAAAGTTGCATCGGAATTTTCATTTTTCATGCATGTTGGGGTACCCCTATGAGGCTATGCTCAAACTGCGCACTTTTAAAAAATTGTAAAATAAGTTGTATTTTTTATTTTGTCCACACTATATGCCAAGTTTCAGAAAAATCAAAAATGGTCAAGCTCAAATTTCGACTTTTTCACCTGTGTAGATCACGTTTTTCATCTATAATGCCTTGATCTTATTTATATAGTTTGTGAGAAAATCGATTATGTAGAAATTTTGGCGGGCACAGCAATCTCAACATAAGGGTTCCGTTTTTATTTTCTTAAAGTACGGAACGCTAAAATTCTGAAATTTAATTTCTATATTGAGGCAACAACGTAGGATTATTTTATTTTTATTTTTTATTTTTATTTTTATTTTTATTTTATTATTTTATAAGACTTAATAGTTTAACCCAATAAACCAATTAATTAGTTTTATTAATAATTCATTACAATAATAGATACCTTATTTTAATGTTTCCTTAATTTTAATTTTTTTAATTAATAATTTTTTAAAAAATAGATTAATGATTTTTTCTAACTATTTTAAATTATTTTTAATTAACTTTAAGAAAACAAATATCGAATAATTTTTATTTCAAAACAAAAATATTTTTACAGTATTTTTTTTTTTTAGTAAAAGGTGTTGTGTAGTAGGAATTACAAAATATGTCACAACAACACATAGATACCTTTTAAGACCTTATAGGTCCCACAACAACATGCATCTTGAGGTGTTGGTGGACGCTTTATTTAAATCTTTGTGGATTGAAGGCACTCGAGACTATTGATTCAGGCAAAGCATTCCATTTGTACGATGTACGCACAAAGAAATCCCTTTGCATTTTGTTGCTGGGGCAGTGAGTAATCCCGACAGTTTGACTATTTGCACAAACAGATTGACGAGTTGAACAAGGAAAAGAAGATGTCTGAGGCATTATAGATCTAATTTCATCCGAGCACTGCTGGTGACGATATTTATATTTATAAAAAACAACGAGATCAGCAACAGTGCGACGATGTTGTAGGGAATCAAGATTTAATGTTAAATTTCGATCACCAACAATTCGTATAGCACGCTTTTCAACAGAGTCCAAAAGGCCCAAGATGGTAACAGATGCAGCGCCCCAAACTTGACAACAATACTCCATGCAGGGACGAATATAGGACTTATAAATGTGGAGTAATTGATACGGAGAAAAATATTTTTTACATCTATTGAGGAGGCCGAGTTTTCTTGACGCGCTCTTTGCTATGGCCATGATATGATCGTTCCAGAGTAAGTCATTGGAAATTTTGACTCCCAATAAACGAATGTTTTCACATTCGTCTATTTGGTCGTTACACATATTAATTGAAATATCATTGGGAAACTCGGTCTTTGATCTGGAAACAATCAATAGCTGTGTTTTGGTGGAATTAAAATTGACCAAATTTTTGTCACCCTAATTGGCGACTTTTTTCAGGTCCTCGTTTACATTTATGGCAGCGTCTCTACGGGCAGGATTTATTTCTTCATGCATTTTACCCTTTGAAGATAGGGGGACGAATGACTTGTGCAGTGTACTATCATCTGCAAAACTATTTATTGGGTTATTGGTGATTTGCAACAGTTCGTTGATATAAATTAAAAATAAAGTGGGAGATAAAACTGAGCCTTGGGTTCATCAGCGTTAATTAATTTGGACTCAGAAATAAATTCATCTATAGATACCGAGATGTATCGGTTAGACAGAAAATTTTGAATCAACTTCACAACTGCGGGATGAAAACCGTACGCAACGAGCTTGTTGATCAAGTTGGCATGCCAGACTAGATCAAATGCTGTTGAGATGTCTAATGCGATTACGTACGTTTCACCACCTTTCTCAAGTATGCTATTCCAAAGATGTGCTACATAGTTCAATAGATCGGTTGTTGATCTTTTGTTTCTAAAACCGTATTGGCTGTCATGATATCAAATGGTTGTCCTCCAAAAATTTGGATATGTGTGAATTAATATATTGCTCGTATATTTTAGACAGGACTGGGAGTAAGGCTATTGGTCTGTAATTTGAAATATCACATTTCGTTCCTTTTTTGGGACAGGCTGGACATTGGCCAACTTCCAGCAGGATGGGAAAATACCAGATTTATAGGATTTATAAAATATTTTGGTGAGAGTTGGTGCAATATAAAACAAAAATATCGAATAATTTTAATTAACTTTTATAAAACAAATTTCGAATAATTTTTAATTAACTTTAAAAAATGTTAATTTTGGGTATTTTTAAATAGAAATTTTTGTGCTAGTGATTTTGAAATTTAAACTTATTTGAAACTGAATGACACTTTAACTATTGATTCGCCTCAAACCTGTGTCTAGGAAGGGATGAAAAATGATTTTCCTGATTAATCAAATTTCTTAAAATATCAAGGCGTTAGATATCATTTTAACTATTCTAACACAATTAATTTTGTTTTGTATTTAGAATAACTTCCAGGACACTTTGTTTTGTCCGATCTTATCTATTGTCCGATCTACGAAATTGTTATTTGTTATTTCCGGCACGGAATACTAGTTATGAAAAAATTGCTGTAATTTATTTCTCAAATCCTATTTCACGATGTACAGGAATAGGACTACAGATGTATAACTCATAAAGAAAGAATAGTAGACAAAATAATAGACCAGTGGGCATAAATAAAAGACGCCAGAATAGTACATTATGATGCTAGGACGTAAAGCTAAAGATTTTGGTCGTAAGTGGAGTTGCATCCACATTAAGTCCAAAATAGCTTATGTCCGTGCATCATATACTATTTTTTATTCGCCGCAAGTAAAATATTTTAAAAAAATGTTTATTCTAAATTGAAATTACAAATTTGCATAAATTTTGAAATAAAAATATGTGGAACAAGTTACCTTTGACATAATATTTGTTATTTTTTCCAAATTAGGGCGATGATACATATAAAACTAGTAGGGTAGAGTGTGACCATAGCGGCCACGCCAAGAACTTCCCGTTAAGTTAAATAGGTAACATAAAGATATTTTCTTAAAACTTTAATAAATTGAAATTCTCTTTCTAAGACTTGCAATTAATCGTCATATTTTCATCTTTTGGTTACACTGGAAAGAATTTGGATTTTCATTGCACCATATATTTAAAAAAACTAACGGTGGAGTCTACTTAAAGTCTACTTTGTCAACGTTGCTAAAATTTTTTCGATTTTTATCATACAATAACACCATTTTTAGGGTTTCGTACTTTGAAAAAGTAAAAACGGTACCCTATTGGTGAGACTTCGGTGTCCGTCCGAATTTCTACATAATCGATTTTCTCAAAAACTATAAGTGCTATCAACTTGAAATTTTTTACCGTTATTCAATGTATTTGTCCACGCCTACTGACAACAAGAAAATGTTGAATATTATTTTTTATCAATATTTTATGGACATTGATAAGGAGAAAAAGTTTGTTTTAAGGAACAAAAGTTTGTTTTAAGGAATCGAGTTTGATTTAAAAAAATCAAAAAAAATCCAATCCAAAAAAATCCAAAAATCCGTAAGGGGTTGAGAGTAAAAATTACGAAAACAAAATATTTTTGGTCATGTCAAGTGGGGGGTATCATATGAAAGGTTATTTTTTTTCTAGTCTAAAACAGTTTTTTTTCTAATTTTCGAAAGCACAGTAATGGACTTATTTTAGAAAAAGTGAAATTTTAGTTTTGTCCCCCCCACTTATCTTCGAACATTACAAAAGAAAAATTTTTTAAAAATTCACGGTTATAGGAACTTGGCAATAAAAAAATGAAAAATTTTTTTTGGTCGTTATAATTTCAATTGTTCTTTGGAGGGGGTTGCGAGTAGAAATTTTGAAAAAAAAATATTTTTGACTTGGACAAGTGGGGTGTCATATGGAAGGTGATTTTTTTTTGTAGTTCAAAATAATTTTTTTGTATATTTCGAAAACACGGTTTCTGACTTATTTATAAAAATGTGAAAAGTTGTTTCTCTCCCACTCTTTATCTTCGAACATTACAGAAGCGAAAAATTGAAAAAATTCACGGTTATAGACAGTGTTGTAAAGATTGAACGAAAACTATAGCGGTTAGCTAATTATTTCAGATGTTCCTTAGAGGGGGTTGAGAGAAGAAATTTCGAACAAGTTGCAAAACGACTATAAACATTACAAAAACCTTATGCTCTAAGTTTCAACAAAATTAAATGTCAAGACTGAGAAGTCTAAAAAAACAGTTGTTCAACGAACCACAGACATCCTCCCCGAATCCTTTGCCAAATTTTGAAAATAGTTGATTCAAAATAGCACATTTTCCATATTCAAATAAAACCGGATGCGTTTGCGGCTCATTTTAATTCAAAAGTTTCATCAAGTTTTCATGCGTTTGAGTAATGAAAATGACGCCTACTTTTCAAATTTTCTTAAAAAAACTCAAAAAGTAAGATAGCAATTGTTTATACAAATGTCATTATAAATGGCTGACATGATGAAAAACAAAATGGGAGGTAAATGATCTTGATAGCATTATTTATTCTAGTAATACTTGCAAGAGATGATATTCAGTTTTTTGGAAACCCCTAAAAATAAATGTACTGATTTCATTAGAAAAAGACTGGGCTGTAGGTTACACCAAGATATATCGATTGTGACCATTGAAGTTGAAATCGGATCATCCGTTGTTGAGAGAGCGTTGGACAAATGTTTGTCCACATATACTACATACTGCCAGCTAAAAATAGCCTAAACAGCTTCAGGTGGTCTTGAAACGTAAAGATATTATAAAAATTTCGATTTCAAAAATCGACCCAAAAACAATAACTTTTCATATCGGGAAGTTAATAAACAGTTGACCAGGCAATCTCCTCTCGAACCTCTGACCTTTTTGTCAAATTTAGAAAATAACTTAGGTTTTTGATATTCAAGTAAACCCGGATGCGGTTGCAGCTCATTTACATACAAAAGTTTCATCCAGATATCATTCGTTTGCATAAAGAAAATAACACGTAGTTTTTTCACATTTTGTTAAAAATCTCAAAAACTAAGATAGCAATTGTTTATACAAATGTCATTATAAATGTCTGACATGCTGACAAGCAATATGGAAGCTTCATGACCTTGATAGCATTATTTATTAATCTCATGATATTTGCAAGAGATGATTTTCAGTTTTTTGGAAACCACTAAAAAACAAACGATACAATTTCGCTAGAAAAGGACTGAGCTCTAAGTTACGACAAGATACATCGATTGCGAACATTTTCGTTAAAATCGACCCATCCGTTGTTGAGAAATCGTTGGGCAAAAATTCTCCACACAGCGATATACACATACATACATACACACACACACACACACATACAGACTGCCAGCTAAAAATAGTCTAAACAGCTTCAGGAGGTCATGAAACGTAAAGATATCAAAAAAATTCCGATTTCGAAAATCGACCCAAAAACAATAACTTCCCATATCGGGAAGTTAATAAATGTCTTTCAGACATAAAAAATTTCGCATCTAATTGGTTGAGGGGCGGCAACAATTTTTAAATTTTGCCAAAATATTTTTGACTGAAAGACAGAAAAAATATCTTTAAGACATAAAAACATAACCTAAAAAGATATTTTTTGCTTAACAATTGAAACTGATTACTTGAAAAATGGATTTTAAAAGTAAGTTTTACCAATAATCAATTACAATTAACATAATTTTATTATTTAATTACAATTAAAATAATTTGTTTACTTATTCATATAGATTTAGGCATTTTCACATTAGACCAAATTTTTATTTTTTTGTTGCGATTATCGCCTAAAGTAAACAAATTATTTTAATTGTAATTAAATCATCAAATTAAGTTAATTGTAATCGATTATAGGTAAAACTTACTTTTAAAATCCATTTTTCAGTTAATCAGTTTTAATTGTCAAGCAAAAAATATCTTTTTTGGTTATGTTTTTATGTCTTAAAGATATTTTTTCTGTCTTTCAGTCAAAAATAATTTCGTAAATTGTTACCGCCCCTCAACCAATTAGATGCCAAATTTTTATGTCTGAAAGACATTTCTTTTACATGTATCATTGCCCTTATTGTATCACTATTTTTTTTATTTAGCGTATGGTTTTTTGTGACACATTAAAAATTAAACTTAAAATAGGTAGATTCTTCTATGAAATCTACCTAAAACAAAGCATGGATACACATTAAATGAACTTACATTCAATTTGATTGCGCGTCTTTTAGTAAAATTAAGTAAAAAGTAAAATATTTGAACATTGGGCAGTACATTTGAATATTAGATGTTTACATCGAGCGAGTCTATCCATGCTACTACATCGGGAGTTGCCAAATGGATGTCTGAGATGTCGCCATTGTACCGTCGAATTGGACACACAGTTGCAATGTGTTTTATGGTTTATTGTGGAGCGCCGCAGTCACACTCATGGGACTCTGAAATGCCCCACATGTAGAAAGAATCAGCACAACGTCCATGATTCGTTCTTATTCGGTTTAGTGTAGTCAAGGTATGACGTGGCAGATTGAAACCAGGTTGGGTAGAAGTCGGGTTAGTAATAGAAAGGCCAGTTGTATTGATGATGCCAGGAGGTGTCCCAGACATCCAAGATATTAACATTAGTTGCCAGCAGGTTGCTGGCAGTTTTATGTGGAGGCTTTCTTGACTTAAATCGACAACGAGTGTGGTCACCGTTATCTTCGTGCAAGGGTAACGTGATGTTGTTGGTTACCTTTTTATGTTCACGCATGAGAGCATGCGAGCGTCTGAGTGCAGGTGGAGCGATATTGCTTAACACAGGGCCAAGGTTAAGGGGTGGTTCTGATAGTACTACTTATAGTATGCATCGTGGCAAGCAGCTGGCAGTCAACTTTTTGAGTATGTGTGCTAGTGAGTATGTGTGCTATCACTATGACAACATAGTGGAGGGTGGGGTTCTGTGGAACGAAAAGAAAGCAACTGTTCAATTCATTCGTAAGATGCCAGGGAAAAAATCTAAATATTAGAATATTAGAGCAATTCTTCTAGAAGACAGAAACTTTAAAATTTCAATGGGGGGATTTAAACCCGAATAAACCCGTATGTCGCTACGCCACTGATTTTGGTAATCTGACGATGAATGTTTACATTCGAAACATGTTATAATAAATATATACCAAAAAAAGTTTGTTCCGTTGATTATAATTACAATAATTTATTTATATAAATTATTGATTTTATTTAAAAATGTATTAGTCATTCATCCAGATTTTTCTGCTTCGGCTATTTTAAGTCGAGTTTCCGTAAAGATTTTAAAATCGTAATTTGCCGAATGACAAAGAAAATAAATAAGTGATACTGAACAAAAAGTGGGAATCGCTGCGAAAATTTAAATGTTTGCTTAAATAACTTTAATAACTTTAATAAACTTAACTTTAATAAAATCGTAAAATTGCCGAATTGGAAAATTCTTTTCGTAAAAATGCCGAATTTGCCGAATGGGAAAATTCTTGGGAGGGTGTCACAACCCCCAAAACCCCCTCGGCGTCAGGTCTGACAGGAAGATGGAAGGAGGGGGTTCTGAGGAACGAAAAGAAAGCAACTGTTCAATTCATTCGTAAGATACCAGGGAAAAAATCTTAATATTAGAATATTAGAGCAATTCTTCTAGATTACAGAAATTTTAAAATTTCAATGGGGGGGGGGGGGGGTTTGAACCCGAACAAACCCGTAAGTCGCTACGCCACTGCCATTGGCTGAATACAGTTCAACTGCTAGCACAGCACCGAGACTCCAGAGCCACGCGATTGTCCCACCCGTAGATCAAAAATTAAAAAAATTATTTACATATCAACAAAAACTTATCACGCCATGTGGACATTGTATAAATGTATAAATTTCAATAACATGTAATGTATAAATTTCGATATCTATACAGACTAGATCAATTATTATAAATTTGGTTTGTATATATATAGAAACATTTGTTGCGAGCAAAAAAACTTTGGATATCCTAAAACCATTAACAACAATCAAAAATTTGAAATTCATCGATTTGCTACGACCAACCAATTCAACCTTAATCTTTACATTTTTGATTGATTTCAACTTCCAAATTATGTCTAGTATAGCTCCATATAAATATCAACAAAACATATTTAATTTATATAAGCTTAAAACAATCAACTACTCGAAACTAAAATAATTAATTTAAATTCGAATAAGAAAAATTAAATCAATAATCACCAATAATAAATCGATTTGAAAATAATAATTTAAAAGAAAAAAAAATAAACCTTCAAATTGCTTCAACCATTTTAATTTCATACCAATCAACTGTGCAACAAGTAACAATTTATACAAAATAATAAAGATTTAAAAATTGCATTGAAAGTTACGAGTACAACGAAATTTACCGTGAAATGTTTTCTTAATCTTGATAAATATGAACGTACGTACGTCCTGGTGTCTCTAAATGTATATATTTAATGTGACTTAAGTGCAAAAATATTAATTAAAAATTAAGTTTTATTTGAGTTTTTGTTGTTTATTGAATTATGGTTTAAGATTAAGAGTCGTCCTTGGGTAAGATTATTTCAGATTGATTTGAATAACTATGTTTTGTTTATTTCGAATGTCAGTTAATTGATTTACATTTATAATAATAGATTATGGCTAGGAAATTGAGGGCTTTTTGATACCAGTTTTGTAACTGAGTAGCAAGACTTTAAGCTCTTGACATTGAGCAATTTCAGAACTTTCAGTAAATATTACTAATAGCATTACAATTAATAGTTGGTTTTCAAATAAAAATTTAGGGTTCCGTTTTTTATACGGA
This sequence comes from Diogma glabrata, assembly GCA_963693315.1. Classification (NCBI taxonomy): domain Eukaryota; kingdom Metazoa; phylum Arthropoda; class Insecta; order Diptera; family Cylindrotomidae; genus Diogma; species Diogma glabrata. The sequence continues at coordinate 145,991,662 of OY856186.1, read as the reverse complement.
ACACTATTGGTTCAGGTGTTTTTTAGTTCAATTTCTATTAAAATCGATTATCTCATAAAATATAAATTATATGGACCTGAAATTTAAGATGCGTATAAAACTAACCTATCCCCTGAAGAAGAGTCAAGTAAGGTGTCATATGAAAGGGCTTGAATTCAGTATCCAGTATCCTTAAAAATGTATTTTAGAATTTTTAGCTACACATGAAAAAAAATCTCACAAATCGATCCTAGCCAACAGATAATCGAAAACGAAAAAACAGAAATTGACAGAGCGGAAGTGGTAAAAATTTTGACTATGTCAATATCTGTCAAAGATTATGACAGTGCCATCAATTCTTTAAATTCTAGTACCAAATTATAGAAAAACCGATATCATTGACGTGACGGAGATTTAATGGTCAATGGCCGTTGAAGGAAAGCTATTTTGTTCGTGGAATGCTTTGCTTTATACTAGTAAATACTGTTCTGGCAGCTCCTAAGAAAATAATCATGGTCTCCATGCGTTAATATAATATACAATATCAGGATTTGAATCCGAAAGTTCTCGCAAAAATTTTCAGAGAATTAATTAAATAAAAACAAAGCCTTCCGTCTGAAAAACATTCCTACTATTATTCTAATATTTTCTAATATATTCTAATATTTTCTAATATCTAACATTTTCAAAAAAAAACTTGCAGCCATTATAGCTAAAATTTTCTACCAATTTTAAATCCTTTATTTTTCATTCGTGCCGAAAGTTGGTCAATGAAACAACTGCATACTTGAAAATGGTGGCGAATCCTACGTTGAACTAGGGGACTCTTGTGCCTTTGCACAAAATATTTTTTCATAAATTAATAACATAAAACCTGTTTAGCAAAGCATAAACTGAAACTAAAATGAAATTTAATAAAATAAAATTTAAAGATATTCAAAGCTTGTTTCGTTTATATATTTTAATCGTCGTTTAATTTTTTTATATTTTTTTGTATTCTATCCTTTCCCTTCCGTATTCTCTTCTTTCCTATGATATGGCTACGCTTTTTCGTGGCTTGTGTATTATGTATGATACCCGATGACACCATGTGAAGAATCCCGTTGAAAAACTCAAGCTAAAATGCCGCTATGTGACATATTTGAAATTACAATATGTGTCACAACAACACATATAAACCTTTTAAGACATAGGCTCTACAACATAATGCTTTTTAAGACGTTGATGGACGCAAATTTATTTTTTTTTTATATTTTTCTTAAAGAATAGAAAACTTAATAATAAATCCTTTCACATAATAATGTACGATATAGGGCAATATTTCATGATAGGATGAAGGAAATAAAAACAATATACTTTTTTTTTTTCAAATTTGCAGGAACAAAGCTAAAATTAGGTTCCTAATTATCCTAGTGCTAGAAGCATATACCAAGATCATATAACGCATTGTTTACCTCAAGCCAGTATATATAATAATTATATGGAAGCTCATTTGTTAGAGCAAGCAAAAAGTCCATTCTTTTAAGAAATAAAAAAATTACGTCCATCAACACCTTAGAAAGCATGTTCTTATGTGTTGTTGTGACACACATCGTAATTCTCCTACCCAACACATTTTATTTTAAAAAAATAGAGCGTTATCGTCAAAGAATAATCCATAACTAAGACTAAGGGTACTATCGTTGATTGAAAAAAGTACATCCGCCAGCACACCTAAAATATCACTTATCCCCTTAATATAAGTGATATCTTACTGCCATTGTCGGTAGTATACGATATCTCACGTTAACTGATTTGCCAATAGCAGGTACTAAAGTAGGCCCCTTTGTCACATCCATAGCTCCAAAATTTTAAATTTTACATAGGTTCCTGCGGGCGGGCATATATTATAAATTCATTGGTATTAATGCATTGTAACTGTTTGCAAATCACTATTGCAAACGTGTTGCTGGCTAAGGGCCACATTTTTAATTAGTTTGTTTATCATACTTGCTATCCATGTTTGATTATATATAAGCTATGCTTCTTTGTATAGTATTTGTGCGAATTCCATTTCGTAATTTTGAGCTTTTAATCGATATTATCAACTATCTTTCTTAGTTGAAGAAACATGCATTACATACAATTGGAAACCAATAACATATTTAGTTTATTACCAATAACAATAACAAATTGTATAGATGATAAAATTTGTAACATCATTATGTGTTTAATTCAAATTAAGGTTGCACCGATTAATCGGTAGATAATCGGTAATCGGCCATATCGGCCATTTTGACGATTAATCGGTATCGGCTTTTTTGTCCGATGACACTTCTCTAAACTGTGTCATGAATGTTGGTTTTACCCGTTTATAAATTCTTACTTGAGACATCATTGTATTTTTCATTGTAAACTTATTAATTTTTCTATCATTCCGAACTCTAAGTTTTTCAGTCAATCAGGTTCGGAACAAAGCGAAAAACACTATGGAAGGACTGCTATTAATCAAAATTATACAAAAAATGCGCGGTGGAAATTTTAAAAATAAATGTAAAAATACTGATGTACCGTCCTTTTATTTGATACGCTAGTGGGCTCGGTAAAAAATGTATATTTTTTATAGCCTTACATCGCATCCATGCAAAACCAACAAAAACAACTTTATTTATTAATAACCACGCCATTTCGGGTGGACAGGTTAATTTTATACGCATCTTAAATTTCAGTCAGACCCATAGGGTTTGTAGTTTATGAGATACTCGATATAAGAGAAAAATCATATATGCTTAAAAACATGCAGTCAGAAATATTACCAAACCAGTAAAAGCATGGTTCCGAGGGCTGAACAGTCTGTAGGGTTAATATTGCGAAGCACCTAGAAAATATCGAAAGTAACCGAAAGTAAATTTTAAAATAGTTCAGGACTAGATCTAGGGTGCTATATAATTTAGGGTTGCACCGATTAATCGGTAGATAATCGGTAATCGGCCATATCGGCCATTTTGCCGATTAATCGGTATCGGCTTTTTTCCGATTATCAACACATGGCTTTTTAACTGTTTATTGCATTTTAAACACAATAATTTCAAAATTCTAAAACACCATCAACCATAGTTGAAATTTTTTTTTAAAAAGTATAAGATTGAGGACTTTTTAAAAATATGTATTTCTGCATTTTTTCTGATAACTTGAGAGTTCTAACTTTTGAAAAAGTTAATTTAAAATACTGCTATTTTTAAATAAAATACTGTAGTTACTGCCATAGACATATGAGTTTTTTTTAAATTTTAGCAAACTTCTTGCCTGTAAACTTTTCCAAAATCCAAATTGTTTTATACATCAAGTTCGAAACAAATAGAGACTCATACATATATACATATACATAAAATTGCACTTTTTTGACATTAATTTACGAACTTTGTAGTACAAAATTATACAAAAACTGCGCGGTGTAAATTTCAAAAATAAATGTAAAAATACTGATGTATCGCCCCTTTATTTGATACGCATAAGTTGGCTCGGTAAAAAATGTATGCTATTCTTTATAGCCTTACATCGCATCCCTGCAAAACAAACGAAAACAACTTTATTTATTAATAACCACCCCATTTTATGTGGACAGGTTAGTTTTATATGCATCTTAAATTTCAGGGCCATAAGGTTTATAGTTTATGAGATACCCGATATTATGGAAAAATTCATGTATGCTCAAAAACAAGTAGCATATCAATCAGAAATATTTCCAAACCAGTAAAAGCAAGGTTCCGAGAACTAAACAGTCTGAAGGGTTAATAATGCGCAGTACCCAGAAAATATCGAAAGCGACCGAAAATAAATTTATAAAGAGTTCAAAATTAGATCCATCGTACTAATGTACTATATAACTCAAATGGCAATAAAACATTAGTTTGGCGTAGAAACATGAAACATTCTGGTGAATGTGGCTATTTTGAATGGACTAAAAAGTGTTTAATACGTTCAAAAAGTACAGTTCCTTTGGGGATTTGAAAACTTTGATTTGTGTTTAAAAATTCGGTGCAAAATTTCTTGTTCGGTTAGCAATGGCAGTGCGATTCTCAAAGTTTGCCATTTGTGGTTTCTGTTATATAAATACGTAAGTTTTTACTATTTTCATACCAGAGTCACCATGCTTGAAATAATGAAACAAATTCGTACCCAGATACATGAATCCACCAAATTTGCCACAGCCGACCTAGATATCGGGTAAAAAATAAGCCGAGGACAGCAGATTGTTTTACTTACGAAAGGAAAAAATTTGCCAGAAAAATGCAGAAAAGCACTTTCAACAGTTACAGATTTTTTTATTTAAATATTGCCGAACTATAAATAAAAAGTAAAAGCGACATTTGCATACCATTTTAAACTAAGGTTGCAAAGCGTCCTGATTTTGGTGGATTTATCCCGACTTGAGAATAAAGTCCCGCGTTTTAATTAATAGTCTAATTAAAGAATTCTTTATGAAGATTTGTTACACTCGTTTCCATCAAATAATCGGCAGCCGATTAATTGGTATCGGCCGATAAATATAGCCGATTAATCGGTAATCGGCAAAATTGCTTATCGGTGCAACCCTAATATAATTCAATTGGCAATAAAACATTCGTTTAGCTTAGAAACATGAAATATTCACTAAAGCTATTTTGTCTGGACTAAAATACAGTTCAATACGTTATTAGAAGTACAGTTTCTTTCAGATTGGAAAAACTCGATTTGTGTTAAAAATTCGGTGCAAAGTTTCTCGTTCGGTCATTAATGTCTTCTGTCGTATAAATACGTAAGTTTTTATTATTTCCATACCAGAGTAACCATGCTTGAAATAATTACAACGAAGTCGTTCCCAAATACATGAATCCTCCAAATGTGACACAATTATATATTGGGTAAAAAATAAGCAAGCAGGACTGCAGATTGTTTTACCTACAAATGGAAAATAGTTGCCAGAAATTTGCAGAAAAGCACTTTTATTTTTTATTTAAATTTTTTTATTTAAATATTGTCGTACTATAAATTAAAGAAATAAAAGCAACATTTGCATAATATTTTAAACTAAGGTTACAAAGCGTCCCGATTTTGGTGGAATTGTCCCGACTTTTAAAGATAAGTCACGCGTTCTAACTAATAATCTAATTAAAAAATTCTTTGTGTAGATTTGTTTTACTTATTTTCATTAAATAATCGGCAGCCGATTAATCGGTATCGGCCGATAAAGAAAGCCGATTAATCGGTAATCGGTAATCGGCAATTTTGCTTATCGGTGCAACCCTAATTCAAATACATATAGTTTTGATATACAAATGTAATTGTTTCAGATTATACTTTCATTTTTCAATTTCATTAAATTATATTCAACAAAAAAGTTGATCAAAGGAATCTAACCGTATAAAACGAAATTTAAAGAAAAATCAAATTAAATTGTTATCAACATTTAGGCAGAACCCCTTAAGATAATTATAATGGCCCTGGGGTTCCATTCAAAAAAAAATTGATCTGTTACCTATGCGCAAGTGTACACAACAACTTCCCAAAGTTTCATGATGATCGGATGAATGGTTTATTAATGCATAAACGACAAACATACATACTTTCAATTTTATATATATAGAAGATAGAAGATAAACATTTGATGAAAAATATTAGAAATTTTTCTTCTAAGCGACAAATACTCTGGTGGTAAATAGATGCGTAAGTTTGTTATTTATCTTTACCATCATTTGAGATGGTAAACTTGAAAACAGAATTTAGTACAAAAGGAAAGAAAAATTTTGTAAATGGAACACACGTATTATAAGGACATATGAAAAATATTTTTTAAAAAAAATTTCCTGACTTTCCCTGACAAAAGAAAACTCCTCCGAATTTCCATGACTTTCCATGCCTGGTGGACACCATGCATTTACAAAATGGTGTAATTGAATCTCTCTTTAGTTACCCTATAAACTGCTATTGCTAATATTTAACGAGATGTAACATTTTTTGTATAGTTTGGTTGGATCAATTTTCAATTGACATTACGCTATTGATATTTACGAGGAAAAAATCATTTTTATGCGCCTAGGTCTGGCAATATAAAAAGTCTACAACACAACTTTATTTAAATTATTTTTGTCAGTTTGTTTTGACATTTTTTTACTGTAGTTTTTAATAGTGCTTTATTGGATAAGCATTTAATAAAGTTTGTACTTTTTTTTCGAGTGAACATTATTCTCGGTTTACTCTCAAACATTTGAGAAAATAATAATTGCCACACGAGATGGCAGCCGAGTTAGATCAATAATCGAAGATACCGATCGAGTTGCATACCTCTTTTACGGTATCATTTGCTATCTATTTCTATGAAAACGTCAGTACTTAATTCTGTAATTTCTTATTTCTTATTAAACTTTTGATATACATTTCTATTTTATCGATTTATAATAGTAGTTTATTGTGTAAGTGCTTAATGAGTTTTATCGAGTTTACAATGCAATCCAGGCACGAGCGAGCATTACAAATTTGCAAGAGAATAAAATTCATTAAACACGAACCTAATACTACATTGTATACTTGCGACAGATTAACATGTATTAATATGAAGTAAATTATTTATTCTACTCCTATCACAGTAAATTATAAATTACATCACACTTCCCATGACATGTAAATTGATTATTTCAAATAGCGTGCGGTAAGTAAAAAAAAGCTTGCGGTAATGGATTTTCATATATATATTACCGCACGCTTTTAATAAAAAGAAAAAATTTTATTTAAAGAAAAATTTGATTTTTAAAAATTAAATATTTCAATTCATTTTGACACAGAATAATGCAAAGCCTACCACAATTTGTAAACTATTGGCATTCAATTTATAATTAGTAGTTCATTTTTTCAAGTAATTATATGCGTTTGGACATTAAAACAAAGTCGTAGAAAAAGTATATAACAAATCTCGAGTTGTAAAGCATTTTCCATGCTCGTGAAGCAACTGCACTCGACGCTACGCGTCTCGTGCGCAAAATTTTCCCTCGCATGTAAAATGCTATTTACAACTCTAGATATGTATTATACTGTTTTGTACGAGTATACCGTAAAATGCAATTTTACGATTAAATAATCGGGTGAAAAACATGCTATTTTTCCAATTGAAATAACAATGCGAAAAATTTCTATTTTACGCCCTAAGCGTAAATATTTCAAGAAACATACACTTAAAATTCAAAAGAAAGAATACGTTATGGCTATTTAAAAAAACATATGTAGATATATTTACACTTTGCCGTTTTGTGAAATTTTATTTTGAGAAAACTGTTTAATCTTAGCATTTTTTGTTTGTTTGTAATTTAATATACAATTTAAATTAAATAAATTTGTTGCGTAAAGAAATTTAGAAAAAATAATTACAAAAATATTACGTGAATTAAACGATTTTCTCAAAAAATATTTTTCAATAAATATGCATTCTTAGCAATACGATAGATCAAATACAACTGAAAAACAAAAAGTTTTAAATAAATGAACATAGAAATTTAAAAAAAAAATGGTTGCTACAGAAATTTAGGAAAATAATATTCAAACGAAAAGCTACTTGGATTAAACAATTTTCTCAAAAAAATATTTTACTATTTTGTTTAAATATATGTATGTATTTTAATTTATGCAAATAATACAGAATCTTACTCGTACAAAAAATCATGTATGTAATTCGGGCATAAAGTATCTTTTTTGACTTCGAGTGTCTTTCTCTCAAGCGAAAAAGAACTACTTTACACCCCTTAATACATAAATAGCTATTAAAATTCATATATAAAAAAAAGAAGAGAAGAAGAGATAAAAATTTTTTGTTTGTTTTTTTGTTCAACTAATTTAACGCAATCAAAAAATTTCATTTATGTTTCGGTAGTTTCAAAATAAACTTGCCTCCAGCGAAAGACATCAAATTTTGCACAAATGAGAAACCAAAACACAGAAGTTACATTATAAAAAGAAAATAATGTTCTTCATATCGGCAATTCAACTCAATTGAAGTCATAGTATGGCTCAAACTTTTTATTTATTCCGCCTTTTCACATCGATGCAGCACTACAACACATCACAAATACAACTGGCGTCCACACGATAATCTATAAGTTGTTGCACTTTTTTTATGTATATGATTAATTAATTTTAGTTCGCCAATACAAATTGCAAATAAAACCGGTTTTGGAAATAAAATTGTTTACTTCGGTCTGAAAGACCTAAGTATTACATTCATGAGCCAAAAGTGAAATTCTTACCCCCACTTTTTTGGCATTTCTCCACGTTTTAGATCATAACGATTCCAAAAAAGCAAAAAAAAAATGTATGTCTGTCTGCCTTCACAACCGACGAAATCTAGAAAACCGCTGAAGGGATTTTAAAAATTTTGGTTTCTAAAACTAGGTGGTACCTCAATGGTAAAAGCCGAAAGGACGATGTGTTCGATAACTGTACCGGAAGTGTGTCAAAAAGATCGTCAAGTGTCAAACAAGGAAATTTGCTTATTTTTTGCTTAAAAAACGTTCATTTTAAGTGATTACGAATAGAACCATTGAATTTGAAGAAATCTTGATGGTCGGGATTGGTATGTGAGACCAAAAACTATATTATTGCATTAGAAGTTTGTCAAAAAAAATGTTGTCAAGCGTGTCAAAAAAAAAGATTTTTATTTATTATTTTACCCAATTGTTTGGAAAAAAATAAAATTAATTATTTGTGACATGAAATTTTATTATTATTATTGAGAATTATGGCATTATAAGTTTGTCAAAAAATGTTCTCAAGGGTGTGAAAAGAAAGATTTTTATTTATTTTTTTACACAATTTTTTGGAAAAAAATAAAATAATTATTTGTATTACATGAAATTTTATTATTATTATAGAAAATTATGGCATTATAAGTTTTTCAAAAAATTGTTGTCAAGTGTGTCAAAAGAATGATTGTCATTTATTTAGAAAAAAATAAAATGAGTTATTTGTATGAAATGAAATGTAAGTCAATCGGTTAAATTGTACAATGCTGATAATTTTTATTTTATTTAAAATACTTGTAAAAAACACACTATAAATCAGCTTCTGTTTTAAGTTTTCATTTATTGATGGTTTTTTATCATTTTCATATATTTATTTTTATTAATTTATTAATTAATTTTTTTATTTCGCCTCCTTGGCATCATCAGAAATTATATTAGATTTATTTATTGAACATGGACAAAACTGCAATTACGAATTAAAAAGAAATTTTTTTTACACACAAAAATCAAATATATTAAATAAATTAAACATAAAACACCTAGAATTACAAGTTACTACTTACATTATAATAACATATTAAAAATTAAATTTACAAATAAACGAATTTAAAATACATTATATAAGTAATTATTTCGTCCTATGTGTAAGAGATCCTTTAAGATAATGAAATGTTTGCTTTAGGTGTTGTCACCCGTGAAATTTGAAATGACCGAGAGTGATCGATAGCGTTCTCTAAAGATTTGGCTTACTAAATAAATTATCAAATATTCGAAAATTAATTTATATACCCGTATCCCAACATCGAACCACATTACAATAATATCGAGAATACGTATGCCTTGACTATTGTTATATTGTATGTACGTACGTATTAACTGTTAAGTGTAATAATTTAATACATTTGTGGTTTCTTGAAAATCTAAATTGTCACTCCCCGAGCAGAAATTAGTTAGGGAAAACCTGAATACAGGTTTTGAATACGGTTTTTTTTCGTGGGGCGTGCTCAGGGCCTGGTCAGTCCTACAAGGGCAATCCCTATTAGGGCAATCTGATGTGGGCCTGTTCCGGGCCTGATTTAGAATACCCTTTTACGGTTAACCTTATTTGAATATATCCAGCCCTGATCAGGTTTTTCGTATTTGACCCCTAGCTGATATTTCATTTGGTTAAAATTCACTAGAGTATTATCCATTTTAGAAGTATATAGTTAAAATCGTTTCATGTATGTTTTAGTTATCGCTTCTCGGCTGAAAGACTATAATAATAGTGACTAAGGTAATATGTATATTTATTGGGGATTTTTGAGATCAATTAAACTCAAGTAAGTAAAGAAGTAATTGGAATTTTTTCAATTCAAAGGTATGGTTTGAAGTTTTTTAGAAAAAAAACCCCACTTCACATTTTTCGTGTTTCGGATGAATTCGAACCTTCCTCGTCAGCGCCTGGCTCGAATGCTTAGGCAGACACGCTATCAATAACGTCGTTGAGGCGATGACAATTTCGAAGTTGAAACTTCTTCATCACTTATCTATTTTACTTAAGTTGAATTTTTCCACTGTCATTATAGACTCCATATTATGGAAAATGTTTTTACATTATATGGGATTTTTTGCATTAAATTTCTAGACAGTACTTTGTGTGAAATCATAGAATGGGGAACATTTATATACTAATTAACATCCTAAGTCACGAGTGTATAGTCATTATTGATTGTTTCCAATCAATGTGAAATCAATGACTGACACTTGGTCAATTTGTAGTTCTATATGTTTTAATATTAGACTGCATTGAGGGAATTTAAATTTACTGGGGATTTTTGAGATCAATTAAACTCAAGTAAGTAAAGAAGTAATTGGATTTTTTTCAATTCAAAGGTATGGTTTGAAGTTTCTCAGAAAACTCTACTTCACATTTTTCGTGTTTCGGATGAATTCGAACCTTCCTCGTCGGTGCCTGGCTCGAATCCTTAGTCAGACACGCTATCGATTACGCCGTTGAGGCGATGACAATTTCGAAGTTCAAAACTTCTTCATCACTTATCTATTTTACTTAAGTTGAATTTCTCCACTGTATGTATATTTTAATTTTATACAGTGTTAAAAATTCATATGACTTCAAACAATTTGTGGATAGTGTAACACTTACTGACACCGATGTCCTGTGTTCATTTGATGTAATTTCTCTATTCACTAATATACCAATTATGGTAGCAATATATGAAATTGAAAACAGATTCGAAGAAATAAAATACGAAACCAGTTTGCAAAAAACCGAATTCATAGAACTTTTAAAGTTCTGTGTAATGGAGAACAACTTTTTCCCGTTTAACAGTAAAATCTTCAAACAGAAAAAAGGTCTGGCAATGGGAAATCCTTTATCTCCTATATTAGCAGATATTGTCATGGAAAAACTTTTCGAAACCAGTTTGAAACAACTAACAAGAAAACCTAACTTCATAAAAAAAAATATGTGGGTGACGTAATTTTGGCGATACCCAAAGAATTAATATGCTCCACTAGAGATGTTTTTGAACTTTTCGATTACAACATAAAGTTTACAGTAGAGGAGGAAGAAATGGGATCTATAAATTTTCTAGACATAGAACTAAAAGGTAAAACAATATAGTATATTTTCCTACAAGAGATGAAAACGCTGCTTTTTCGTGAGTGAAAATTTGTTCACGAGACGCGTTAGCGTCGAGTGGGGTAATTTCACGAACGTAAAATGTTTTTATTTCAATTTTTTCAATTTTTTTCAATTTTTTCTATGATAGTTAATATATAAACGATATTTATTAGAAATAATTAAATAAGAAATCGACAAAATAACATTTAAAATTCATATTCTATTTTTTCATGATTGCTTTGTTTAAAAAACTTTGTAAAATTGTATGAAGACTATTATAGTCAGAGTTGGTTTGTTTTAAACACTTTTGTTTTAAACACTGTTTAAAACAGTGCTTAAAACAAATTGTTTTTTTAAAAAAAAAACAATGTTTTAAACAAAAATTGTTTTTTTTAAATATTGCAATGCTGCTTATTTGCTATTTTTTTTTTTTTTTTTTTAATAAAATGTGTTGTGTAATAGGGTTTAGAATATGTGTCACAACAACACATAAATACCTTTTAAGACCTAGGTCTAGACCTGGGTCCCACAACAACTGGCGTTCTGAGGTGTAGATTAACGTTTTTTTTAAACATCTGTGGGTTGAAGCCACCTGAGACTAAGTGTTCCGGCAAACTATTCCATTTGTACGCAGTTCGGACAAAGAAGTCTCTCTGCGATCTGCCAGTATGACATGGTTGTTTCACTGGTTGCGGCAGCCGATTGCCGAGTGGAACGGGGGTAAGAATAAGTTTGAGGCATGATGCCGCTGATTTCATCTGAGCACTGCTGATGACGATATTTGTAAAAAACAACGAGGTCAGCAACAGTGCGACGATGTTGTAGGGAATCAAGTTTTGATGTCAAAGTTCGATCACCTACAATTCGTATAGCTCGCTTTTGAACAGAGTCCAAGAGGGCCAAGATGGAAACAGAGGCAGCACCCCAAACTTGACAGCAGTACTCCATACAGGGACGAATATAGGACTTATAAACATGGAGCAATTGGTATGGAGTGAAAAATTTTTTGCATCTATTTAGGAGGCCGAGTTTTTTAGACGCGCTTTTTGCCATCGCCATTACATGATCGTTCCAGAGTAGGTCATTTGAAACTGTGACACCCAATAAACGAATGTTTTTACATTCACCTATTGGTTCATCACACATACTAAATAAAATATCTTTGGGGAACTCGGTCTTTAATCTGGAAACAATCAACAGCTGTGTTTTGGTGGAGTTGAAATTGACAAGGTTTTGGTCACCCCAGTCGGCGACTTTATTCAGGTCTTTGTTCACGTTTATGGCAGCGTCTCTCCGGGCAGGATTAATTCGTTCGTGCATTTTACCTTTTGAAGGAAGGGGCTCGAACGACTTGTGCAGAGTACTATCATCTGCAAAACTATTTATTGGGTTGCTGGTGATTTTCAACAATTCGTTGATATAAATCAAAAATAGGGTTGGGGACAATACTGAGCCTTGGGGTACACCAGCGTTAATTAGTTTAGACTCAGAAGAATATCCGTCTAAGGTTACCGAAATGTATCGGTCGGATAGAAAATTTTGAATCAGCTTCACAACATTGGGATGAAAACCGTACGCAACGAGCTTGTTGATTAAGTTGGCATGCCAGACTCGATCGAATGCCTTGGAGATGTCTAAAGCGATAACGTATGTTTCACCACCTTTATCAAGTATGCTGTTCCAACAATGCGCTACATAGTTTAATAGATCGGTAGTTGATCTTTTGTTTCGAAAACCGTATTGGCTGTCGGATATTAAATGATTTTCTTCCAGAAATTTTGAAATATGTGCATTAATATAATGCTCATAGACTTTGGATAGGACCGATAGTAAAGCTATTGGTCTATAATTTGAGATATCGGATTTTGGTCCCTTTTTGGGGACGGGCTGGACATTTGCCAACTTCCAGCACGAGGGAAATATACCAGATTTGTAGGATTGGTAGAATATTTTAGTTAAAGTTGGTGCAAGTTCTTTGGAAAAGGTTTTTAAAATAATGGGTGGAATATTGTCCATTCCTGATGCTTTGTTGATGTTTAACTCCTTTAAAAGTTTAGCGACTATTTTGGGTTTGAAGTGAAGTTCATTCATATTAACACCTGAAGACTGGATTTGGGGTATTTCTTTAGGAGTTTCCAAAACAGTGGAGTTCAGAGCAAAGCGTTCAGCGAACAAGTTAGCTTTTCTTGCGGGATCATTGACGATTAAATCACCATCAATAATAGGGGGAATAGAAAATTTTGTACCAGAATTTAAAGAATTAATGGCACTGTAGAAACTCTTGTCAGAAACAGACATAGACGTAAGTTTTGAGGCTTTCGCTCTGTCAATTTCGGACTTTTCGTTTGAGATAATCTGATTAAATATTTTGTTGGCCTTTAGATATTGGGATCGATTAGTGGGAGTTTTGTTATGAATCCAAATATTAAATGATCTACGTTTGTTTCTAAGTGCCGTTTTGGCAGCTTTCGAATACAAGTATTTTTGTTTGGGTTTTACTATGGAGAAAGGGACAAATTTATTGATAGCAAATTGGATGGTTTCTGTAAAGTTTTGAGCAGAAACATTTACATTGTCAGTGTAAAAACAATGACGGTCGAAAGGGAAACCATGGAAAAAATTTTGAAGACCACTCTTATCCATTTTTGAGTAGTGAAATATTTTACGGGGTTTGGGAGCTGTAGTTTTAAGTAAATCAGTTTTGATAACTGATGAGATTAAATAATGATCAGAATTTCCAATACTACCTTTCGCAACATCGACACTCGTAATATCTGGCATTGTGGTAAGATAGAGATCTAGTAGAAAACTATTATCACCGCCATGTCAGTATATTAAAAAAGTTTGGGTTACGTTTGTTGGGGGACCGGTATAAAGCTATTGTAAAAAAAGTCATTTCTGGAAGACAAATCTTTAAAACCATTGTATTGAAGCCGTCACCGTGTAGTTCAAAATTTGGAAAGCGCGTGTACGCAACACTCTCATGAATGAATGCGCACACGCCCTGATGGAGTTTGAAAGCTGATTCGAGCCTATATTTGGAATTAAGCGATTCTATAAAGAGAAAATTTTCAGAAACTTGTGTTTCTGTAAGGAATAGAATGTTCGGTTTGTCGTGCTCAAGATGATGTTGCACGTGGTCATGGTTAGCGTTCAATCCGCAGATGTTTTGAACATGTATTTTAAAATTTTTTATTGATTCATATATGTTTTGTCCCTGCAAATTCCGTGGACATGCCGCTTTATGGGCGGGTGGATTGCGCAAATTTGCTTTACCACATGCAGACTTATTTTTTTTCGGTTGTACTGCCATATATATATCAAAATGTTTATTTTATTTTTTTGTGTTTTATTTTAAAATTCAATATAACTGTTGTGCACAGTCGTGTTTTACCGTTTTTAATACATTTGATAATCTTAAGAAACCTTTTAGCACCTTAAACATCATTAAAATTTTAAAAAATTTTCAGATAATCTAGAGAATCATGGAAATCTTGAAAATCTTTAATAATCTGAGAATATTTAGGATACTTAATTTCTTTGGAGTTTATTCACTCCAATTACATATTTTCATTTAAAACCAACAAAAACGAATATTCGTAGCATAAAACATATTCAAAACAAAAAAAACACAAAAAAAACAAAAAAAACACAAAAAAAACAAAAAAAACTGTTTTAAACAATAAAAAACGCGTTTTAAACAAAAAAAACAGTTTTTTTTGTTTTTTTGAAAAAAACAGTGTTTTTAACCAACGCTGATTATAGTTGCTATGGTAACTACAATTTGTTATTCTTTTCACACTAGTGAAAAAGAATCAATTTTCACAGGAGGTTAAGTGTGATGAAAATAGACTTTTCATATGCTATCATAGAAAAAGATAATAACATGTTGGTAACAAAAACAAACCACTTCTGGCCGACTTCTCAATTATTTATCGAGTCATCCACAAGCTATTAAAATTAATGTCGCGGTCGCATTTATAAGACGAGTTATTCAACTTAGTGAAAATAGATTTCTAAGTAAAAACGAAATATTTTAACCAACAACAATTATACATACAAACTAATAAACCGACTAATTTACAAAACGATTTTTACAGTAAACAACAACCCTTCAAAAATACAACTCTACCAATTACATTGGATTTTATTGATAATAAAAGGCAATGTAATTGGTAGAGTCTGCAAAGAAAACATATTAAATATAATAGGTTGTATCCGTTCCAATAGGATTGCTTGGTTCGGGCATGCTCTCCAAGCCGATTCGCAGTCTGGAATGATTTAAAAAATGTACGATAGTACCCAAAGGAATGGGCGACCGCGAGGTAGACCACGACTACAATGAGAGACAGACGTAACGAACGACCTTACAAAAATCGGCTGCCATGGTAATTATACCGCTGTTGCGAACGACCGTGGTAAATACTCGAAGCTAATTAGCTTGGCAACGCTCCTACATGGAGCATGAACGCAACAAAAATATTTCCCAAAAATAAACGACAATAACATCAACTAACTAAACTTATGCTCTTAACTTCGCATACTTCATGCTAGTATTGATAATATAAATTAGAAAGATTACTATCATTAAGTTTACACTTTACACCAGTATCTAATAGGTATACGTACTATACTTATTGGGTTGACTATGGTCGATGTAAACAGTTATCAAAAAAGTACGACACGTACCAAATATTTGGTAGGATGATTTGCTACGTATCAAATTCTACGTAGCAAATATGTATCATTTTCTCGGTGTGAACACTAAAATTTGGTAGGACATTTAAAATAAAAATAAATCAACTTAATTTATAAATATATATTTATGATTCATGTGATTTTTTTGCTGAAATTAAAAGTAACTACACTTTTTTATAAAAAATATATATGGAAATTTTTTTTTTCTAACCAAAAAACTAACAATGAAAAAGACGTGCTAAAAATTAACATGTCATACCTAATTAATAAGAGTTTAGATGACCGTATCAAATTTAAAAAGTATGATGGTGAAAATGGCTAGGTAGCAAATTAGATGCTGCTGTAAACTTAGTGTATGTAAATCTCAGTAGTTTAATACATTTGTCAACGAAGTTCTGACTTGAAGACCTATTGTTATAAATTTGTACATATTATTCCAGTTTAATCCGTTTAAAATTACGATACACTTTTCCAATTTTAATCACTTGCGCAACTACAATTTGGTTTTGATCACATATAAATGGAGGGATCAGTTTTTATTGTTTTGAAATTTTTTTTTATTTTTGATCTACGGGTGTGACAACCCCGCGTACTCCAGTCCCTGCTATTGACATACGAGTTGACGTGAGATATCACACACCACTGGCAATAGCAGTGAGATGTCACTAGCCAAGGTGACATCTTAGGGTGGTGGCGGATGAACTGTATTCAGTCAACGGTAGCACCCTCAATCTTAGCTGTTAAATAATCCTTGATGATGAGACGCTATTGCTTCCTTGAAGAAACGAGCCTTCATATAATTATGTGTGGGCTTTAATCTTTAAGAAAGACAGTGCGTCACAGGATCAAGGAATATGCCACCGGCTGGATTATTGGCAACTACATTTTTGTTTTGTTTTAGCAAATTTTTGTAAACATTTGCTGTTTACTTTTTAATTAACTTTTATTTTTTCTATTCTATCACAAAATATTGGCCTATGTCATATTTTGTCAGTGAAAGGATTTTTTGTTTAGTTATCCATTCTTTAACAAAAATTATAAAAAAACAAAAAAAGAAAGATTTACGTCCATCAACACCTTTGAACGTATGTTGTTGTGGGACCTTGGTCTTAAAAGGTTTTTATGTGTTATTGTGACACATATTGTAATTCCTACTACACAACACATTTTATTAAAAAAAAAAAAATATAGAGCAAGTACCCAGCTAACTCTTCAGAGGCTCTTTGTTTTTTGTTTATTATAACTAACACTAAACATTGCTAACTTTGTACATTTTAAATGGATTTAAAAAACGATACACTCAACAAATAATATTTAAATTTAACAATTTTTTGAAAAACTTTATTTGGACAACTTTATTTTTTTAATTTTAGAAAACAAACCTTTTAATAATTGTAACCACTTTTTTTTTTCATTTTAGTAAAAAAAAATAATAGCCAAACGCAAACAAATTTGTGTGTTGTATAATTGGTTTACAAAAATTGGTAAAATTTAATCATTAGAAGTGGATATCGTATTACAAATATTTTAATTTTGTAATTTCAATGTTTAATTTTGCAAATTTATTGAATTCTCTCATTGATGTTTTTAAAACTTGAAATTGATTTTTTAGGCATATAGTTATATATGCTCCATATTTGAAAAACCCTAGAAAAATTCAGCAATGTTGGGGTTTTCACTCCTCAAAAATTCCAGTTTCATACAACAATTTTCGTTTGCATCACAAAATTTTCAGAAATCACGACGGCAAAATTAATATAAAAAAAAATTCACTCACCGTCAATTTGAATTTTTTCTTTCTAAAATATTTTGTCTGAATCCTTTTATGACAACTTCACAATAACTAAATCAGTTTGATTATCAAAATTTAATTTGCATTATTTCCAAAACAACTTACAAATATTCACAGTATATTTTTTACAACACTTTTTATTCAACATTCAACTTAACATATAAATAAACGATAAAACCAAATTTCCTTTTTTACACCAATTACAAAAATCTAACAATCAACTAAAACCTTTTTTTACTTTGTCACAAAACAACACTAAAGCTAATAATTTGTTTACATCAATTTGAAATTTTTTTTTTCAATTTCTTTTTTTTTTACACCAAAAAGAAAACGTTTAATTAACGAATCTTACATACGATCACATGTAAGCGAAACCATCAACAAATTATTAATACACAGAATCTGTTTAATAAAATCACAAACAATAGTAACAAAATCGATCGACGTTTAAACTACGCAAAACGAATGCTAAACAAGAACTAACATAATGTGAGGTAATAAAAACAAGGTAAGCCCCAGTTTTTTTTTCATTTTTATTTTTTATTTGACTGTGTTTGTTTATGTTTCATATTCTCAGGTGTTCTTTTTTCAGGTATTCAAATTGTTTGTTTTTCGTTTTGAATCACATCACAAATTAGCTCCTCCTATTTTATAATAATATAACCAATCATTATCTGGTATGACAGTTTGACAAGGAACCAATAAGAGATTGAAAAAAAATTATGATAACTTTGTACTAAACAAATGAAAATTAGAATAATTTTATATCATTAATTATTGAATATTTAATAAAAGAAAAACCAACATTACCACAATAGTCATTTTGGAAAGGGGAAAATAAAAATGATAAATGGGCGTGGTAGGTATTTTATTTTTGAACATATTCATATCAAATTTAAAATACAAATTATGATGACAGAAATATGTTTAATGGTTTTTCGTTTTTAACTTTTTGTTTTATTTACATATTGACTCTTAAAGTAAATAAAATAGCACTAAAAGATTCGCTGTGAGATAAAAAAAAACTTTGTAGGCTTATAGTTTAGTTGGTATTATGAATGAGGCCGGAATTTAAAAAAACATATCCATTTTTATTTTATTCTATTGATATTAGAGCAAGCCTAATTTTTTATATATACATAACGAATGTGACGATGACACACTTCGACCGAATACGGTCCGAATAGATAATTTGTGTTATCACGAATTTTCCCTCTTACTATACGAATCATTTCAAAGACACATGAGTTAGGTCAATTAACAGGTTAACAGTATGTAGTTTACAGAGACACGCACAACCTTAGCAGAACACCGTTTCTTGAAACAGAACCCATAATAGTTTTGACTTTTGAAGGAAGCAGTTTTTGGCAAAATGAGTTCTGACTGATCTTTATGTTTACGGATACCGTTGCAAATGGGATGTAAGAAAATGTTAAAATTATATTTTACCACTGACATACAGATAAACTTGTAGCTAGGAGTTTTCAGCCTGAAACATTGCTTAATATACAGAGTTGAATTAGTAGAATCTTCAAAATGAAGCGACTTTTGAGACGTGAATATTTTACCTAGCTCCCTTTTAGTGCGTTTTCACGATTGTTAGCGCCATATTAGCGCATTAGTCTCTCCTTTTGCACCAGTATGTTAGCGTTTTATAAAATCGCCGTCTTATACAGTTCATAGAAAGTTAATTGAGTTTCAAATACAATGATAGTAAACATTTGCATTTTAATGCATTCTTTACTTGTTATCCATACTTGTATGAAGATTCTTTTGACAGCCTTAACCGCCGAGAGCAAAGTTACTTTAAAGGAATAAACTTAGCCTTGAGACTGTATTTTGAGTTAGCGTTTGCCATAAATATTTAGAGATAAAGATAATAATTGAGATAAAGATTTGACTATTAGGCTAGTAAGTTGCCCATTTATTAATCACAACGATTACCAAGTAATGAGTCATTTGGTACATAACGTTTTATTTTAATATGAAAAATCTAAGATATCCTTATGGAGCTGAAGTTACAGTTTAATACTTGACTTAAAAATCGATTTGCGTGGGATCTGATCTTTGTGATTATCGCTGGAAAAGCATGTAGCTTACAAAGCAACACCACATAAATTTTCCTTTTAAAGAATGTGGTGTGCTTTGTTTGGGTGTTGGACGTTGGTGGACGTTTTTTCAAACCTTTCCAAGTTGAAGACAACGGAGACTTTTACTCTGGCAAATCATTTTATTTATACGCTGTTTGAAGAAATAAGCCTGTCTGATTTCTCCCCTATGAAAGCGTGTTTTTTTTGACAACTTACTGCAGTAACCGAATTATATGTTCACATGATGGATTTGATTTTGTTCAACCAGTGATGGGGACGACATTTATTAAAAAAGAATGGGCTTAGTAAAATTGCGATAGTGTTATAGGAAATCAAGATTTTATTACAACAATTAATCACCCACAATTTGTATACAACACATTTGTTAGACACAATTCTAAATCAGCCAGGATGGAAACAGCGTACCAAACTTGACAACAATACTCATACATAACATACATAATAGCAGTTCTCCACAAGTGAAATATTTTTTAAAATCTATTGAGAAGGCTCCACATACTAATTGAAATATCGTTGAGGCAGTCTATCTTCGATTTGGACTCTACATCAATAACTGTTTGTTGCCATCAAAGGACTTTAAATTTATCAAATTTGAGTTAGTCCAATAGGTGACTTTTCTAGGTATTCGTTTACATTTATGGCAGTGTCTCTCCGGGGCGAATTTATTCGTTCAATCATTTTGCTATTCGATGATAGATGGGACGAATAACTTGTACAGTTAATATTTGGTCTGCAAAACCATTATTGGGCTACTGTAGTGATTTACAGTTCGTTGATATAAAGCAAAACTAAGTAAAACTAGTTCCAAAAGCACATATTTTTGCAGTACATTGTAGCTTGATTATTTAAACTCAATTAGAAGAAACTTGGCACTCTTCTGATCAATCTTCGTTAGGACTTTATATAATTATGTAGATTATAGGCGTGAGCTTACCTTAATATTAGTGACTCCAATCAGGTCGATCTTGTATGGAATGCTGAAATCAGGGATTCGTTAGTTAGCAATTCGTTAGTTTTTACGAGTTGCGGTCTTGTTTTCTTTTAATTTATACTTTTATAAATTGGAAAACTATTCTGCACAGAAACTTCAATTTATTTGCGTAAATTTGGAAAATATCTTGTTCCACAGGAAACTTTAATATGTCAATAACTCAAAACAGATGCGTGAGAAATCTAACGTCAACGCTTACCATGGAATCCAAGGGGAGAAAGAAACGGAAGAAGATATACTAACACCGAGACAGGAGAGTGAAAAGCATTTAACTCAAGATCGGTTTTTATTCATCAAGAAGCTCTAATAATGGCGAGTATATAGGTATTTGCAATCCACTTAAAATGTGGTTCCAACTGATACCAAAAGCTGTTAGTTTCAGCCGCTCAAGGAAACCAAATATAATACTTAGAGAATGAAAATAGAGGGTCTTAAGTTCACTTTTTTGAAGTTAGTCTCAACTTATTTTACTCGAAACTGATGCTTATTTGTTAGAACTACATTTTTTAATCACAAAATTGTGCCATCTCCTCTTCGCACTTTCAGTTCAAGCGATTAAAAAACCAGTGTTTGTTTTAAATAGCAGACTTTCGACTATCCTATCGGCATCAGAAAAACGATACTATGATGAACTGCAACTCTAGATCAGGTCAATCTATATGTGACTCATATTTTAATCAGTCATATTAGTCTTTAAGTTCAACATGAAATTTGCGTCAAGATACGTTGGTTTATTAGCATTGATAAATCACGTAGATCAACAAAATTATTAAGAATGCATACTGCCATGCGAATAAATGCATATAAAATACATATTACCATGACGTCACAAACTATTAAAACTCCCCTCTATCCTGTTGTTATTTTTAATTAAAATTGTTTAAAATGGATTCTTTTTGTTGTTGTTTAATTTTTTCAACGTATTTTTTTTTCAAAGTTTTAATCAATTCACTTCAATCTTATTTGTTTTTTTTTATGGTTGTATTTATCAATAAAACGAAAAAGGACAAAAACAAATTTCTTCTCTTCATAATTTATTTTTCAAAAAGAAAATTATTTATTTTGAATTGTAATTTAATTTTATGCTTAATTAAATGAATAATAATTATTGTGTTATATACGTGCAGACAAATATTTTTTATAAAATAATAAAAAAAATAGTAAATAGTTTTGTGGTTTTAAAGTTATATAAAATAAAACTATGTGTGATTACTTACTTTGTATTTTAATTTACTTTACCAGTATATGATATAGAAAGAAAAAAATGGTTGATAGTGTTATGGTTATGTGATTCAACATCGGAAAAATAAAAATAAATTTGTTTCTTTCTGTAATAGAGAAAATTGATTAAATCGAAAGTTTTTTTGTTTGTGTTTGGTTTTGTTAGCATTTTATTAAGATGCGATGAGGCATTAAAATTCTAATAGATTTTTATTTATGTAAATTAATGCAGGAATTTCGACGTCGTTTCTGCTAGAAGATGTCATAATTTATATATTATATAGTTGTATCTATCTATTAATGATATAAATTGGTCATTTATTGTCGCGCTGTGATTTTGTTAAGGTTGAAGAACGATGGCTTATGATTTAATTAATACAATTTATGGAATTTCTTTCAATTTTACTAAGTAGAACGACATCAAAGACGGCTTGTTGAAAATATTAAATTTGATTACTGAGCATCGCTCAAATGAGCATTGTTACGAAAAGTGTTTGTTCAATATAACGGTAAGCTCTGTTCAAGGCTTTTATTGTTATTCTGCAGGAAAAGTAGGTTTAATGTTAAACCTTGCTAAAATTAAAATTATCATATATGGAGCCCAATTCAGTAAAATCTTTTATCGAAAATTTCTGTTATTCTTTTATTTTTTGTATGAAATTTTATTTTTCCGTTTTAAAATTTCATATAAAAAATAAAAGAATAAAATAAATTTTCGAAAAAAGATTTTACTGAATTGGGCCCGAATACTAATTTTGATGAACCAGTATATTAATGTGCGGTTAACGCAGGGGTTTCCAACTCAAATTAAAGATGGTCCGTATTGAAAATTTAGTTTGTTTCGCGGGCCAAAAGACAAATATTTGTTTAACAAACTAAAATGCATTTATTACATATTGAAATTATTTCAAATTAATAATGTAAATAATAAATTTCAATAATTGGGACCCACGATTTCTGTGGCACGAACTTATAACCATGTGAAGCGGCTGTTGTATGTAAAATAATTAGTTTAATAATTGTAACTTTTAATATTTAATGAGATATTTATCATTACTTTTGATTACATAATTTTTCAATATCTGCCGAGTTTTTTTAATGTAGCAGTTCTTTAAATGCAGCTTTGATGTTCATCTTTTAGTGATGTTCTTTCTTACGATTTAACATTTTTTAACCTCGAACCTTACTATACCAAAAAATGAGATTTGTTGAAGTGCTAACTTTGATATATACGGGTAAGTCCACCTTTTTAATATATTTTTAGTATAATGTCAAAAGCTCATTTACTACATTAGCTGTCTTCAGTAGCAGTTGTCTTGTTAGCTGTCATCAATAGCAGTTGCTTTGGACATCAATCAATTCGAATCGGAGCTTGACATCACCCAGTGAACACATGACATAAATATGACATCACACGAAGGTTATACACATATATATGACGTTCGTGTGATGTACAATTTATGTCATGTGTTCACTGGGCTAATAAACTAATTAACGCTGGTGTACCTCCAGGCTCAGTATTGCCCCCAACCCTATTTTTGATTTATATCAAAGAATTGATGAAAATCACCAGCAACCCAATAAATAGTTTTGTAGATTATAGTACTCTGCACAAGTCGTTCGAGCCCCTTCCTTCTAAAGGTAAAATGCACGAACGAATTTATCCCGCCCGGAGAGAAGCTGCTATAAACGTGAAACAAGACCTAAAAAAAGTCGCCGATTGGGGTGACCAAAACCTCGTCCATTTCAACTCTCCCAAAATACAGCTGTTAATTGTTTCCAGATCAAAAACCGAGTTCCCAAAGATATTTTATTCAGTATGTGTGATGTACCAATAGGCTAATGTAAAAACATTCGTTTATTGGGTGTCACAGCCTAACAAATGACCTACTCTGGAACGATCATATAATGGCGATGGCAAAAAGCGCGTCTAGAAAACTCGGCCTCTTAAATTGATGCAAAAAATTTTCACTCCATACCAATTTCTCCATGTTTATAAGTCCTATATTCGTCCCTGTATGGAGTACTGTTGTCAAGTTTGGGGTGCTGCTTCTGTTTCCATCTTGGCCCTCTTGGACTCTGTTAAAAAGTGGACTATACCAATTGTGGGTGATCGAGATTTGACATCAAAACTTGGTTCCCTACAACATCGTCGCACTGTTGCTGACCTCGTTGTTTTTTACAAATACCGTCATCAACAATGCTCAGATAAAATCAGCAGCATCATGCCTCAAACTTATTCTTACCCCTGTTCCACTCGGCAATCGGCTAGCGCAAACAGTCAAACGGTCGAGAACCCGCGCTGTCATACTGGCAGATCGCAGAAAGACTTCTTTGTTCGAACTGCATACAAATGGAATAGTTAGCCGGAATCCATAGTCTCAGGTGGTTTCAATCAGCAGAGGTTTAAAAAAAGCGTTAATCAACACCTTAAAGCGCAAGTTGTTGTGGGACCTACATCTTAAAAGATATTTATGTTTTGTTGTGACACATATTGTAAACCCTATAACACAACACTTTTTATTTAAAAAAAAAAAAACTAGGGGTCAAATACGAAAAACCAAATCAGGTCCGGCCGAATATAGCAGTATTCAAATAAGATTAGTTCTTAAAGGGCATTATAATTCAGACCCGCAACAGGCCCACATCAGATTGCCCAATAGGGCCTGCTCTTTCTGGCCCTGATCACGCCCTGACTGTATTCAGGCTTTCCCTAACTAATTTCTGGTTGGCGTATTTTGATTTCCTGCCATCGATATCGGTATAGTTAAGCGAAATAGTTAAGCGAAACAGTAACGTTTCAAATACAAAATTTTCTATTTACAATTCAAACTTCATATTGTCCCATAAGCTAATAAAATATAAAATTTTGGATTTCAAATACAAAATATGAAGGGGCTGAAATCTCACAGCTGTGAGATATCAAGACTTCAGTCTGGGTTAAGGATTTTGATCTTGTTTTCGGCAAAAAAATTTTATGAGGACATGGTTTTTAGTTTTGAGCAGCGATGTATATCAAACATAACCCTTGTACTTTAATACAAGTATTTTTTTATCTCTGTTTAGAAATTTATTACAAAACTAACACGAAGCATCAATACGTTGCCGGAAAATTATAAAAGATCATAAATTAACATAATTTAGTGAAAAGATAATACACTCAGCAAACTACTCAAAAACCTCTCCATTTAGCGTTTCGAGAAAATATAACAAAATCACAAATTCATATTTCTATCAAAATTTCAAAATATTGTAAAAATTAAATAAAATCAAACTTTTTTCAAAATTCTAAAAATATTCCAAAAATTATTACAAAATCAAAGATTAAAATTTTTTTCAAAAATTCTAAAAATATTGTAAAAATTATAACAAAATCAAAACGTGAAACTTTTTTCAAAATTCCGACGATATTCCAAAAATTAGAATAAAATAAAATATTTAAACTTTTTCTAAATTCCAATAATATTCCAAAAATTCTTAAAAATACAAACTTTTTCCAAAATTCTAAAAATATTGCCAAAATTATTACAAAATCAACAATTGAAACTTTTTTCAAAATTCCAAAATTATAATAAAATCAAAAATTTAAAATTTTTAAAAATTCTAAAAATATTCCAAAAATTCTTACAAAATCAAAAATTGCAAACATATTGATGAGTTTTAAATACCTTTAGAATGGCATTTCTAGTGGAGAAACAATATCAACAACAAGGGAATTATTTGAATGGGCGGAAATTTGGCCGAAAAAAACCAAACACGTTATGAAATTTTTCATATGTGCCTTCAGGAGATATCGAACTACATTTATTTCGATGTGGTTTTCCGACATTAGTGAAACTCAAGGGTTTTACTGTTTTTTAACGGATAACACTACACCCGATAAAATAATTACCAACAAGTTTTCCTTTTCCGATAATCAGAAATATTTCAATTTAAAGACTAAAAACATATATAAATTAAGTTCATTAAATTATGATTTTTCAAGAAAACATTTAAGATGCTTAATTATAAAAGTCTTATTCTTATGTAAGTGTTAAGATGTTAAAATCATATCAAAATCTTTGATCGTTGGGATCTCCAAGCTCACCCCATTTCACCCTCGTAGCACGGATCACCTTTAATTTATTTTTCCCATTATTTGCGAAATATTTTCTTCCTTATCCAACTGTTTTCATGCTGTTACTATTTTTTACCATTTTTTGCCTTTTTAAAAGGTATCTGCACTGGTCTATAGCTGCATGTGTTTCTTTAAAATTTGTGAAAAACAAAAAAAAATGGACGATTTTGAGATATGAGCTTTGAAGTAAACCAAGGTTTAACGCCTAGCCGAAAAGAAAAGCATTATTAATTTCCAACTTACAAATTTAACTTATTAAACTATTTTTCTTTTTACTAGAAAAATATACGTAAATCCTATGAAATTTTTGGGATATATTAGCATAGCACCAAAACATTGTGAAAAAAAATTCACAGGCGCATAACTCCGATTCAGAGTACTCAAAAAAAAAAGTCCAAGCGGCACGTATATCCGCTAGAAATAGGTAGATTTCGGGACCAGACAGCTTTGTGTACAAATAGAATTGGATGTGTCAGATTAGTTTAGATAGAAAATTTAAGTAGAAACAGAATAAATTGATTTTTGTATATAGATGCAAGGGTCCTTTTTAATTTTACATATTAATGTAAAGGTAAAAGGACCCTTGCAACTATATACAAAAACCGATTTGTTACTATAGTGATTTTACCGCACTCCAAAACCAAAAATACAAATTTTTAAAACAGAATAATCCAAAAAATTTATCAAACCAAACTAAATACATTAACGGAAACTCGTTTATCAATGCGATATCGGAACAGTTTTGTTTAATTTGATTAAAACTTGTTTTAATAACGTATTAAATCCACCAAAGAGCAAATAAACGTTCTCACAACGTCACACCTACAATACCACCACGCATAATTTATAATCAAAAATTATCAAATATTTTTTACACCTCAAATAATACAAATATCTATCAATTTAGGAAAACATTTGAAATGTGTAATCAATATGCATATATTTATTTCAACTAAACCACTTCCAAATATTCCAAATTTCCGATGTAAATATTCCTTAATTTAAAACAATAATGGCTCAGCTTTGTTTTAATTTTTTTTTAAATTTTTGCGAAAAAAAATTAAAACTCAAAAAAGAAACAAAAGAAAATTTATTTAATATTTCTATGGGATATTTTTATATTTTTATGATTTGTTGTTGTAAATGTATGGCGTGAAAGACCCATACATTAAATTAATATAACGCTAATTCCATTGAAACCTCTTGGGTTAGAAAGCTGAAAATTTCCGAGGTTATAGTTGAAAAGATTATCTAAGTAGCATAACAAAATAAACTCAAAAATGAGGAAGGCATGGCCGTTTGCGTTTGTTTTTGTTTTAACAGCCGCGGTGTCTCAACCTCTAGACTTGAACTACTTTTTTTTTAAGTTTAAAAAGATATATGTTGAATTTATGTGTGCAAATGTTTTCAAATGTGAAATTGGCCATTTTCAGCAAGATCAAGGACAACAAAGTTTATTAAATTTTTAAAACAGCTAATTTTTCAGGAACCTGGAACGCCAAGGTAGTTATTTAAAAAAGAATGATAGAAATATCTTCAAATACTTAATGTTGATAAATTTTATTTTATATTATGATTCAAACGGAAGTTATAACGCCCTAGATTATTCGGTTTTTTGGCTCTAGCCACTTAACCTGTGGCTCTAGCCACCTAACCGGATATGACCAGTTCGGGAATTTATCCAAGATATTTTTTGCCGCAACGTATCCAGAAAAAATTTTTGGTGTAGGTCAAGTAATGCGATCGTGAGAGTGCTGGTAAATTCCGTTATAGCCCATATCGCTATATATATATATATAAATATATATATATATATATATATATATATATATATATATATATATATATATATATATATATATATATATATATATATAAATATAAATATATATATATATATATATATATATATATATATATATATATATATATATATATATATATATACATATATATATATATATATATATATATATATATATATATATATATATATATATATATATATATATACATATTATATATATATATATATATATATATATATATATATATATATATATATATATATATATATATATATATATATATATATATATATATTTATATATATATATATATATATATATATATATATATATATATATATATATATATATATATATATATATATATATATATATATATGTATATATATATATATATATATATATATATATATATATATATATATATATATATATATATATATTTTTTTTATTTTGGATTTTTGGCTTTAATATTTTATTAATGATAATAAAAAGATCTTTGGTTGAAGCCAATAAAATCTTTAATCTTTTATTGGCTTCAACCAAAGATCATTTTATTATCATTAATATATATATATGTATATATATATATATATATATATATATATATATATATATATATATATATATATATATATAAATATATGTATATATATATATATATATATATATATATATATATATATATATATATATATATATATATATATATATATATATATATATATATATATATATATATATATATATATATATATATATATATATATATATATATATATATATATTATATATATATATATATATATATATATATATATATATATATATATATATATATATATATATATATATATATATATATATATATATATATATATTTATATATATATAAATATATATATATATATATATATATATATATATATATATATATATATATATATATATATATATATTTTTTTTTTTTTTTTTTTTTTTAATAAGAAGTGTTGTGTAGTAGGAATTACAAAATGTGTCACAACAACACATAGATACCTTTTAAGACGTAGGTCCCACAACAACATGCGTCTTGAGGTATAGGTGGACGCTTTTTTTAAATCTTTGTGGATTGAAAGCACTCGAGACTATTGATTCGGGCAAAGCATTCCATGTGTACGATGTACGCACAAAGAAATCTCTTTGCATTCTATTACTATGACAGTGAGTAATCTCGACAGTTCGACCGCCCGCACACACCGATTGACGAGTAAAACGGGGAAAAACATATGTCTGAGGCATTATGGACCTGATTTCATCCGAGCACTGCTGGTGACGATATTTATAAAAAACAACGAGATCAGCAACAGTGCGACGATGTTGCAGGGAATCAAGACCTAATGTTAAATCTCGATCACCAACAATTCGTATAGCTCGCTTTTGAACAGAGTCTAAAAGAGCCAGGATAGTAACAGATGCAGCGCCCCAAACTTGACAACAATACTCCATACAGGGACGAATATAGGACTTATAAATGTGGAGTAATTGATGCGGAGTAAAATATTTTTTACATCTATTGAGGAGGCCGAGTTTTCTTGACGCGCTCTTTGCCATGGCCATTATATGATCGTTCCAGAGTAAGTCATTGGATATTGTGACTCCCATTAAACGAATGCTTTCACATTCGCGTGTTTGGTCGTCACACATATTAATTGAAATATCGTTGGGAAACTCGGTCTTTGATCTGGAAACAATCAATAGCTGTGTTTTGGTGGAATTAAAATTGACCAAATTTTTGTCACCCCAATCGGCGACTTTTTTTAGGTCCTCGTTTACATTTATGGCAGCGTCTCTCCGGACGGGATTTATTCGTTCATGCATTTTACCCTTTGAAGATAGGGGGACGAATGACTTGTGCAGTGTACTATCATCTGCAAAACTATTTATTGGGTTACTGGTGATTTGCAACAGTTCGTTGATATAAATTAAAAATAAAGTGGGAGATAAAACTGAGCCTTGGGGTACACCAGCGTTAATTAATTTGGACTCAGAAGAAAAGCCATCTATAGATACCGAGATGTATCGGTTAGACAGAAAATTTTGAATCAACTTCACGACTGCGGGATGAAAACCGTACGCAACGAGCTTGTTGATCAAGTTGGCATGCCAAATTCGATCAAATGCTTTTGAGATGTCTAATGCGATTACGTACGTTTCACCACCTTTCTCAAGTATGCTATTCCAAATATGTGCCACATAGTTCAATAGATCGGTTGTTGATCTTTTGTTTCTAAAACCGTATTGGCTGTCAGATATCAAATGGTTGTCTTCCAAAAATTTGGATATGTGTGAATTAATATAGTGCTCGTATATTTTAGACATGACTGGGAGTAAGGCTATTGGTCTATAATTTGAAATATCACATTTCGTTCCTTTTTTTGGGACAGGCTGAACATTGGCCAACTTCCAGCAGGATGGATAAATACCAGATTTATAGGATTTATAAAATATTTTGGTGAGGGTTGGTGCAAGTTCTTTTGAAAATGTTTTTAGAATAACAGGAGGAATGTTGTCCAGACCAGAAGCTTTGTTGTTGTTTAACCCCCTTAAAAGTTTTTCGACAATTTTGGGTTTGAAATGTAATTGTTTCATATTAACTCCTGAAGACTGGGTTTGGGGTATTTCTTTGGGAGTTTCTAAAACTGTTGAATTTGAAGCAAAGCGTTCCGCGAACAATGTAGCTTTCCTTGCAGGGTCAGTAATGATTGAGTCACCATCAATGATAGGAGGGATAGAAGATTTAGTACCACAATTTAAAGAATTAATGGCACTGTAAAAACTTTTGTCAGAAATTGACATACTCGAAAGTTTTGCCGCTTTCGCTCTGTCAATCTCTGCTTTTTCGTTTTCGATTATC
Organism: Diogma glabrata; assembly: GCA_963693315.1. NCBI lineage: Eukaryota > Metazoa > Arthropoda > Insecta > Diptera > Cylindrotomidae > Diogma > Diogma glabrata. Next base: position 145,960,676 of record OY856186.1, on the reverse strand, counting down.
TGGTTTGATATTTTATTAGCCTTTAAATATTGGGATCGATTATCAGAGTTCTTTTTGTGAATCCAAATATTAAATACTCTACGTTTGTTTCTAAGAGCCAATTTGGCTGCTTTCGAAAACAAATATTTTTGAAAAGGGAACGAATTTGTTAATACCGAATTGAATGGTTTCAGTAAAGTTTTGAGCAGAAACATTTACATCGTCAGTATAAAAACAATGACGATCAAAAGGGAAACCTTGAAAAAAACTTCGGAGACCATTGGTGTCCATTTTTGAAAAGTGAAATATTTTACGGGATTTGGGAACTCTAGTTTGTAGCAAATCAGTTTTGATAACTGATGTGATTAGATAATGGTCAGAATTTCCAATACTACCCTTATTGACATTGACACTCGTAATATCTGGCATAGATGTGAGATAACGGTCTAAGAGAAAACTTTTATCACCGCCATTACGAGGAGTGAAAGTTGGGCTTTTTACAATCTGCGTCAGGTCGTGCGAATTATGTGTTTTGTTGTGCCGTAAAACTTTTTAAAAAGTTTTATTTTTATATAAACTATCTTCAGATAATTTATTTTAACTTAACTAATAATTAAAACAAACACTATTTCAACTATTAGGAAGGAGAATAAATATTTGTAACACTCACTATATAACTTTCGTTACCAAGTAATTTTATTTAATAAAATTTCTGAAGTATTACTATTCGATCTTTACTTATGAAAGACTCGAAATATTCTGTTTAATCAAACTTGTTCTGATTTGATCTAACTTATTCTGACTTACAAATTATTGGTTTTACTTCTATTTATATGATTTTTGTTTATGTTTATATCTTAACTAATAACAATGGTTTTCATTTATTATTTCTAAAAAGACAAGTGTTTATAGATATTATATTTCATTTATATTATTCATGATAAAACTTGATTGTTTATGTTTTCAAGTTGATTCTTGTTCGATCGATATAATAATTCTTAAGATCGAACAAGTGTTCAAAGATATTAAATTTCTTATGGAATCATTTTAATTACTTTAAATTTAAATTGTTTGGGTTAACAATAATTTATATTGTTTAAACTAAATTCAACCACTTATCAAAACAAATATATTTTTATTACTTTAAAATGAAATTATGGATTTAAGATTTATGTTTTTAGAAAAGAATTGCTTCATGAGCATTTTTAATAATTGGAATTGTTTTTACTTTATTATTCTTATCATTTAATATTTCGAAATTATTTATGGGGTATTTTATAATATCAGAATTATGTAAAGGGTGATTTATAATATCATGTTTGTTAAGTGGGTGTACATTCTGATGGAATGTAACTCTCCCTTCGTTGGATTTAGAATTCTCCTGGATTCTACTATTTATTTTAATTTTAAATTTTTGTTGTTTACAAAATAAAAACATTGTTATACATATTATTATAATTATCATTATTAATCCTAAACTTATACCAGAGTATGTAATAATTTTATTGAATTTTAATTCTTTTATTTCTTTAATATTATTTCTGGTTTCTAAAATTATTTGTTCAAAAGATAGTGTACTTTTGTTTGACTTATATTCTAAATTTGGTATAATATATTTATTTTTTATTTCTTTAATATTATTATTAAATGTTTTGTTATCTATATTAATTATACAATTATAAAATTTTATAAAATAATTTCCATATAATTTATACTTTCTTTCATCACAATTTGATGTTAAACTTATATTTTTTGCTAATTGAATTAATATACTACTATCATCTATATTATAAATTTCGTTATTACAATTTTGTATATTTAAGCAATTTCTTGATATAATGCAATGTTTTAAATTATTTAATTGGTTAAAAGATTTAATTTCGTCATATTCATAATAATTATTTTTGTATTCTAATGATTTCGTAACTGGGTAATTTATTTGATTACAATTTTTATCATTATTCGATAATGGTAATATTATCTTTTTATTAATATCAATCATTTCATATGGTATTTTAACTAAAAATATCAATTTATTTGTTTCTGTTCTTGAAAAACCTACTTTTAAATGTTTTAATTTGTCTGCGTCTATATTATAGTCAATTATTTCCTCGTGGGTAAGTAAAGATGGGTGTATGACGTTAAGATTTGAAAATATTATATTGTCTTGAAGTTCATTAATAATTTTGTCTGTTTCTTGAATTCTCATTTGAATATCGATTACCGTTAATTTAATTATAGATTCATCTACTTTAGTTTTTACAAATTGTTGGATTAACTTTCTATCATTTTCAATTGAACTGAGTAAAGTATTTAGAGATTTATTAAAATTGTCATTTATTTTGATTTGCTCATTTAAATTTGTTATCAGATTATGATTGTTAGATTCTATTACTTCTAAATGTTCATTTATTAATTGTCTGTCTTCATCGTCCATTGTTCCTGTTATCCATTTATTTATAGTTCCTATAGCATTAATTAAGCCTCGTTTTTGAATTATATGATTTCCTTTTTTCAATGTATTAAATTTAATTAAAAGTTCGTCTAAGCTTTTTAGTAATGGTAAACTGAAATTATTTGGTATATATGCTACACTTTTTATTGTTTGTTTTATTACAAGATCTAATTGTTGTAAATCAATTATGTGTAATGAATAATTATATGTATTGGGTATTAATATTTCATTTTTTGTATAATTGTATATCCATTATTTGATTCAATTTTTTCAACTATCAGATGAGCTTGAGAGATTGTTGGTGACAATGCTAGTGTCAGTATTGTCAGAAATATCATCATTGATATCTGCAAATTTCAAAGGTCGTTTAATATTAATAGGATGAATATTTGTCAAGTTATGTTTTCTGAATTTAGGTAGATCTTTATGTCTTGGAGATTTATAATTTTTAATGTAACCTACTTTTCTATTTTCTATATATGTTTCGCGATTTTTATTAAATTTATTTAAACGTTTTGATTGTGCATTTATTAAATTAGTGTGAATTTGTTCTCTTTCAATATTATTTTCTTCTACTTGGATTGGGCTTGCTTTAATTGTTGTATGAAATTGGTTATTATTACATTTAATTGCTTCAAGCATTTGAAGTCGAATAGGGCTCGGTTGATCTATATTTAAGATTCTCAATTTTTCTGTAATTGTATTATTTAAGCGTTCTATGTCTGCGTTACCTGTATGACTATTTGGTTTTACAAGGTGTAAATCTATATTTTCTAGTTTTAAAAATTCTTTAATATTAACATGTTTGAATTCATTGTCTGCTATTAATTTAATTGGTTTCTTATGATTTATATATATTTTAAGTTTTTCTATAATTTCTGTATGATTACGATTTTCTATTGGATATGCCGTAGCAAATTTGGAAAATTTATCTATAAAGATAAGAAATGTTTGTCTTTTATTTGTATATGTGTCTACATGTATTATTTGATTTTTGTCGGTTGGAATCTCTGTTTTCATAAATTTGGGTTTGATTGGGTTTCTATCATATTTTCCTGCATTACAAATATCACAATTATTGGTTATTTTGTTTATCATTAATTTAAGATTTTTATTATATATTTTCATTTTAAGATTTTCATATAAAGCTATAATTCCTGGATGTTTTTGTTTTTTATGTTCCGTCGATAAAATTTTTATAAGTCTTTCTTCTAATAAAATGTCTAAAGCAAAATGTGTACATTTTATAAATTTAGTATTTGGAAATTCTGTTATTAATATTTGTTGGATAACATTAAATTCTCTGTCATTTATGTCTGTATATATTGCAATTCTACTATTTGAAATGTATAATTTTAATTTATTAATTAATTCTGAACGATTTAAAAAAGGGTTAATGTTTATACGTCTATTTCCTAAAATTTGTTCATATTCATTTGTAAAATTTTCGCTAAAGATTAATTGAGTTTTGAATCGGTTTACAATTGTTTCTAAAATTGGTATGTGATCGTTTTGTTGTTCTACTTGAGAATGAACTGTGGGTATGAGTGATATGTTATCTAAATTTTGATTAACGTTTATTTCTAAAAATTTGTTTTGTCTCCCTTCGTTCGTTTTGGGATTACCTTTTAGTTTATTAATTTCATTTCTAAACTTCAATTGGTTTATATAATCTATTGTATCTATATTATTAGTTTCATTTACTTTATTTATTTGTAATATATTTTCATTTTCATTTCTTTTAATATTTCTTTCATTTTCTTTAAATAAATTGTTTAAATTATATATATCGAATTCATTATTTATTTTTATATCTATTTCATTATTATTATCAATATAATTTATTTCGTTTTCTTCATTATTATTATTATTTTTATTAATTATTACTTCATCATTTTTATTATTAAATATTTCATTTTTATTTTCATTTTTAAATTCAATTTCTATTTTATTTATTTCGCAATTATCTGCATTAATTCTACTTAAAAAATCTGCAATTTTATTTTCTTTTCCTTTAATATATTCAATTTTTATATTATATTCACCTAGAGATAAGATCCATCGTTGTAATCTAGCGTTTAAATCTTTTCCTAAAAATTTTGTATGTAACCATTTAAGTGGTTGATGATCTGTTTTTAATTCAAATTCGCGTCCATAAAGGTATGGTCTAAAGTATTTTATTCCCCACACAACTGCTAATAATTCTTTTTCTGTCGTACTGTATCTAATTTCATGTTCGTTAAGAGTTCTACTTGCATAAGCTATGGGATGATTATCTTGAAGTAATACAGCTCCAAGTGCATACTGACTTGCGTCTGTATTTATTTTAAATGATTTATTGAAATCTGGGTATTTTAAAATAGGATGGGTTGTTATTAGAGTTTTTAATTGTTCAAAAGAATTTATATATGAAGGGTCATGAACATTTATTTTTGTTTGTTTCTTGAGATATTTGGTCATTGGTTGTGCAATTTTTGCATAATCTTTAATAAATTTGCGATAAAAACCGGTGATGCCTAAAAATGATTTTATTTGTTTCTGGGTTGAGGGTAATTTTAAATTAATTATATTTTGAATTTTATTGGGGTTAGGTTTAATACCTTGTGTTGTTAAAACATGTCCTAAATATTCTGTTTCTTTACAGAAAAAATTACATTTGTCTATTTGAATTTTAAGATTGGCTTCTCTTAATTTATTAAATATTTTATTAATATTATCAATGTGCTCTTGTAATGAAGAACTGAAGATAAGTATGTCGTCAAGATATACTATACATATTTTATTGATATATTTACGAAGAACTGAGTTCATTAATCTTTGAAAAGTGGCAGGTGCATTCTTTAATCCGAATGGCATCCTTAAATATTCGTAGTGTCCAAATGGGGTTGAGAAAGCTGTTTTTTTCTGATCTTCCTCTTTCATTAGAATTTGATGAAATCCTTTGGCTAAATCCAAAGTTGTAAAGTATTGAGCTCGTCCTAATTTATCTAATATATTTTCTATATTTGGGATTGGGAATTTGTCATCTATCGTTTGTTCGTTAAGTTTTCTATAGTCGATTACAATTCTATACTTTTTTATTTTTGAATTGTCCATTTTCTTTGGAATAATCCATAAAGGTGAGTTGTAGGGTGAGTTAGATTCTTGAATTATATTTTGGTTTAACATTTCATTGATTTGTTTCTCTATTTCTTTTTCGTGAATTAAGGGATATCTATAAATTTTATTATATATAGGGTTCTCGTTTTTTAATTTTATCTCATGAGTAATCTCATGGGTAAAGGTCAAATTTTCACCTTCATTAAAAAATAAATCCTTATTATTAGCTAATAGATTTTTTAAAATTTCTTTTTCTTCTTCATTTAAATGTTTTTCATTAATTTTGTTAAAAATTTCGTCTTTCGAATTAGTAATTGGTTCAAGATGATTTATTTCATTTATAAGTTGTACTGGATAATATTTATTTTCAAATGGGATTTTATATTGATTAAAAATTTCTAAATATTCATTATTTATATTAACTATGGCTTCGAATGGTTTGAGAAAATTAAGACCTATAATAGCGTCATATTTATAACTTTGTAAGGGAAATATTTTCCATTCTAGAGTTCCTAGTTTTTTAAATTCTAAGGGTATTGGTGTAATCATTGTATGAGTTACTAAATTAGTTCCTCCTAGTGAATTAAATTGGATTGGATTATCTATTTTATAAATTTTATAGTTAAGAACATTTGGTTTTATTATACTAGTGTCTGATCCAGTGTCTATTAAACATATAATTGAAATTTTGTCAATTGTCACTTTTATTAAGGGAAGTTGATTATCGGTGGTACGTCGATAAAATTTACATCATTATTAATTTGATTTGTTTGATTAATAGTATCAATTTCCATTGGTATAGGTTGTAAATGATTATTATTATTATTATTATTATTATTTAAAATACCAAATCTATGTTGATTTCTGTTAATATGGTGATAATTTTCTTGTGGATTAGGATATCTATATTGTTTTGAGTAATTTAAATTTCTAAATTGTCTCGAATTATTTATATTATTTTGAAAATTTCCCGAATTATTTCGATATTGTCCCGTATTATTTCGATATTGTCCCGAAAAATTATTGTTATTATTATGAATACGTGGAATATTGTTATTATAATTATTAACATGATTATTGTTTGGAATATTTGGAATTAATTTGTTTCTATTAAATTGATTTTGAAAATTTGGTTTTAAATTAAATTTTGTATTTAAATTATATTTATTAATTTTATATTCATTTTTTATGATGTCACTACTGTAATATACTTCTGTTTTTGAATAAAAATAATCTAATTCAAATAAATTTTTGTTTTCGTCAATATGAACTGAAAATGTTGGTATTAATTTACTCTTTAAAATATTAACTAAATCTTTATCGATTGAATCATAAGTATAATGGTCTAATTCATTAAAATCACAAATTTCATTACAGTTACTTTTTATTGTATTTAGTTTATTAAATAAATCTTTAAAATTAAATACCTTTAATTCCTTCGCTGAAAATGTTAGTTGATGTATTGTTCCTTTTGGTCGAAATCTTGTTTTTAATTGTGAGACGATTGTATCCCAGGTTCTGTTTTCTTCAGGTATTTCATGAATTGCCTCCTTTGCCTTGCCATTTATTTTGTTGTGAATTAATTTCTTTAAGCAATAATGTTTTAATTCGTTGTTGTTTTCTCCACATAGACTTTCCACATCTTCTACTGTCCTCAAAAATGATTTCAATTTATAGTTATCTTCACCGTTGAATGGTGTAATTTCATTAAAATTACGAATGATTTGATCCTTTGTTAAATCAAATCTTGTTATTTGCATTGTATTTAGATTATGTTCATGCTGCTCTACTTGTTGAGTCAGGTTTTGAACTTGTGTGATTAATGCTTCAACGTGTTCCATGTTGTTGAATCGATTTTTAAAAAATTGGTTGTTTCGTTTAGAATTAATTTTTGCTATTATTTTTAACTTTATTAAATTTTAATTTATGTTTTGGATTTATCACTTTGTTCGTATATTCACTTTTATTTTTCAATTTAATTTTATTTAATATTTAACTTTTATTTAACTTTTATTTCACTTTAATGTATAAAAATATTTCTTACTTTAATTTCTGCTGCTCCTTTCTCTCTTGTTTTTCGTAGTTTTCTGTAGTTTTTCGTGGTTGTTTCTGCGATAATACTGATTTTTAGTTTAACATTGTTAACTCCACTAGAACTTTTCACTTTTTAAATTTTATAGGTAAAATTTAATAAAACAATTTTTGTGTCTTTTATCTTTGGATAAAAGGTATTGGTTCAATTATCAACTGCGCCAATTATGTGTTTTGTTGTGCCGTAAAACTTTTTAAAAAGTTTTATTTTTATATAAACTATCTTCAGATAATTTATTTTAACTTAACTAACAATTTAAAACAAACACTATTTTAACTGTTAGGAAGGAGAATAAATATTTGTAACACTCACTAATATAACTTTCGTTACCAAGTAATTTTATTTAATAAAATTTCTGAAGTATTACTATTCGATCTTTACTTATGAAAGACTCGAAATATTCTGTTTAATCAATCTTGTTCTGATTTGATCTAACTTATTCTGACTTACAAATTATTGGTTTTACTTCTATTTATATGATTTTTGTTTATGTTTATATCTTAACTAATAACAATGGTTTTCATTTATTATTTCTAAAAAGACAAGTGTTTATAGATATTATATTTCATTTATATTATTCTTGATAAAACTTGATTGTTTATGTTTTCAAGTTGATTCTTGTTCGATCGATATAATAATTCTTAAGATCGAACAAGTGTTCAAAGATATTAAATTTCTTATGGAATCATTTTAATTACTTTAAATTTAAATTGTTTGGGTTAACAATAATTTATATTGTTTAAACTAAATCCAAACACTTATCAAAACAAATATATTTTTATTACTTTAAAATGAAATTATGGATTTAAGATTTATGTTTTTAGAAAAGAATTGCTTCATGAGCATTTTTAATAATTGGAATTGTTTTTACTTTATTATTCTTATCATTTAATATTTCGAAATTATTTATGGGGTATTTTATAATATCAGAATTATGTAAAGGGTGATTTATAATATCATGTTTGTTAAGTGGGTGTACATTCTGATGGAATGTAACTCGTGTGCTTTTATTAGATTAAAATCAATCGATACATTAGGTATACTTGTATACTGTATCGTTTTTAATATTAATCTGAATAACACGTTGATCGCATGGTCTTGTACCGGCGATGGATCTTTCAAATGTCTGCCCTATCAACTATTGATGGTAGTATCTAGGACTACCATGGTTGCAACGGGTAACGGGGAATCAGGGTTCGATTCCGGAGAGGGAGCCTGAGAAACAGCTACCACATCTAAGGAAGGCAACAGGCGCGTAAATTACCCAATCCCGGCACGGGGAGGTAGTGACGAAAAATAACAATACAGGACTCAATCCGAGGCCCTGTTATTGGAATGAGTACACTTTAAATCCTTTAACAAGGAACAATTGGAGGGCAAGTCTGGTGCCAGCAGCCGCGGTAATTCCAGCTCCAATAGCGTATATTAAAGTTGTTGCGGTTAAAACGTTCGTAGTTGAACTTGTGTCAAGCACAGGTAGTACACCATAACTGCGTTAGTACAATACTTTGATGCTATGACGTATTACTGTAGTGATATAAGCTGAAGATTCTTTGAATTAGAGGTTATTGGTTATGTTATTCAATACCATTCAAAGAAGTTCAGAAGTTCACAATTCTTTATTGTTTGATTTATTTTTGGAAGCTCCTGATCAAAGTTTATGTAGAACACCACCGTACATCACTGCTAAACAACTTATTTCACAAAATTTTAACTCTGAAGAATTCTGGCTGATGTCTTGGAACAACAACCTTCCATTAAATGGTACATTTGTTCAAAACCCTAATGTGAAATTAAATGGTTTTGAACTAAAAAGAAATGATTGGGTGAAATTAAATCGTATTAGAACAGGCTATGGTAGATCAAACTATACATTACATAAATGGGGTCTGGTGGATTATCCATCATGTGAATGTGGTAAGGAATTTCAGACAGTCAATCACATATCTCAAGAATGTAACTTAACTAAATTCAATGGATGTTTTGAAGAGGCTTTTTGTTTATCTGATCAATTTATTGATTGGTTACATGGACTGAAAAATAAAATTTAATGTATTTTGATGTTGAATAAACCGTACGATTAAAAAAAAAAAATTAGAGGTTTATTCACGTGTAAATCTGTTTCAGTGCTCTTAATCGAGTGCTGTTGTAGAACAGTACAATTTTTTTTTTTTTTTATTCAATGTTAGGCATGTTTAGTGTTAACCAATGTAGATCAACGTCTCTGAATATCCGAAGATACCATGCTAACTAGGGAACTAGGGGCTCGAAAGTATTATTCAAATTTCTTTGAGGAATTTATTAACGTTAATCTTAAAGTTTTGAGGATTAAAATTATCAGGAATGACCCACGCCGGTAAGGCATTCCAGAGATGAGAAACTCTGTTAAAAAAATCGAGTTGAAAAGCGACAGTTCTACACCTTGTCACTTGAACCGTAAAAGGATGGGCTGCTATTGATGCTCTGGTGTAACGTGCGAAGTTTGCTGGTTCAGGCAAAATCGATTTGATCTCCGCAGACGTCCGTTCGTCCATAATATACTTGTAAAAGACCGTCAAATCAGCGACGTCTCTTCTATGTTGCAAGGAATCAAGATCGTTAGTAAGAGTTGAGTTACAGATCAATTTAACAGCTCTCCGCTGTATAGAATCAAGACATTTCAAGCTACTTATGTAGGCTCCACCCCATATGTGAGAACAATACTCCATGCAGGGACGAATAAATGATTTATATATTAAAAGAAGCTGCTCGCCATTAAAAACCTTACGACAACGACCCAAGAATCCTAATTTTTGAACAGCGTTCTTAGCTAGGTTAAAAATATGAGAATTCCATTTCATATTATTTTCAATCTCAACTCCTAGAAGTCTAACAGATTCTTTCTCTTCAAGATCATTTGAATCAAACTTTAATAAAAACGGATTAGGTGTTGATAATCTAGAAAAATGACAAACTTGAGTTTTACTTGTGTTGAATTCAACACTGTTAGCAACTCCCCAATCTAAGATGGTTTTTAAATCAATATTTAATGACTCTATCAAGTTTGATCTAGCGACATTAAGATTTGATGGTGCATACAAATTTGGCATTTCATGTGAGGCATGAAGTGTGCTATCATCAGCAAAACTATGGATGGGATTAATTGTTGAATCTAGCAGGTCATTAATATAGAGAAGAAAAAGAGTAGGTGACAAAGCGGAACCTTGAGGAACACCAGCATTAGTTGAAAAGATATTCGATGAAACACCATCAACATTGACCCGAAATTTGCGCTCGGAAATAAAGCTTTGTAACCAAGAAATAAGTTGTTCATCTAAGCCGTAGCATCTTAATTTGCAAATAAGATTATTGTGCCATACTTTATCAAATGCTTTGGAAATATCAAGCGCAACGCCAAAAGTCTCACCATGGTTTTCAAGCGATTTGTTCCAGATATGCGTGACAAAAGAAAGTAAATCTCCCGTCGCTCTTCCTTTACGGAATCCGTATTGTCTTTCATTAAGTAATATTGAAGACTCTAAGAAGCTCATAATATTAAAATTAACATATTTCTCAAATACTTTAGAAACAACCGACAAAATTGATATAGGTCTGTAGTTTCTTGGATCCGTTTTAGTACCTTTCTTTGGAACTGGTTGTACACTAGCCATTTTCCATATATCAGGAAAAATCCCTTTCTTATATGACAAATAGAAAATTTTAGTTAGGATTGGTGCTAACTCCTTAGCAAAAGTTTTAAGGATAATTGGAGGAATGCTATCAGGTCCAGATGCCTTATTAGTATTGATTTGTAAGAGCATTTTCCGAATGACATTTTTACGAAAAATTATCCGCCCCATTTTGTTAGAAACTCTAGGAATTGGTATAGGCAGGAAATTGGGTTCTACTAATGTAGAATTTAACGAGAAACAGTTACCCAATAAATTAGCCTTTTCCTTTGGGTCAATAACAGGTATATCCCTATCAATAAGAGGAGGTATAGAAGACTTACAAAAATTTCCTTGAACAGCCTTGGCGGCCTTATAAAAATTTCGTGAACCAGTAGGGTGCTCAGCAAATTTATTAGCTTTTTTCCTAATAAATAGATGTTTCTCTGCATCTATTAATTTTCTACATGAATTTCTTTCTATTCGGTATAATCTAAGGTTTTCATCCGATTTGTTTTGAATAAACTTTTGAAAAGCCTTTTTTTTAATTTTTATTGCTTTTTTACATTTACTTGAAAACCATCGATCAACCTTCGGAACAATCAAACTATTTGTAATAAACCTACGCATACCCATTATTAAAATGTTTGAAAAATTAGAAGCAACAATGTTTGGATCTTGGCTGGAAAGACAATTGCGTTTCCAGGGAAACCATTTAAAAAAATCTTTAAGTCCCTGCCAATTTGCAGCTTTATAATCCCAAACAAGACGAGGACTAGTTTTAAACTGTTCAGGTACTTGTATATTTAAATGTGTGGAGATCAAATTATGATCAGATCCACCCAAAGGCTCTGATACTTTAAATTGAACCAACGAAGGATCATTTATCAAAAACAAATCGAGCAAGTTACTGCTTTGGCCAAGAATGTCAGGAACTCTGGTAGGCTGATCTATTATCTGAGTGAAATTATGATAAAGAGCAAAAAGTTCAGCTTCTTTACCTAATTCATCAGTTTTAGAGCTATGTGTAAGCCATTCTTTATTATGAACATTGAAATCACCAAGAACTATAATTTTAGCGTTAGGATATACAGTCAACCTATCTATCTTTTCAGAAAGGTCATGAAATAAATTTATGTTCTCCGGTGAGTTTGGCGAGCGATACAATCCAAAGACAAACAGAGTTTGATTAGAGCAGGTAATCTTAAGGGAAACCATATTATGAAATTTTGAATTCAATTCAAAATTATTTATTCTCACATATGGTACAGAATTTCTAATGAACGCACAGACCCCATGCTTCAGGTAGAATGAAGATTCAAGCTCATAGTTAGGACAAACATATTTAGTTTTGTCTAACGATACAGCTCTCGCGCTGATAATCGTTTCCGTTAAAAAAAGAATATCAGGCTTAAGATTCTCAAGATAGAGGTGCACTGCATTTAGATTGACGTTCAATCCTCTTATATTAGCAAAATCGATAGACAAGTTCGCCATTTTAAATTATAGTTAAATCTCAAAATAAATCTAAAAAACAATCCTCAAAATAAATTCCAACAAACAACCAAATAAAAGATCAAAATTGATATCTAAATTGACAACTTTAACAGCTGGATAACTTGATCCTAAGTCTAAGTTTAACTGTCAAAATTGTCAATCCAAACAAAGGATAATTAGTTAATGGTTCAAAGACATCAACAATGGTGCAACAAATCAACAACAAACAACAATAAACAATTGTTGTATCTTACTGTCTACGAATATTTCGAATTGTTTATTATATTATGTTTACAATAAACAAACAATTCAAATTCAACAGATTATGTACAATAATTATATACTAAATTGTTAATATATGAATACGATTAAATAAGATATTAAAAAGCTTATCTGATTTTTATTTAGATTCCAGTTTTACTTCTCATTGATATTTTCCAAGTTTTCTTAAATTTTTCCTTTAAATTACTTATCCAAATGTATGT
>OY856186.1:145932422-145944922 GCA_963693315.1 Diogma glabrata | reverse complement strand
AATTATTGTGGAATCGCAAAATACTCTAATGTCGTACTTGCTCGGCTCATTCCGTTCGCCGAATCTATCATCGGCGACTATCAGTGCGGTTTTCGTCCCAACTATTTAACCACAGATCCATGTTTTACCTTAAGGATGATTATGGAAAAATGTTGGGAGTACAACATCAGCATTCACTAGCTCTACGTTGATTTCAAGCAAGCATATGATAGCATCATCCGCGGCAACCTCTGGTCTGCACTCTGATGCCTTGGTATTCCAGCGAAACTTGTTTCTCTGTGCAAATTCACAACATCGGGATCAAACTGTAGAATAGTAATTGAAGGGTCAGTTTCTGACTCTTTTGATATAGCATCAGGTGTTCGACAAGGTGATGCACTCGCGCCCGTACTATTTAATTTGGCACTTGAGTACGCGATAGGAAAAAGCCGAATTGAGACACAAATCTGCATATATAACAAATCTAGTCAACTTCTTGGCTGTGCAGATGACATTGCGCTTCTCGGAAGTAGACCAAGCGATATTAAGGATAGTCTCTCTCAGCTGTGTCTATTCAATAGACTTTGTTGATCGTTACAATGTATTAAAAATCATCATTGACTGCAAAAAATTAATTTGTTAAATTGCGCAGTTCAATAACATAACATACCGATGGGTATCTAAGAGCTGGAGCAGAATTATGGAATATTTTGGTCCAGAAATTGTTTTAGGACATCTGTCTTGTCATTGTTAAAGCACAATTATGACGATTGTCAATTAATACAAAATTTCTATTAATAATTGAGAAAGTACTACGTCCGTCGACCACATCCAGTTTAGGACCATAGGATAATATCAGTTAATCGCAGTTTATATTTCGTTTTTAAAAGTTGTAATTATTTAAAAGATGCTTTACACTAAAAAACAAGTTTTTGGTAAATGTTTTTTGGATGCATCCAGTATCAGTAGCTTTCAACTAACAACAGAAACAGCTGGAAAATATCACTTAGTTGTTACAACGAATGTCGAAATGCAAAATAAGATGATAATCAATATCTAGAAGAAAATTTTAAATTGTTTTGACAGACGCGCTATTATAAATTAACATCTTTCACAAATGAACTAAGCAAAAGTCCTCTGTGTGAAGATTGTTTCAAAGAGGAGAGGAGCATTGAACACTTTCTTTGCAGATGTCTGGTCTTCAGAAGTTACGGGCTCAAGTCTTATATACAATAAAAACTATGCTTTTCTCTAATCAACATGATACTATATTTCGTCAAACACACAGAAAAACTCGTGAGACAGTTGTTTATAAAACCAAACTAAGCCAAGTCCATTCTCATTTATCTTCTAATTATAAATCTAATCTACTCTTAGAATAAAATTATGTAAACATTAAATCAAAAACTTACCGAAATGCTAAAGCTAATTTATTTTCCAAATATCTTATCATGGAATTAATAAAGGTGGCTGGTATTGCAATACCGAACCATTTTAATAGCATATATGAAAATTCTTTAAATTTTTTTTGTACAATGTATTTAACAATAGCTCCCTCCATCGCTGCGACATAAATACTTAAAAATGTTCTTGATATCAAGCATAATGTATGAATCGATAGTATGCCAATTTCTTGCGATAAAAAATTTGGTATCATTATTTTAATTAAATATCTTAATTGTAATAAAAATTCAAAATTTAATCCAGGAATATGTTCTAGAGATTTACGTTTAATTAATCTTTCAATTTTTTCTTCTTCAATATCTTTAAGATCATTTCGATCATTTTTATCAAATATCGTATCATGATTTTTGTCTTGAATTTTATCTTTGGTTAAATTATTATTTTCTATTATTTTTGATGTTTTATTCCATAAATCATATTTAAGTTTTATATGTGGATATGTTAATCGAAGGATGTATAGGAAAACGGCAGAACTAACTAATGATTTGGCAAGAAAACCTTTTGGATTTTTTAAACTATCAATTTTATGATTAAGAAACTTTGATACAACAGCTGGCATTTTTTTAAAATCTCCTGTTTTGTTTTAACTGTTTCAATCGAAGTTATCTGAAAAGAAAAACACATTTGTGACATATGAAAAAGTTAACTAGATGGATATTAAACGAGATGGATATTTTCAAATTGATGCTTCTCTAGCGTTGAATGTTGTATTATTGTATTTGCAATTTGAGCAATTATTCCATTTGCTAGTTTGCTTCACTTACTAGTGAAGAAGCCAAATTTGTAAATGGGTATGTATCACAGAGCGTGAAACCATTGAACAGCTTCGCGTGTGCGGTTAAGACGACGAAGAGAACAGTTCTGATAGCAAGCTATCATGTTTAACATTTTTTTGGATCTAGCGTATGGTTTTTTTTGTGACACATTAAAATTAAACTTAAAAATATGTAGACTCTTCTATGAAATCTACCTAAAACAAAACATGGATACACATTAAATGAACTTACAATCGATTTGATTGCGCGTCTTTTAAGTAAAAATTGAAAAGTAAAATATTTGAACATTGGGCAGTACATTTGAACATTAGATGTTTACATCGAGCGAGTCTATCCATGATACTACATCAGAAGTTGCCAAATGGATGTCTGAGATGTTTCCATTGTAACGTCGAATTGGACACACAGTTGCAATGTGTTTTATATTTTGTTGTGGAGCGCCACAGTCACACTCAGGGGACTCTGAAATGCCCCACTTGTAGAAAAAATCAGCACAACGTCCATGATTCGTTCTTATTCGGTTTAATGTAGTCCAGGTATGACGTGGCAAATCGAAACCAGGTTGGGTAGAAGTCGGGTTAGTAATAGAAAGGCCAGTTGTGTTGTTATGTTGCCAGGAGGTGTCCCAGGCATCCAAGATATTAAAATCAGTTGCCAGCAGGTTGCTGGCAGTTTTATGTGGAGGCTTTCTTGACTTCAATCGACAACGAGTGTGGTCACCGTAATATTCGTGCAAGGGTAACGTGATGTTGTTGGTTACCTTTTTATGTTCACGCATGAGAGCATGCGAGCGTCTGAGAGCAGGTGGAGCGATATTGCTTAACACAGGGAGCCAAGGTAAAGGGGTGGATCTGATAGTACCACTTATAGTTCGCATCGTGGCATGCAGCAGCTAGCAGTCAACTTTTTGAGTATGTGTGCTATTCAACCAGACTAGTGCGCCATACTGAGCCACTGAGTAAACCAGACTTAGAGCAGTTGTTTGGAGGGTAGCTGGAGTAGCACCCCATGTAGAGCCTGCCAGTTTGTGCAATATATTGTTTCTCGTTTTAAGTTTTTGTGTCGTATTTTCTAGGTGGAGTTTAAAAGAAAGAGTTCTATCGAGAGTAATGCCCAGGTACTGTGGCTGTTGATTGTATTTAATGACAGTGCCGTTAAATAACACTGATAGTTCGTGTTTTGCCAGTTTGTTGTTTAAGTGGAAACAGGAGCTCTCGGTTTTACTTAGATTGGGAAATAAGCTCCACGTTCGAAAATAGTCATTCATTATCGCTAGGTCAGTTGAGAGCAAATCCTTTAAAACACCCATGTCTTTGTTTTGAGTGGCCAGGGTCCAATCATCAGCGTAACCAAATTTCTTTGATGTTGTGTCAGGAATCTCATAAATGTACAGATTAAAAAGTAATGGCGCCAGGACGGTACCCTGTGGTAAACCGTTGTTAAGCATTTTAGACCTACTACAGGAATTATTTAGATGAACTTTGAATACACGATTACTCAGCATGTTGTTAATTAAACGCGAGATGGTGCTACAAGGTATTGCATTGAACAGCTTATATATAATCCCAATTCGCCAGACCGTGTCATATGCTGCAGTAAGATCGATAAATATTGCGCCTGTTTTTAGTTGTTTTTGATACCCAGCTTCGATATAGGATGTTAGAGCGTGCAGTTGGTCAGCGCAACTGCGATCGAGACGAAAACCAGCATGTTCGACTGGGATCTGGTCGTTCAATATCGGTGCGATACGATTGTATATGAGCAGTTCTAGCAGGTGCTCAAAAGGGCAATCGGGCGATAGCTTCCTGGTTCATTGGATGGTTTACCTGGCTTAAGTATCGCTATCACTTTCGTAGTCTTAAAATGTTTTAGTAGATTGCCGGTTTCTAGGACATTCGAGAAAAATTTAGTTAGCCACTGTTTTACATTTTTTCCAGCATTTTTAAGAAATTCTGGAAAAATGCCATCGTAGCCAGCTGCTTTTCCGTTTTTTGTTTGGGACAGAGCCGATTCTAGTTCTTCGCTACTAAAAGAGTTCGCATACTTCGATGGAGACGAGCAATTGCGCTTCATTTCTCTTAGTTTGCGTTTAATTGTTCTCTTATGAAGGCGAATAATAGAAGAATGAGACATATTTACTATGTGATTTGCGATGTCCTCTGGATTTATTTCATTGTTAGCACGAGTAATTGAGTTTGCGCCACCCAGTTTCCGAAGGAGACTCCATGCTTCCCTGCTTGAATGGGAAAAATCAATGTTTTCAACAGCGTTAATCCACTTTTGTTTTCTCGCGGCGTCCAGTGAGTATATTAAGTCATCGGCCACGTCTGCCTCACTACTACTAAGGTACTCCTCATATAATATATCGCTCTCTTTACTCCAGCCAGGAATATATTCTTCACGAAAGCCTCTTGGGATGCATTTCTTTGCAGTTGCGATGATGGCTCCAACAAATCTATCGTAATTTTTAGGAATGGGTTGGATCCAGCTTATCACTGCATCCAACTTCAACCTATATTTAGCCCAGTCAGCTTTGTTAAAATTCCATCTAGGTTGAGGAGTAGAGTTAACGAGTGGAATTTGGATTCCCACCTCCAGAATTACTGGACGATGTTGAGAGCCTGGAAAACCTTGTAAGATAGCCCTAGATATTGGAATAGGGTTACGTTGTTCGTTTTTTGTGGAAAAACAGAGGTCGGGATTGTAATCGCTTCGCCATCTTGCAGATCTAAAGGTTTTCAAGTCTTTCGCATCATATACCAGGAACATGTTGTTATCATCCGCCCAGTCGGTCAGTTGCACGCCATTGGTATTATTATTTGAGTAGGACCACTGAGTGTGATGGCTATTGAAGTCACCGGCATATATTGCTGGGTGATGAAATAATGGTAGAGTAGCAGCTGACCGTCCTGTATTTGGAGGCTTGTATACGTTTACAATTTTCGTGTCCGATATATCAACAACAATAAGATGTATATCGTTGTCCGTCTGTGTAAGTACGTGCGTGCAGTTCAGGATTTCTGACTTAACATACGTGGCAGATCCATATGATTGATGGTAAATAGCACTAATTAATTTGTAACCAACAATGTTTCCCCTAGAGGTAAGTTGCGCTTCATCTGCTGCATGCGTTTCTTGCAGAATTATAACGTCGATGTCGTAATCTTTTAATAATCTTTGTAAATGTTCAGTTTTTGACGTGCTAATGCCTTCAATGTTCAATTGCAAAATACGGACTGAAGGTCCAATATTTTTTGTCTTTTGGTGCTGAAAAGTACCGTTTTTTTGTGATTTAGATTTTGATTCATATTTTATTTTTTTTGTATCACAGCCAAGAGTTCAAAATGAAATGTTCGGCTACCAAGTTGAAATAGACTATTTGCGTAACCCAGGGTGCAGCACGAGGAGCTTATCTATTTCACACACCCCATGTTTATCATGCTAGACACAGACGACCTGGGTAGGATAAAGAAGGCACCTTAGGCAAGGTAATATAAGACACAACTACAAAGCCATCTAGAGTTTGAGTTGTGATTAGAAAACACATTGTTCTTGATTTTCAGATCGTTTTACCACGCGTCATGTGATCATAAAACAAATTCCTACTTCCATTTGCAGCACTCGCACAACAACAGATAGAGACAAGGGAATTACGAATACAAACCAGAGGTGAGTTTCTGTTAGAATTTATTATTTATTTTGTAATTAAATTAGTTTTTGTAAATAAAGTTTTGAGTGCTATTTAATAAAAGTACATATTTTGTGTATTATTTTGGACGCGGTTTAGTGGAAATTTTTACAATAAAACGTTGGAGTTTCAGTAGTTGCAGATAGAATATTCTAGTTAGGAATATTGTTTACTCATCGAATTCAGAATGTGATTTGTGAAATACGTTGATCGAATTGAGAGTAAGTAGAGCGAATTCGATATATTTCATAAAGTTAAAGTTAGTTTAGTTAAATTTCCACTATGTACTTTTTTTTTTTTTAATAAAATGTGTTGTGTAGTAGGAATTACAAAATGTGTCACAACAACACATAGAAACCTTTTAAGACCCAGGTCCCACAACAACAAGCGTCTTGAAGTATAGGTGGACGCTTTTTTTAAATCTTTGTGGATTGAAGGCACTCGAGACTATTGATTTGGGCAAAGCATTCCATTTGTACGATTTACGCACAAAGAAATCCCTTTGCATTTTATTACTATGACAGTGAGTAATATCGACAGTCCGACCGCCCGCACAAACCGATTGACGAGTAAAACGGGGAAAAATATACCTAAGTCTGAGGCATTATGGACCTGATTTAATCCGAGCACTGCTGGTGACGATATTTATAAAAAACAACGAGATCCGCAACAGTGCGACGATGTTGTAGGGAATCAAGATCTAGTGTTAAATTTCGATCACCAACGATTCGTTTAGTACGCTTTTGAACAGAGTCCAAAAGAGCTAGGATAGTAACAGATGCAGCGCCCCAAACTTGACAACAATACTCCATACAGGGACGAATATACGACTTATAAATGTGGAGTAATTGATGCGAAGTAAAATATTTTTTACATCTTTTGAGGAGGCCGAGTTTTCTTGACGCGCTCTTTGCCATGGCCATTATATGATCGTTCCAGAGTAAGTCATTGGATATTGTGATTCCCAATAAACGAATGCTTTCACATTTGTCTATTTAGTCGTCACACATATTAATTGAAATATCGTTGGGAAACTCGGTCTTTGATCTGGAAACGATCAACAGCTGGGTTTTGGTGGAATTAAAATTGACCAAATTTTTGTCACTCCAATCAGCGACTTTTTTTAGGGCCTCGTTTACATTTATGGCAGCGTCTCTCCGCGCGGGATTTATTCGTTCATGCATTTTACTCTTTGAAGATAGGGGGACGAATGACTTGTGCAGTGTACTATCATCTGCAAAACTATTTATTGGGTTACTGTTGATTTGCAACAGTTAGTTGATATAAATTAAAACTAAAGTGGGAGATAAAACTGAGCCTTGGGGTACACCAGCGGTTATTAATTTAGACTTAGAAGAAAAGCCATCTATAGATACCGAGATGTATCGGTTAGACAGAAAATTTTGAATCAACTTCACGACTGCGGGATGAAAACCGTACGCAACGAGCTTGTTGATCAAGTTGGCATACCAGATTCGATCAAATGCTTTTAAGATGTCTAATGCGATTACGTATTTAGTGTTACGTCATAGGGATAGTTTTCAGAAACTTGTGTTTCTGTAAGGAAAAGAATATGCGGTTGGTCGTGTTAAAGATGATGTTGCACGGCGTCACGGTTGGCATTCAATCCACAAATATTTTGAAAGTGTATTTTAAATTTTTGGTCAAATCTAATAGTCATTTGATCAAAATATAATTTGTTTTAAAAAATGGGTAACTAAACAATAAATCCTATCATATAATATAATATGACATAGGCCAATATTTCATGATAGGATGTAAGAAATAATAAACAGGTGAAAACAAAATTTTTAAAAAGTTTAAAAGGTTACTAACATATACCATATTGTTCGCACGAGTTAATACGCAATAAAGGTCACCAGCAGGCCTTCGTCTATACCTGTTAGAAATCTATATACAAATCTATACCCGCAACCGGGGCGGCTAAGCCAAGGTCCCCTTTCCCGCTAGACATGACAACAGGTTTACGGTTTGCAATAACAGACTAAAGCCCACTATAGCTCAGGTACCTCGGGTGCGCCAAGTCCCGTATCATGGTCTAATCAGACCAATGACCCCTGAGGTAAGTAAGACTTAAGCTTAATTGCTCACAAAAAACCCCGCCATATTAAAAATTACCCTAATGTTGTCTATATTTTGTTATGGTACCGCAAAAGCACAGCCGCAACGATGAATAAAGTTTTTATTTTTCTTACATCATCATTCCCGTCATTCCATATATTTCGAGCAATTTAAGTGGGCGAACCTATTGACTAACCGTCATTAATATTTCAAGATTGCTTCTTCTCCTTCTAAATTGTAGATTTTTTCTTATATTCAAACTCGAAAACATAACACGCAACGGCAAATAATTTTCCATTTAATGTTCTTATTTTCTGCATGAGACCAGCCGCAGCGATAAGAATTCGATGTTTCAATGTTACGAATATAATATAAATACTTGAATTTGTCTCCATGATGGCCTCTTAAGGAGCCTGTAAACGAGCAACTAAAAATATGTATTGCCGGGCAATATTGCTGAAAATATTGCCCGACAATATTTTCGGCAATGTGTTGCCGAAAATATTGCCGGGCAATATTTTCAGCAATATTGCCCGGCAATGTTTTAACAAAACTCTTGTAAAATAGCATGTAAACGAGCAACTTTTTACGGCAATGTGTGGCTGGCAATCATTGCCGGGCAATATTGCCCAAATTCAAAAACATTCTCGGCAATATTTTCGTATTGCCCGGCAATATATCTGTATATTTCGGCAATATGGCCAGTATTGCAACTAATGGCTGGCATGTTGCTGTTGATATCGCTCATCGAGCGAAAATATTAAACATTGCCCGGCAACTATTTCGATTTTTGTTGATGTTTTTATTGAAATTGAGAATGTAGTTTGTTTTGAAGATTTGTTAATGTGAAAACAAAATTATTTCATATAAAAATTTGTTTGAATTAAATTAAATGGTTGGTAAAAAAAGGGATACTGAATTCGGAAATTGTTTTGGTTGTTGTAA
The DNA here is from genome assembly GCA_963693315.1 of Diogma glabrata. Classification (NCBI taxonomy): domain Eukaryota; kingdom Metazoa; phylum Arthropoda; class Insecta; order Diptera; family Cylindrotomidae; genus Diogma; species Diogma glabrata. The sequence continues at coordinate 145,935,988 of OY856186.1, read as the reverse complement.
AATATGAAAAAAGGTAATTTCTTTCTATTCAGATGTTATGGTTAATTAATGATTGATGAAAGGTGGGTTAATAATATTTTTTGTTGTTTTTAATGATTGTGATTCTGTTTTGAGAATGAGTGCACTTATTTTTGTTTATAAATCGTTTAGTATTTTGAATGGAGAATAAATATGGTGGTTTTTTAGTAAAAATTTGTAAAACTACTGCAATGGAAAGCATTTCGGCTTGATGAATTAATTATTAAAGTAATTAAATTATTATTCTTTTAATGTATAAAACACCCAAGGTTTTATAAATATTTTTTGAAGTAAAACTTCTTTAGGCGCGTTTTGAGAATTGTGCAACGGAAGTATAAAAAACGAATATAATATTCGGCAAATATACGATACAATTCGATTATGACACACATATTTTAAATATTCACTGGTTTTTGGTGCATTACAGAAATAGTTTATGGTATTTTTCAATGCTTAAAAATTTAACAGAAATTCAATTCAAAAAACATAATTTTGAATTAAATTTAATGATTTTCAATCCGAATTTTTGGAGTATTTTCATTTAATTTAATATCAGTTTTCAAAATATTATATGTCTGTTCCAGTTTTGTTTACAATGGATGCTTAGACTCGTAAATTAATAAAAATGGCAGCATATTTGGCTTTTTTAAAGGCAGAAAAATAAGTTGTCGCAAATCTTGGTAAATGGCAGGCATATATAATGAAATATAAGATGACAAAAAGCTCCGTTTTGAAATTTGAGCAAAATCTAATAACTGGTTGGAGCATGTTTGGTGGATCTTTTTGGTTTGTATGGTAAAGTTATTCATTTGTTCATTTGTTATTATATTTTTTATTCACTTATGCAGTCTTGTCCTAAATGTTATATGAGTTGGATTTGTCGATTGTAGATGGTGGTCATGGTGGTCATGGTGGTCATGGTAGTCATTGTGGTAATAGTGATCATGGTGGTCATGGTGGTCATAGTGGTAATGGTGATCACGGTGTTCACGGTGGTCATGGTAGTTATGGTGGTCACGGTGGTCACGGTGATCGTAGTGGTCATGGTGTTCATTGTGTTCATGGTGGTCATAGTAGTCATGGTGGTCATAGTGGTCATGGTGGTCATGGTGGTCATAGTGGTGATGATGGTTATGGTGGTCATGGTGGTCACGGTGGTCATGGTGTTCACGGTGGTCATGATGGTCATGGTGGTCAAGGTGGTGATAGTGGTTATGGTGGTCATGGTGGTAATGGCGGTCATGATGGTCATGGTGTTCACGGTGGTCATGGTGGTCAGGGTGGTCATGGTGGTTAGGTGGTCATGGTGGTCATGGTGGTCATGGGGGTCATCGTGGTCATGGTGGTCATGGTAGTCATAGTGGTAATGGTGGTTATGGTGGTCACGGTGGTCATGGTGTTCACGGGGTTCATGATGGTCATAGTGTTCACGGTGGTCATGATGGTCATGTTGGTCATGGCGGTCATGGTGATCAAACTGGTCATGGTAGTCATGGTGGTAATGGTGGTCACGGTGGTCATGGTGGTCATGGTGTTCACGGTGGTCATGATGGTCATGGTGGTGTCACGGGGATCATGGTGTTGAGAGTTTGCATCCAGGGCTTTCTCGTGCGGTAAAAAATATTTGTGTTGATTAAATTTGTTTTGTTAAATAGAAAATGAGTGCGTGTAATCTTTGCACGCGGTTGAAATAAATTTCTTTGGCTACTGTGGCAGGTATTAATAAAAAGATGAAATATAAAATAAATATGTCATATTGCAATTTAGAGTTGCATTTCTTGATAATATAATATACTGTGTAATAAAATGTAACATTTACATAATGTATTACAAAGTCAATTCAATTTATTAGCATAATTGAAATATGAAATTAGAGGTTTATGACAAATTTGCTAAATTTATTGAAAAATGCATCGATTGTTGTACCAATTGTTAAATTAAGTGGACATGTATTCATCGTGAAATTTAATTTGTAATACGTTGTAAGACTTTATAAAACATGTAAATATGGCTTTTATTACACATTGTTATAAACTATATTATCATATATAATATCACGAGTCGTCAAATAATAGTCGATTATTTTTCATAATTATTATTACGTATGTCATTTGAGGTCCCGAGTGCGCGTAGCACACGAAGGAAATATTTAACCTCAAATGGCATGAGTGGTAATGTTGAAAAATAATCGACTAATAATTTGGTGACGAGTTGTATTTAGCAGACAATTTAACGAACAGAAATAGTAACATTATTTCATACAACATAATCATACATAGTAAAATATTATTTCATCTTAGTAGGCGCATAAATGTTATAAATTTGTAATTTATTTTTGACAAATAAACATAAACATGCAATCATTTATGAATGAAAACGGACATTTTTACTATTTGCAAATTGCATTTTCACATAATTTTGTATGTGAATTTTTGTTTTAAATTAATATATTAAGTAGGCGGAAAATATTCGAAAATATTCGCTGTTCCTTCCTACCAGGAAAAAATAATCGAAACAAATCGTTTTGATTTGCTAAAAAATAGTAAATGAAGCGTTTTTATTGGACCTTATTGAAACTTTATTTAGTGAGTTAAATTGTCAAGAATATTACAAAAGAAACTCTAAATTTCAATATAAGATATCTATTTTATTTTATATTTAATATTTTTAGTAATACCTGCTGCAGTGGCCAAAGAAGTTTTACTTCAACAGCGTGTAAAGATTACGCACTTCATTTTTAGGTAGATTTCATATAAAAATCTACCTATTGGTATGTGCTTCATCTCGGAATTTCGGAAAAATTTTGGTGCCAAACGACTATATATGATAAGCGGAGACGGAAAATCAAAATGAAAAAAAAATTTATATATATATATATATATATATATATATATATATATATATATATATATATATATATATATATATATATATATATATATATATATATATACATATATATATATATACATATATATATATATATATATATATATATATATATATATATATATATATATATATATATATATATATATATATATATATATATATATATATATATATATATATATATATATATATATATATATATATATATATATATATATATATATATATAGACATATATATATATATATATATATATATATATATATATATATATATATATATATATATATATATATATATATATATATATATATATATATAACGATATGAGATATAACGGAATTTGGCGGCACTCTCACGGGCGTATTTTTCGACCTACACCAAAATAATTTTTTATGTGTGTTCCGGCAAATAATGTCTTGGACAAGTTCGTGAACTGGCCATATCCGGGTACCAGTTAAGCGGCTAGAGCCTAAAATGTCGAATAATCTAGGGCGCTATAACTTCCGTTTGAATCATAATATTTTAATAAAATTTATAAATATTGAATATTTGAACATATTTCTATCATTTTTATCCAAATGACAGCTTTGACGTTCCAGGTTCCTGCGAAATCAGCTGTTTTAAAAATTTGCCAATCTTTTTTGTCCTTGATC
>OY856186.1:145846600-145932222 GCA_963693315.1 Diogma glabrata | reverse complement strand
TAATTTGTCTTAATAATACATGGAAGAAATGTTACGAAAAATAAAGTAAAAAAGAACGGTTTAGCCAGAAATCACGAAAAACCCCTTTCAACCCCTAAAAACCCTCCCCATTCTCCCCCGGATAGCAGCTGCTGGTTCGATTTATGTTTCCCTCTTTTACAATATCGTGTTCTACAATATCCCACTATCAGTTTGCTGTAACGAATTATTTTTTTTTTTCTAATTTTTTCTCCTATTATTACTGGCCTATAAATATAATTGATCATGGAAATTTTTGAATTTGTTATAGTTTTTGAAATATTTTTGGAATTTTGAAAAATTTTACATTTTTGATTTTGTTATAATTTTTTGAATTTTGGAAAAAGTTTCAATTTTTAATATTGTTCTAATTTTTGCAATATTTTTAGAATTTTGGAAAAAGTTTGAATTTTTGAATTTTTAAGAATTTTTGGAATATTATTAGGATTTAGAAAAAGTTTAAATATTTGATTTTATTCCAATTTTTGGAATATTTTTAGAGTTTTGAAAAAAAAATTTGAATTTTATATATATTTTTAGAATTTTGAAAAAAGTTTCCATTTTTGATTTTGTAAGAATTTTTTGAATATTTTTAGAATTTTGAAAAATTTTAAATTTTTGATTTTATTATAATTTTAATAATTTTGGAAAATGTTTCAATTTTTAATATTGTTATAAATTTGCAATATTTTTAGAATTTCGGAAAATTTTGAATTTTTGAGCTTTTAAGAATTTTTGGAATCTTATTAGGATTTAGAAAAAGTTTCAATTTTTGATTTTATTCTAATTTTTGGAATATTCTTAGAATTTTGAAAAAAAAATAGAAGTTTTAAATTTTATATATATTTTTAGAATTTTGAAAAAAGTTTCCATTTTTGATTTTGTAAGAATTTTTTAAATATTTTTAGAATTTTGAAAAATTTTAAATTTTTGATTTTATTATAATTTTTATAATTTTGGAAAAAGTTACAATTTTTGATTTTGTTATAATTTATGCAATATTTTTAGAATTTTTGAAAAAAGTTTTAATCTTTGATTTTGTAATAATTTTTGAAATACTTTTAGAATTTTGTTTGAAAAAATTTTGAATTTTTGATTTTATTTAATTTTTACAATGTTCTTAAGATTTTGAAAGAAATATGAATTTGTGATTTTGAAATATTTTCTCGAAACGGTAAATGGAGGGGCTTTTGAGTAGTTTGCTGATTGTATAATCTTTTACTAAAATTACGTTAGTTTATGATCTGTTAAAAGTTACGATAACGTATTGATGTTTCGTGTTAGTTTTGTAATACATATCTAAACAGAGATAAAAAAAAAGAACACTCTAACAAAAAGTTATGCTTGATATACATCGCTGCCCAAGACTAAAAACCATGTCCCCATAAAAGTTTTTTGCCGAAAACTATATCAAAATCCTTAACCCAGACCGAAGTCTTGATATCTCAGAGCTGTGAGATTTCAGACCCTCCATATTTTTAGAATGGTTTCGAGTAAATATGCCTTTAAACAACTGAAAGGTTGATCGCTATTTTCTTAACCATACTAAAATTATGCTCACCTTTAGAAAAATATTACGTTTTCTAATAAATTTATTCCTATATTGAGAATGCTTTTGAATTCCTTATGCTTAAATAGAGTATATATATATATATATTTACAAATCTAATCTAAGTTTAGAAAAGGCTAGTAATTTTATCAATGATAAATTTATAATATGCTAGAAATGAGAAACTGCATTTGCTTGAATTATATTTTAAATTCATAATATTAGAATTTCAAAAATTAACAAATTATCGGCCCCTTATTCTTAATGTTATAGACCAAGCTCTCACGACACTTTAGTCTAACTCACATGTAACCTCTGTGAAATTGGGTTTAACTAATAGAACTTATACATATATCAGAAAATAACTATCCGCAGTGGCCTGGATAGAAGAACATCTTCTACACGTCGAGGAAGTGATTCCTTTGTACCAAACTGGTTTTAATTTTTGATCTTCGAGAAGCCAAACGTAAAGTAACTATTGCATCAATTTCTCAGCCATTCAATTAGTTCTCCCAGGCATTTCAATACAAAAACCTTGAGGCCAACCGAAGTTTTCTGTAACTATACAAAAGTCTCAATTATGTTAAAGAAATTTCAGCGAGGTTACATGTGGAGTAACTATGGCATCAATTTTTCATCCATTTAATTAGGTCTCCCAGGCATTTCAAAACAAAAATCTTGAGGTCGACCAAAGTTTTCTGTAACTATACAAAAGTCCCAATTATGTCAAGAAATTTCAGCGAGGTTACATGTGGAGTAACTATGGCATCAATTTTTCATCCATTCAATTAGGTCTGCCAGGCACTTAAAAACAAAAATCTCAAGGCAGACCAAAGTTTTCTGTAACTATAGAAAAGCCTCAATTATGTCAAGAAATTTCAGCGAGGTTACATGTGGAGTAACTATGGTATCAATTTTTTATCCATTCAATTAGGTCTGCCAGGCATTTCAAAACAAAAAATTCAAGGCCGACGAAAGTTTTCTGTAACTATACAAAAGTCTCAATTATGCCAAGAAGTTTTAGTGAGGTTACATGTGGAGTAACTATGGCATCAATTTTTCATCCATTTAATTAGGCCTGCCAGGTACTTGAAAACAAGAGTCTCAAGGCAGACCAAAATTTTCTTAAATTATAAATAAGTCTCAATTATATCAAGCAGTTTCAGCGAGACTACATTCCAAATAAGTAGGCTTTTGTAATTAGTGATAACAAAAATTAATTAAAAATATTAATTAACGTTAATGAGAAAGTCGGCCACTGGATAGTTATTTTCTGATATAGGTTCTATAAGTTAAACCCAATTTCACAGAGGTTACATCTGAGGTAGACTAAAGTGTCGTGGGAGCTTGGTATATTAGAATAGTTTGAGAATAGTTATTCTTGGCGCATATTTAAGCAACTTTTATGCATGATTTAATACCTATATCGTATAAGTTGAGCAAACCTTTTTTTCAGTGTATTCAAAAGCTGGTTGGAGTAGCTGTTTTGTTCTATGTTATTTTGTTATATAAATGTCTTTAATTTGTTTTAGCCTTCAATTTGTTTTAGTCTTTAATTTGTTTAACTAATAGAGCTAAATTTATAAAAAGGTACAATTAAAATGACAACAGCATAATTCTATGTTTTGCAAAAGTTCTTTAAGAAATTATAATATCGCTTTAATTAGAAGATAAAAAATTAAAATTATAACTGTAACCTAATAAAATTTAATATACAAAGTTACTCCAAGCAAACTTTATGGCCTGATTCAAAATAATTAAATAAAATTATTATTATAAATTATTAAAAAAACAATAAGATTTATCCATTTAAAGCTGTAATCCATACCCTAATATTGTGATAATTTGTCTTAATAATACATGGAAGAAATGTTACGAAAAATAAAGTAAAAAAGAACGGTTTAGCCAGAAATCACGAAAAACCCCTTTCAACCCCTAAAAACCCTCCCCATTCTCCCCCGGATAGCAGCTGCTGGTTCGATTTATGTTTCCCTCTTTTACAATATCGTGTTCTACAATATCCCACTATCAGTTTGCTGTAACGAATTATTTTTTTTTTTCTAATTTTTTCTCCTATTATTACTGGCCTATAAATATAATTGATCATGGAAATTTTTGAATTTGTTATAGTTTTTGAAATATTTTTGGAATTTTGAAAAATTTTACATTTTTGATTTTGTTATAATTTTTTGAATTTTGGAAAAAGTTTCAATTTTTAATATTGTTCTAATTTTTGCAATATTTTTAGAATTTTGGAAAAAGTTTGAATTTTTGAATTTTTAAGAATTTTTGGAATATTATTAGGATTTAGAAAAAGTTTAAATATTTGATTTTATTCCAATTTTTGGAATATTTTTAGAGTTTTGAAAAAAAAATTTGAATTTTATATATATTTTTAGAATTTTGAAAAAAGTTTCCATTTTTGATTTTGTAAGAATTTTTTGAATATTTTTAGAATTTTGAAAAATTTTAAATTTTTGATTTTATTATAATTTTAATAATTTTGGAAAATGTTTCAATTTTTAATATTGTTATAAATTTGCAATATTTTTAGAATTTCGGAAAATTTTGAATTTTTGAGCTTTTAAGAATTTTTGGAATCTTATTAGGATTTAGAAAAAGTTTCAATTTTTGATTTTATTCTAATTTTTGGAATATTCTTAGAATTTTGAAAAAAAAATAGAAGTTTTAAATTTTATATATATTTTTAGAATTTTGAAAAAAGTTTCCATTTTTGATTTTGTAAGAATTTTTTAAATATTTTTAGAATTTTGAAAAATTTTAAATTTTTGATTTTATTATAATTTTTATAATTTTGGAAAAAGTTACAATTTTTGATTTTGTTATAATTTATGCAATATTTTTAGAATTTTTGAAAAAAGTTTTAATCTTTGATTTTGTAATAATTTTTGAAATACTTTTAGAATTTTGTTTGAAAAAATTTTGAATTTTTGATTTTTATTTTAATTTTTACAATGTTCTTAAGATTTTGAAAGAAATATGAATTTGTGATTTTGAAATATTTTCTCGAAACGGTAAATGGAGGGGTTTTTGAGTAGTTTGCTGATTGTATAATCTTTTACTAAAATTACGTTAATTTATGATCTGTTAAAAGTTACGACAACGTATTGATGTTTCGTGTTAGTTTTGTAATACATATCTAAACAGAGATAAAAAAAAAAGAACACTCTAACAAAAAGTTATGCTTGATATACATCGCTGCCCAAGACTAAAAACCATGTCCCCATAAAAGTTTTTTGCCGAAAACTATATCAAAATCCTTAACCCAGACCGAAGTCTTGATATCTCAGAGCTGTGAGATTTCAGACCCTCCATATTTTTAGAATGGTTTCGAGTAAATATGCCTTTAAACAACTGAAAGGTTGATCGCTATTTTCTTAACCATACTAAAATTATGCTCACCTTTAGAAAAATATTACGTTTTCTAATAAATTTATTCCTATATTAAGAATGCTTTTGAATTCCTTATGCTTAAATAGAGTATATATATATATATATATTTACAAATCTAATCTAAGTTTAGAAAAGGCTGGAAATTTTTGGAATATTTTTAGAGTTTTGAAAAAAAAATTTGAATTTTATATATATTTTTAGAATTTTGAAAAAAGTTTCCATTTTTGATTTTGTAAGAATTTTTTGAATATTTTTAGAATTTTGAAAAATTTTAAATTTTTGATTTTATTATAATTTTAATAATTTTGGAAAATGTTTCAATTTTTAATATTGTTATAAATTTGCAATATTTTTAGAATTTCGGAAAATTTTGAATTTTTGAGCTTTTAAGAATTTTTGGAATCTTATTAGGATTTAGAAAAAGTTTCAATTTTTGATTTTATTCTAATTTTTGGAATATTCTTAGAATTTTGAAAAAAAAATAGAAGTTTTAAATTTTATATATATTTTTAGAATTTTGAAAAAAGTTTCCATTTTTGATTTTGTAAGAATTTTTTAAATATTTTTAGAATTTTGAAAAATTTTAAATTTTTGATTTTATTATAATTTTTATAATTTTGGAAAAAGTTACAATTTTTGATTTTGTTATAATTTATGCAATATTTTTAGAATTTTTGAAAAAAGTTTTAATCTTTGATTTTGTAATAATTTTTGAAATACTTTTAGAATTTTGTTTGAAAAAATTTTGAATTTTTGATTTTATTTAATTTTTACAATGTTCTTAAGATTTTGAAAGAAATATGAATTTGTGATTTTGAAATATTTTCTCGAAACGGTAAATGGAGGGGTTTTTGAGTAGTTTGCTGATTGTATAATCTTTTACTAAAATTACGTTAATTTATGATCTGTTAAAAGTTACGACAACGTATTGATGTTTCGTGTTAGTTTTGTAATACATATCTAAACAGAGATAAAAAAAAAGAACACTCTAACAAAAAGTTATGCTTGATATACATCGCTGCCCAAGACTAAAAACCATGTCCCCATAAAAGTTTTTTGCCGAAAACTATATCAAAATCCTTAACCCAGACCGAAGTCTTGATATCTCAGAGCTGTGAGATTTCAGACCCTCCATATTTTTAGAATGGTTTCGAGTAAATATGCCTTTAAACAACTGAAAGGTTGATCGCTATTTTCTTAACCATACTAAAATTATGCTCACCTTTAGAAAAATATTACGTTTTCTAATAAATTTATTCCTATATTAAGAATGCTTTTGAATTCCTTATGCTTAAATAGAGTATATATATATATATATTTACAAATCTAATCTAAGTTTAGAAAAGGCTAGTAATTTTATCAATGATAAATTTATAATATGCTAGAAATGAGAAACTGCATTTGCTTGAATTATATTTTAAATTCATAATATTAGAATTTCAAAAATTAACAAATTATCGGCCCCTTATTCTTAATGTTATAGACCAAGCTCTCACGACACTTTAGTCTAACTCACATGTAACCTCTGTGAAATTGGGTTTAACTAATAGAACTTATACATATATCAGAAAATAACTATCCGCAGTGGCCTGGATAGAAGAACATCTTCTACACGTCGAGGAAGTGATTCCTTTGTACCAAACTGGTTTTAATTTTTGATCTTCGAGAAGCCAAACGTAAAGTAACTATTGCATCAATTTCTCAGCCATTCAATTAGTTCTCCCAGGCATTTCAATACAAAAACCTTGAGGCCAACCGAAGTTTTCTGTAACTATACAAAAGTCTCAATTATGTTAAAGAAATTTCAGCGAGGTTACATGTGGAGTAACTATGGCATCAATTTTTCATCCATTTAATTAGGTCTCCCAGGCATTTCAAAACAAAAATCTTGAGGTCGACCAAAGTTTTCTGTAACTATACAAAAGTCCCAATTATGTCAAGAAATTTCAGCGAGGTTACATGTGGAGTAACTATGGCATCAATTTTTCATCCATTCAATTAGGTCTGCCAGGCACTTAAAAACAAAAATCTCAAGGCAGACCAAAGTTTTCTGTAACTATAGAAAAGCCTCAATTATGTCAAGAAATTTCAGCGAGGTTACATGTGGAGTAACTATGGTATCAATTTTTTATCCATTCAATTAGGTCTGCCAGGCATTTCAAAACAAAAAATTCAAGGCCGACGAAAGTTTTCTGTAACTATACAAAAGTCTCAATTATGCCAAGAAGTTTTAGTGAGGTTACATGTGGAGTAACTATGGCATCAATTTTTCATCCATTTAATTAGGCCTGCCAGGTACTTGAAAACAAGAGTCTCAAGGCAGACCAAAATTTTCTTAAATTATAAATAAGTCTCAATTATATCAAGCAGTTTCAGCGAGACTACATTCCAAATAAGTAGGCTTTTGTAATTAGTGATAACAAAAATTAATTAAAAATATTAATTAACGTTAATGAGAAAGTCGGCCACTGGATAGTTATTTTCTGATATAGGTTCTATAAGTTAAACCCAATTTCACAGAGGTTACATCTGAGGTAGACTAAAGTGTCGTGGGAGCTTGGTATATTAGAATAGTTTGAGAATAGTTATTCTTGGCGCATATTTAAGCAACTTTTATGCATGATTTAATACCTATATCGTATAAGTTGAGCAAACCTTTTTTTCAGTGTATTCAAAAGCTGGTTGGAGTAGCTGTTTTGTTCTATGTTATTTTGTTATATAAATGTCTTTAATTTGTTTTAGCCTTCAATTTGTTTTAGTCTTTAATTTGTTTAACTAATAGAGCTAAATTTATAAAAAGGTACAATTAAAATGACAACAGCATAATTCTATGTTTTGCAAAAGTTCTTTAAGAAATTATAATATCGCTTTAATTAGAAGATAAAAAATTAAAATTATAACTGTAACCTAATAAAATTTAATACACAAAGTTACTCCAAGCAAACTTTATGGCCTGATTCAAAATAATTAAATAAAATTATTATTATAAATTATTAAAAAAACAATAAGATTTATCCATTTAAAGCTGTAATCCATACCCTAATATTGTGATAATTTGTCTTAATAATACATGGAAGAAATGTTACGAAAAATAAAGTAAAAAAGAACGGTTTAGCCAGAAATCACGAAAAACCCCTTTCAACCCCTAAAAACCCTCCCCATTCTCCCCCGGATAGCAGCTGCTGGTTCGATTTATGTTTCCCTCTTTTACAATATCGTGTTCTACAATATCCCACTATCAGTTTGCTGTAACGAATTATTTTTTTTTTTCTAATTTTTTCTCCTATTATTACTGGCCTATAAATATAATTGATCATGGAAATTTTTGAATTTGTTATAGTTTTTGAAATATTTTTGGAATTTTGAAAAATTTTACATTTTTGATTTTGTTATAATTTTTTGAATTTTGGAAAAAGTTTCAATTTTTAATATTGTTCTAATTTTTGCAATATTTTTAGAATTTTGGAAAAAGTTTGAATTTTTGAATTTTTAAGAATTTTTGGAATATTATTAGGATTTAGAAAAAGTTTAAATATTTGATTTTATTCCAATTTTTGGAATATTTTTAGAGTTTTGAAAAAAAAATTTGAATTTTATATATATTTTTAGAATTTTGAAAAAAGTTTCCATTTTTGATTTTGTAAGAATTTTTTGAATATTTTTAGAATTTTGAAAAATTTTAAATTTTTGATTTTATTATAATTTTAAAAATTTTGGAAAATGTTTCAATTTTTAATATTGTTATAAATTTGCAATATTTTTAGAATTTCGGAAAATTTTGAATTTTTGAGCTTTTAAGAATTTTTGGAATCTTATTAGGATTTAGAAAAAGTTTCAATTTTTGATTTTATTCTAATTTTTGGAATATTCTTAGAATTTTGTAAAAAAAATAGAATTTTTAAATTTTATATATATTTTTAGAATTTTGAAAAAAGTTTCCATTTTTGATTTTGTAAGAATTTTTTAAATATTTTTAGAATTTTGAAAAATTTTAAATTTTTGATTTTATTATAATTTTTATAATTTTGGAAAAAGTTACAATTTTTGATTTTGTTATAATTTATGCAATATTTTTAGAATTTTTGAAAAAAGTTTTAATCTTTGATTTTGTAATAATTTTTGAAATACTTTTAGAATTTTGTTTGAAAAAATTTTGAATTTTTGATTTTATTTAATTTTTACAATGTTCTTAAGATTTTGAAAGAAATATGAATTTGTGATTTTGAAATATTTTCTCGAAACGGTAAATGGAGGGGTTTTTGAGTAGTTTGCTGATTGTATAATCTTTTACTAAAATTACGTTAATTTATGATCTGTTAAAAGTTACGACAACGTATTGATGTTTCGTGTTAGTTTTGTAATACATATCTAAACAGAGATAAAAAAAAAAGAACACTCTAACAAAAAGTTATGCTTGATATACATCGCTGCCCAAGACTAAAAACCATGTCCCCATAAAAGTTTTTTGCCGAAAACTATATCAAAATCCTTAACCCAGACCGAAGTCTTGATATCTCAGAGCTGTGAGATTTCAGACCCTCCATATTTTTAGAATGGTTTCGAGTAAATATGCCTTTAAACAACTGAAAGGTTGATCGCTATTTTCTTAACCATACTAAAATTATGCTCACCTTTAGAAAAATATTACGTTTTCTAATAAATTTATTCCTATATTAAGAATGCTTTTGAATTCCTTATGCTTAAATAGAGTATATATATATATATATATTTACAAATCTAATCTAAGTTTAGAAAAGGCTAGTAATTTTATCAATGATAAATTTATAATATGCTAGAAATGAGAAACTGCATTTGCTTGAATTATATTTTAAATTCATAATATTAGAATTTCAAAAATTAACAAATTATCGGCCCCTTATTCTTAATGTTATAGACCAAGCTCTCACGACACTTTAGTCTAACTCACATGTAACCTCTGTGAAATTGGGTTTAACTAATAGAACTTATACATATATCAGAAAATAACTATCCGCAGTGGCCTGGATAGAAGAACATCTTCTACACGTCGAGGAAGTGATTCCTTTGTACCAAACTGGTTTTAATTTTTGATCTTCGAGAAGCCAAACGTAAAGTAACTATTGCATCAATTTCTCAGCCATTCAATTAGTTCTCCCAGGCATTTCAATACAAAAACCTTGAGGCCAACCGAAGTTTTCTGTAACTATACAAAAGCCTCAATTATGTTAAAGAAATTTCAGCGAGGTTACATGTGGAGTAACTATGGCATCAATTTTTCATCCATTTAATTAGGTCTCCCAGGCATTTCAAAACAAAAATCTTGAGGTCGACCAAAGTTTTCTGTAACTATACAAAAGTCCCAATTATGTCAAGAAATTTCAGCGAGGTTACATGTGGAGTAACTATGGCATCAATTTTTCATCCATTCAATTAGGTCTGCCAGGCACTTAAAAACAAAAATCTCAAGGCAGACCAAAGTTTTCTGTAACTATAGAAAAGCCTCAATTATGTCAAGAAATTTCAGCGAGGTTACATGTGGAGTAACTATGGTATCAATTTTTTATCCATTCAATTAGGTCTGCCAGGCATTTCAAAACAAAAAATTCAAGGCCGACGAAAGTTTTCTGTAACTATACAAAAGTCTCAATTATGCCAAGAAGTTTTAGTGAGGTTACATGTGGAGTAACTATGGCATCAATTTTTCATCCATTTAATTAGGCCTGCCAGGTACTTGAAAACAAGAGTCTCAAGGCAGACCAAAATTTTCTTAAATTATAAATAAGTCTCAATTATATCAAGCAGTTTCAGCGAGACTACATTCCAAATAAGTAGGCTTTTGTAATTAGTGATAACAAAAATTAATTAAAAATATTAATTAACGTTAATGAGAAAGTCGGCCACTGGATAGTTATTTTCTGATATAGGTTCTATAAGTTAAACCCAATTTCACAGAGGTTACATCTGAGGTAGACTAAAGTGTCGTGGGAGCTTGGTATATTAGAATAGTTTGAGAATAGTTATTCTTGGCGCATATTTAAGCAACTTTTATGCATGATTTAATACCTATATCGTATAAGTTGAGCAAACCTTTTTTTCAGTGTATTCAAAAGCTGGTTGGAGTAGCTGTTTTGTTCTATGTTATTTTGTTATATAAATGTCTTTAATTTGTTTTAGCCTTCAATTTGTTTTAGTCTTTAATTTGTTTAACTAATAGAGCTAAATTTATAAAAAGGTACAATTAAAATGACAACAGCATAATTCTATGTTTTGCAAAAGTTCTTTAAGAAATTATAATATCGCTTTAATTAGAAGATAAAAAATTAAAATTATAACTGTAACCTAATAAAATTTAATACACAAAGTTACTCCAAGCAAACTTTATGGCCTGATTCAAAATAATTAAATAAAATTATTATTATAAATTATTAAAAAAACAATAAGATTTATCCATTATCCATCTTAATAATACATGGAAGAAATGTTACGAAAAATAAAGTAAAAAAGAATCTTCGGGCTTGAAGATATGCCAACAATATTTAATTTTCAAATTTTTGCTATGTAAATAAACATATGTTTGAAAGACGAATTCTACACAGTTTGATTTTGTCCAAAATTGTGCAATGTTGTCTAAGTTCATCTTTATGTAAGCTCGAATGAATTACCAAAGTTTCATCAAAACTGCTTGATAACTTGAGTATTATATTTGGAGTAACATAAAAAAAACAATTTAGCTAACCAGTTAACTTTAACAACCGTTAATTATAATGCCGATTTATGTCTCGCTTTAAAAATTTTTATCATATTGGGATCGGAAATTATTCAAATTTTAAATAAACAGCTACTGCTTGATTAACTCCTTACTATTTTGTCCAATTTTTCACATAAACTAATCATTTGGTGCCTGTATCAAACCGAATCTCTTCCCAAAGATTCGTCAAAATCGCTTTAAAGCTAAAATGTTAAAGATGCAACAGGTGATTCTTTTCAGTATGTTATTTATGATTGTTGGGCGCATACAATATTCGTTCACGAATTAATTTTTATGACACTTTAAAATAAGATGCAAATGTGTATATGGCAAGGAGCTGAATTTGTTTTTGAGATAACGATATTGAACAAAGTGCTGGGAGTCACCCGAGCGCCTGTTTTTTTTGAAAGCTCAATAAAGTATGTACCAGATAATCGAATTGGATTAAACTTGGTACATAAGCATTTGGTGCGGTTCACAAAAGTTCTCCATCCCAACCTCCGACTTTTCAACTTTAGTAAAAGATTTTGTTTTGCAATTTTTGCATAGCATACTCCACCCCACCAAACTTCAAATCAAAAACACGGATAATATTTTTTTTTCAATAGCGTTTTAGGTAGATTTCATATAAAAATCTACCTATTGCAATGGGCTTCATCTCGGAATTTCGGAAAAATTTCGGAAAAATTATATATATATATATATATATATATATATATATATATATATATATATATATATATATATATATATATATATATATATATATATATATATATATATATATATATATATATATATATATATATATATATATATATATATATATATATATATATATATATATATATATATATATATATATATATATATATATATAAACGATATGAGATATAACGAAAACGACCGGCACTCTCACGGTCGCATTTGTTGAGCTAGATCAAAAAAATTTTCTGTACTTGTGTGTTCTAATAATATCTTGGACAAGTTTGTGAATCAGCAAAATCCGACACGTGGTTAAGAAACTAGAGGCTTTTTTCTGAAAAAAATTGATTTTTTAAAACCGTTATAACGGCGGTTTGGATACTAATATTTCAAAAAATTTTACAAATTTAAAATCTTTGGAATTTTTTTTATCAATTTGTTTTAAAAGTAGACCTCTGCAGTTAGAGGTTCCTGAGTGGGCGGCTCCAACAAAAAAGTTTGCAAAAAAAATTTTTTTTTTAAAACAACCGGCACTCTCACGGTCGCATTTATAAGGCCAGATCAAAAAACCTTTTCTAAAAATGTGCGTTTTATTAATATCTTGGACAAGTTCGTAAATCAGCCCAATCCAACACATGGTTGAGAAACTAGAAGCTTTATACTAGAAAAAAACTCTGTTTTTTAGATCCGTTATAACGGCCGTTTGGATTCTAATATTTTTAAAAACTTCATAAATTTAGAATTTTTGAAACCTTTTTAATCAGTTTCTTTCAAAAAAAAGACCTCTGCAGTTGGAGGTTTCTGAGTGAGCGGCTCCAACAACAAAGCTTGTAAAACACAAAAAGCGTTTGAATCAACCGGCGCTCTCACGGTTGCATTTGTCGAGCCAGATCAAAAAACCTTTCTTAAAAATGTGTGTTTTATTAATATCTTGGACAAGTTCGTAAATCAGAAAAATCTGACACATGGTTAAGGAACTATAGGCTTTATACTAGAAAAAAAAGTAGTTTTTTTAATCCGTTATAACGGCCGACTTATGAAGATTGTAAAAATATTAGTATCCAACTAATATTTTTACAATCTTCATAAGTTTAGAATCTGTGGAGACATTTTAATCCGTTTCTTATAAATATAAACCTCTGCAGTTAGAGGTTTTTGACTTGTTGGCTTCAACAAAAAAATTTGCAACAATCCCCAACTACAATTTCCAAAAACCTTATAACAGTCAATGTCAACCTTATAACAGTCAAAAAAATAAAAGATTTGAATAGAAGAAATTAATTTTTTTTTTCTTAGAAATAAACTATTTTGATATTTTGCAGTAATTGCACGACATATGATATAGAGTAGGTTTGTGTCATAAATTGTCACATAAAATTTGTTCGATATCTGTTTGAAATTAGTTTGTTTTGTTTAAACTAATCTGATACATCAGATTCTACTGGCACACAAAACTGTCTGATCTCGAAATCTACCTATTTCTAGCGGATATACGTGCCGCTTGGACTTTTTCCTTTTGTTTCTTAAATTAAAGATTTATGACAAAGTCTTCATAAGGAAGACGAGAAGAAATCATTGGCTTATACAGAGTTGTATAAGAGATGAAGCTTACGATTTATTATTTAACACATTGCGAATTGTGTTACAGCCGTCTTTCTTAAGTATAAACATTGTTTCACAAAGGTCAGCTGTTTACAGTTGAGTAGAAAGGAAAATGATAGAAAGAATTTGTTTGGTCCACTGGTATAGGCTACAGATTTTTAAATTTAATGACTTTTAGATAAACTTTGCAATCTTTTATTTTTGAAACAAAATATCCAAATATAATTAAAATAATGTTCACTCCATTCACACCAAAACGATTAAAATTCGACCGTGTCCCAACTTATATGAGTTTCGAATATAACTCTATAATTATCTTCTGCTTTTGTTAAACCTAAATTTATAATACTTTTACCAACTTTTTTATAATTTTTTTTATCAAATTTAATAATTCTAAACAATAAAAAAATTAAAATTAGATATAGTTTTTTCGATATGTTTTTTGCTTATCAAACAACAAAATCTTGTAACGCTTTGTGAAAATCGTGTGATACGACAATGACAAAATTTTTCAAATGTGGTTTGTTTTCTAACGTTTAACTTTTTTAAATAACAATTAAATAAAGATTAATATTAGGTTAAGCATGGAACCAGTAAGAAAATTGTTTATAATTTGATTGTTACGATCTCTCTAGCTATACACTTTACAGTTAAGTTATAATTATGGATTTAGAAAGGAAACATTAACATAAGTCTACACATTTAATAGGGATCAAAACACTGTAATGAAATTTAAATTTTTTATTTAAAATTGCAAAAGAAAAACAAAAAACCTAAACAACTTATAATGGTTCTATTCTTGAACAACCTATAATTTATTTTCTTAAAGATTGTTGACTTTTTTAAAAATTATAGTAAAGACGAAACAAAACGAAAAATATTTTTTGCATCAGAATAATTTATGTTTATTGTTTGAAATATTTGTTATTAGTAAATGCAATTTTTGTTGTTGATTTTTATCGTAACCGTGCATATTAATTTTATAAATTATATAAAAAATATACACAAAACCGTTTGCAATATTTTGTAAATTTAGGACACATAAACATTTTTGAAACTATAAATTTTGTTTAGATAAATCAAAGAAAAATTTGCTTTTAACAAGCAATTGTAGATTTTTTAAATAATTTTTATTCTCATTTACAATATTTTTAGTACTGGTGAAAAATCGAATCAAGACGACGATGATATATGAACCCGACCATTTCCGATATTTTCTATATCTCTTTAATCGTTGGTATAATAAAAGAAAATTAATATGTGTTTTTTTTATTTTTTCACTATGTCTTGACACAGGGTAGCTCGAAATTTTTTAAGAAATTTAGTGAGAGTCAAAGATGAATGAAATTTAGTGACAGTGCTCAAACGGGTTTGAGTAGATTTTTTTGTATTCAAGAAAAAATTTGAAAAGAATCGGCAAACTAATTTTTAGTAAATAGCACAAAGTACAGAAAAATTCAAACTAATAACATATTCAAATTCCTTTTTCTCAAAAAAAAAAAATATTAATGCCTGTCTGTAATTTTAGTAAGTTTTGAGAAAATAATAAATCTTTAAAATATAAAAAAAATGAAAGAAAACAAAAAAGCACTTGTTGAAAATGTCATGTTTGAAGAATTAAAATTAAAAAAAATCATCGAAAAATATAAATTTTCTTTGTCAGTGCAATATTTTTATAAAGCATTACTAAGTACCTTTCAAACAAACAAAAATCTACTTGAATCGAATAACTGTTATAACACAATTTAACTTGAATGTTTGACTGTAACTAAATTTCTAAAGAAATTTCAAACTACCCTGTGTCTAAACTAGCGAAAAAATAAAAACAAAGATTAGGTGTTAATTTGTTTTTTATTATATACTTACTAACGATTACTGAAGATTCAGAAAAATCATATGGAGTATTATTACAAGTGTGTCTCAAACTCGTGGCTTCTTGAGTAATTGACCTTAAACTTTGACCTATTTTTGAAAAATTATCAACATTGAGACCGTTAAGCTACCAAATTCAAGAGTAACCGGTTTTACATCTTTCTAAGTATTATTATAGATTGTGTAATTATATAACAGTTGCAATTGTGGATTGTAATGAATACTGGACTTGTCAGTGACTCACTAGCAGGAAGCATTGAGAGGACTACGTGCCCAGCGAGGTTTCCATTCCAGTGAGATTCAGTCTTGTGAGTTTAAGAAGTAATTTAACCTAGGCCAGTACATATGATCAGACATGCACACTAATGAGACGGTATGCACAGAAAGAAGAAAGAACAGGAACTCGGATGACCACAAACGCTGAAGAAGCCAAGATCACCTTCAAACCATCACCGATACCCCTGTAATTTTAAATTATAAAAATACAACATTTACTTTAATGTTTCACTCACTCCATGATTGTTCCGGATCCACCTCTTCATTCCTTTATAACTTAATTACCAGATCATCTTAACTAACTTAATCGTACGATGAATATATAAGAAATATAAAAATTCATGTAACAAAAATGTATCGGTAATTGTAATAATTGAGGTAACAAAAATGAAATTGGCAATTGTTGGACTTGTTAGACATACAATAATTGATGTAACAAAAAGGATGTCGACAATTGTAATAATTGATGTAATAAAAATGATGTCAGCAATTGTTGAGATTGTTAGAAATAATATAACTAACTGATGTAACAAAATTTGTTGAAATTGTTAGAATTGATGTAACAAAAATGTTGTCGGCTATCATTCAAGTTGGTGGTAATATATCAACCGATTTAATAACATTACTGAATTTGCTAGAAATATTCTAACTGATATAACAAAAATGATGTCGATCGAAATTGTTAGAAATATAATAATTAATGTTACAAAAATTCGGTCGGGAATTAATCAAGTTGTTGGTAATATATATCAATCGACGTAATGAAATTGCTGAAGGGGCTAGAAATATTATAATTGATGTCACAAAATGTTGTGGGAAATTGTCAAAATTGTCAGAATTATCTTACTGATTTAATTACTGTTGCAACCAAAAATTGTTGAAATCGTTGCACTGAATATTATAGAAGAGATTGACTGCACTACATGGATCAAGTAAACTATAAACTTCAATCGTCATATAAGTTTTTGATTTAATTCCCTTGGATTACTTTGAATTATATATACATTTCAATTGACCCATACATTAGTGAACATATATTAATATCACTTGATATCGTAATTCTGATGTATTTCTTCAATATGCGATTTTTCGAAAAAACAAAAGATCAATAAAATGTTGATTTCCGTATATCAATCAAACGTATAGTATGATGCATCATGAAGGCGCATATCAATTTGTTATAACGGGACGACTTTAATTGGCACATACTATATATAAAAAAAAGCGCATCACCACAACTTCTTAAACAACTTTCAATATGAACATCAAAATATCGCTTCGTTTTTTTCTCGGTTGAGAAAATTTTTCCAAACAAAATTATATGCGTTAAAGGAACTTGAAACAAAAATAAAACTAATACTTGCAAAATAATAATATTGTTACTTTTTTCAACCTTCCTTCGAAATGGTCTCACTCTCAATTCGATAAACGTAATTCCCAAATCTTCTTCAGTGTTCGATCAGGTTAATAAGAAAAACAACAGGTTTTATTCAGTATTCAACACCCTAATTCCAATTCACAGCGTCCAAAATAATACACAAAATATCTCTTAATTAACACTTTCAACTTTATTCAAAATTCAATTTCAAAATAACTTCTATTTACACGATTTCATACGCACAAATTTACACGATTTCATATGCACATGATTTCGTATGCACACTTCGTTTACAATTAAATAATTCTGCCTAAAAATACCTGCTTAAATACTAAATTTCGTACAATCTAGAAAAATCGTTATTCTACACATATTTAATACGGAACGTTCCAAAATAACAAATAATGTTACCTAGCTGTAAAAAACAGGTAATAGAAAACAAATTCAAAAAAATATTTTTGACCCTTCCAAGAAGAAAAACAAGAATTCTATTTTTAATTTTTTTTTTCATGATCATTATTGTTATTTTTATATTCTGTTGATTATGAATTTATTTTTGTAATTTTGTACAGGTTGCCTTCATTTATGTTGAATTGAATAGAATTTGGTGTTATGTTTCGTTATGATTTTGTTATAACCGTAGCAATATTTATTCGTAGCAATATTTATATTTTATTGTTTATTTTTTTTTAAACCAAAATTCTAATTAGTTTACACTAATAAATTTCAATAAAAAATATGATTAATAATAAAAATCCAATTAATAATACAATACAATAATAAAATACAATACTACAATATTATTTATATTATTAATACAATAATGTAATACAATACAATATCAATATAATAATACAACTTAACCTTGACCTTATACTTTGACTTCTATTCAAGGTCCAACGCGCCAGATTTAAGAGAGGGTGAACTTCTTCTTTTCTTACCACAGTACTACTAATATACCCTGAAAGTTTTAGGAAAACTGAAGGTATCAACTATCACACCCTCATACACTTTGTCCAACTTTTAAAAAATGACTTTTAAATCTCACTCTACTTTATTTGCACGCTTTAATGTTCACGATGCATCATTTCGTTTACAATTATTTAACTCGGTCTAAAACAAACTGCTAAAATAGTATTCCGTTCGATCTAGAAAAATCGATTGTATTCTACAATTCTTTTATCTGGAATGTTCTTTAAAACAAAATAATGTTTATTTGTGCTTTCACTGAACCTTTTCTAGAAAACCAACATAGTAGAAGAACAAATTCAAAACAATTTTTTGATTGTCTTGTCGAGAATTTGTTTCATAATCATTTTTTGATGATGATGATTATGTTATTGCTATCTCAATCTTGTATAGAGTGTTCCTTGATGTACAATTGAGTAGAATTTTAATTGTATTGCGTTAGTGTTGTGTTATAGCCGTATCAATATACATATGCATAATAAATAAACTTAATATACGATAAATTGAATGTTATTTCATATATTATTTGTATTATCAATATAAAAATCACTTTAAATTTACCTTTCAAAAATAAATGGTGCCCGTTACATACAATTAACTCAATGAATTATTTGTGATATTACATCACTCCGATGGAAATAATCCCATCATCAATTATAAGACTGAATCTAACAAAATATGGTGTGCAATTTATGAAAATTTTTTTGCTATCCACAAAATTGTCGATCGATCTAGTTTCGAGCCGATAAGAACTTTATATTACACTTTAAAAAAGTATATCATTCTCATCCGTTACATCACCGGTAATTTGGAATCTGCTCTTTGGTACTGAAAGATCGGAGACCACTGAATTAACTCTTTTCTAGAGTAGAATATTTCGTTTAGTGTTCGTCGAGTGTAATGGGTTGTAGTGGCCTGTAGATAAGTTTCGTTACACTTTTTGTTTTATTGAACACTAAATGCAATTACTTTTATTTGTGTTTATATGTGAATAGATATTTTGGAGAGTGAGAGTGGAGTGATAATTTATTAAGATAATTGGTAGTAAACATCTCCTGTGTAAAAATATGGTATACCACCACCCAGCATTAACTCCAACTCCGACCAGAACCCAAAGATGATAGATCTGTCAGGCAGCTAGGATATAACGTTGATTCATATATTTACGTGCTAAATGTGTTGAACCACATAAACTAAAAAATCTATTGTTTTCGAACGGTTTCAGAATTTTTTTTCTAAACCGCTAGCTCGACTGTTAAATCTTTTAGTTATGCGCGGCTGTTTTATTGCAACATTCTCATATCAAGCAAGTATTTTAAGGCTATAGCAATAAAATTATCTATATTAAACAGGATTAGAGTTCATACTAATTTTTTCTCACAAAAATTACAACTTAAACATCGAAATCAATTAAATCTTTATCCGGTTTGTAGGACTAATACTAATCCGAAAACCAATTGCAAATAAAACAAAAAAAAACCCTAATTACCACAGTTTTAATTAAATAACATATTTCAATATGTATATATGTATATTTATTTCATCAAGTTGTCTTATTGTACTTACTTAATTTAAATTTTATTTATATCCCGCTGGTTCGCTATTCTTCATTTTATTAAAAAAATATAGCCTATTATAACAAAGAATATTGAAATAATTCGTAATCAATTTCACATTACTCCAATTAACATAAAAGTAATCAGAACGTATATTACATATATTTTCATGCAAACCAATAAGCAATTATCATAAATGAAATAAAACAAAACAAAATAAAAATAACAATTATTACAATTAATTAACTGAATTTGTAGTCTTTGGTGGTCTAATAATACCATAACAAATCAATACTCCATCAATTCATCAATTTACTCCTTTCAACGTTTCAAATTCATTCACAATATGTTTTGAAAATTATTTCAGTTAATTTCAGAAAATTAGAAAATTTATTTGTTTTGTTTTTTTATTGTTTAAATAGGAAATTTAATTTAATAACAAAATCATGGAAGTTAATTCCCATAATTTGATATCCGTAATTAACTTTAATATTTTAATGGTTTGATGCTCATCAATTTTATGGTAAATAAATAAAGTAAATATACAAAATGCTCATTAGGAACGTTAATTGTTATTTATTGTTAGATGTTATTTGTTGGTATGGGTACAGGTTTCAACTTTCAAATGAATGAAGTGTTTCGTTTGAAGATCTTAGGAGTGGGTTATAATTATAAATATTTTCTTACGAATAATGGTTATTTTGGTTCATTTTTCATTGATTGCATTTTAAACAAACAGAACAACAAATCAATAAAATTCTCACGATCTAGAATAATTTTTTTTATTTCGAGTTTTTCAATTAAATAATTTTTTTTTAAACTTTTTGAGTGACCAATTCAAATTAAATAATTGATTTTATTACAAGACCACGAAAAAAAATAAAAAGGTTATTTTTTGTTTTAATTTTTTGAATTAAAACAAATATAGTTAAATGTTGTAAAGTACGTTAAGTAGGATGATTTTTGAGATCAGTGATTGATTCTTACTGAATATAATGACAGATAACAGCGCCGTATTTAGATATTTGGGGGCCTCCTGTGGGTTTTTTGATGGGGGTAATAATTTAATTTAACCGGAAAAAGGTTCATTTTTTATGCCATGTAATGTTCCAATCCATATAGTAACGGAGGCTGTCAACAAGTGTCCCTCACTTGTATTAACTTCATCAATTCACTTAGTTTTAAGGTCAAGTTTCATTTGAAGACTATATTTATTCGATTAGTTTTAGATGGGTGATCAGCCCATATAGTTAAACCTTCTTTCTTACCCAGGAAATTTAACCATGTTACGGGCTTTTGAAAATGATATTGTTTAGAATACACTGTCCTAACTTTATAGGACTTGTTGCTTAATATAACAGGGTTTTGTAAAGGATTACAATATGTGTAACACATAAATACCTAGATGCCACAACAACATGGGATTTGAGATACTGAATGTGATTTGCGTGTGACCATTTTTATGGATATTTCGGATAAAAAGATCACTATGAACTCCGTCAGTAGACCAACGTGAGATTGTGACAGTGTGACTGTTTACACTTACAGACTAAAACAAAAATAGATGTGCGAATATGCTTGAGGTGTGATTTCTAATTCGTTTCTGTTTAGTAAACTGAGTTTTAGTTACACTTGTGAATCATTTAATGATTCATCAAACCCGACAAACATTTTCTTACGCAAAGCGATCGTATATTTAAATTGAAAATTGAAAATGTATGTGTGTGTGATTGCATTTGTAAATCATGCGTCCATTTTGTTGACATTTTTTTAATGATACAATTTAAAAGACAAAAAAGCAGATATCAAACAATTTAAGTATGTATATGACTTATGCGTAGAAAATATTATTAACTTTCCATAATTTTATTGATATTATGAAAAATAATTTAAATATCGGTAAACCGACATGAAACAAGGCAAACAAAATAAATTTTTTATCGGGTCAAGTATTGTATCATATGAAAAGGCTTCAGTTCAGCATTTCGAATTTTTTGCCTCTCCACCGGTTTTTGTATAGTTTAGAATAATGGTATTTTCTTTATGTTTTTTTCCTCGCTTAGCTCCAAACTTAATTGATCGAAAATAGGGCATGGTCGATTAATCGATTGGGACTAAATATCGATTAACGATTAATATGAAAATTTTAACATCGATTAATCGAATTAATAAAATTTTTGCTAATTCTAATATTTTTATTAATTTTTTTAAACAAATACGCACGTTATATCATATTTAAAAGTTCAACCTTTACAATGACAAGAATAAACAAAAATTTAATAGCTATCTATGTATTAAGGGTGTAAAGTAGGTCTTTTTTGCATAAGAGTGAAATTGTTGCTCTAGGCGTTAGCCTAGGATGTGTATCTATCTCTCTGTCATTGAAGTTTTCAGACCTTACAAAATATGTGTTTGAAAATATTAAAAATGATAAGAAACAAGCTGTTTCCTTCAGAATGGAAAGTAATGGAGTTCGATATACTTCAAACCATAGTTTACTGGTTAGATTAATAATACAAATATTACTTAAGGCGTAGTAAAGATTTTTGTATTGGGATCAAATCTTGTTATTAATGTACTTTGTGTTATACCTATAACAACTAAAAAAGTAATTCGTGTGAAAAAGAGAAAACATCTTTAGACAATAAACCTTTTCACAATTTGGTACAAAATTCGTTAAATAAATTTGTAAATTTTAAACATTTTCGTAAATTTAGATTACTCGATTAATAATTTTTTTGTTCGATTAATCGAACAATTTGCGAAATGATCAATTAATCGAACAATCGATTAATCTAACCATGCCCTAATCGAAAATCTTTAAAAGTATTTGAAATGATAGAAAAATTAGTAAGTTTATAATGAATAATATGGGGAAGTGTCAAAGACTCATAATTATATTTATTATGGGGGTGGAAATAAGAAGGGGTAAAATAACCTTTAAAACTCCGATCAAATGGGGTGTCATTTGAAAGACCACTTGATTTTAGAAAAATTGCTTTTTTGGAATTTGGAAGCGCCCTCTCCCAACGTTTCAACGTTGATTGCGGTAAAAATTTGAAAAAATTCACAGCGACAGGTTATATTTGGTTATACCCAAAATAGATCCTTTACGGAAATCCGGTGAGTATCAAGTTAAATGTAATGACTGTAGTTACAAATACATAGTTCAGACTGGACGTAGCTTTAAAATTAGAGCAAATGAGCATTTCGCGTGTAAAAGAAAAGGTAACCAGGAATCCGCTTTAGCCAACCATATCATAAATTCAAACCAAAATGTTTCTTTTGATAATCTTTCTATTCTACACACTCAACCAAAAGGCAGAAAGTTAGATATTCTAGAATCTTATGAGATACGTGAGTCCTCATTTTTCAATGAGAATATTTTAAACGTACAAACTGAAATAAAATATTCTCCTTTAACCGATCCTCTTTTTTATTACGTTCTTTCTTTAATTTATTTTATTAGCAACGTTTAAGACAGGTTAGGTAAATTATTTAGTCCCTTACTCTAATTAATTACTTAATTGTTTTTTCGGATACTTCTCTTTTCCTTTGTTTTTATTTTCAGATTCTTCCAACATACAGGATTGCCGATTACTCCCATTTACTTTGTCATTCAAAAATTTGATATTTTAATTTGGTTTAACTGTTTTTTTTTGTAATTGTATACATTTTTATTATTGGTAAGTTTTAATGTATGTTTTAATGAATGTATGTTCCCTCTTTGTCCTTAAAATAGTATTCACAAATTAAAATGTTTATGATATCGTTCTTCCTCGAAGAGTAAAGTTTTTAGTTTTTTTCGATTTCACTGCTTTGTAGTTTTTATTTTATTTATTTTCTTTTTCTTTTCTACCATCTCATTTTCAAAAGGAGAAATTAGTTACCGTTTCAAATTATAAGTCACTAGAACTGAATGTATTCAATTGAATAGAATGAAAAATTGCTTTGAAAATCGAAAGATCCGTAACAAATGTTTATCTCAATTCCAGCTTGGGGATCGGACCGGTGTCCTTTTGATCAGAGTTTATGGTTAACCGTTTAACCCACTCGACCAGTGTTGAGATAAAAATTTGTTTTGGGACGATAGACTTATAGCTGTTAATAATAGCACTATAATGTTTTGCTACGTGTTCACCATTAGCTAGTCATTCTCGCTATTTTAAATTCTTCACTGCCGTCCTGATATTTAATTTCAGCAAATTTATATACTTCCTGGTTCTTAAAATTCTTTATTTCATCAATATAAATTGAAAGGATAATGATACTTTTACAATAATCAATGAAAAACGTTGAAAATAATTATTTGTATTTCTGCTTAATAATCCATCAAACTTATTTCAATCAGCGATCGTTTAAATAATATTACACAACATTATCAATGTTTGATTTATTTTTTGTATAAATAAATTATATTATACATAAAATTAAAACACAAGTTTTTAAATACAATTTTGTAAATTTTTGAATAAACTTGCTTGACTAAATGAGAATTCTTATTTAACTTTAAGTTATGTACAAATTAAAGCCATGTACAAAAAAAAACAGTTTTTTAATTTTTCTAACAAACTTGTTTGATTAAAAATAAGATACCTTAATAAAGAAAAAACAAAACTTTTTTTTAAATGAATTTTGAAATGAATACTTGATGAAAAATTATTTTATGAAAACTAGATAGAAAAAATTGTACCTGAAATTTTACTAATCTATTGCTAAAAGAATAAAAAGTCCCCACAGACTTAACATCACAATTTTTCGTATAGATTCATAATGTTCTTCATTACCCGTGTTCCTTTTAGGTAAACTTGCTACCCGAACCGAATTTTAAATGGAACGACTTAAATGTGAGGTGTATTAGATTTTTGATCTACTACAACTCAAATTCTTTCTTACCACACGTTTCCGACATTTTTTTTTGACAATAAATTGTTTTGATTTTTTTGAAAAACAATATTGCTAAACAACGTAAAAGAAAATTATTAGTTTGACAAAATTTTAAGTTTAAATTTTATTTTGAGTTTGTTAAATTTAAGAAAATTAATTAAATATTAAAAAATTTCTGAAAATTAAAATTATGATTCATGTAAAATATAAACAATCAAAGAAAGCTGGACACAAATATGACATTTAGGCTAAAAATTCTAAATTTGTATAAGCATTTGGGCAAACATATTTGAAATTATTCTCTAAACTGACAAAAACTCTGGCGGTGAATAGAAACGTAAGTTTGTCACGTAGCTTTACCATCATTTGATATGGTTAACTTGAAAACGAAATTTAGTACAAAAGTAAAGGAAAATGTGGTAAATGGAACACACTTATTACTACTAGGTTGTACTTAGTAGAAGTATGATACTTTTTGAAAATATTTA
The DNA here is from genome assembly GCA_963693315.1 of Diogma glabrata. Lineage (NCBI taxonomy): Eukaryota > Metazoa > Arthropoda > Insecta > Diptera > Cylindrotomidae > Diogma > Diogma glabrata. The sequence goes on along the minus strand of OY856186.1, from coordinate 145,906,781 downwards.
GTTGAAGTATGAAAAACGGTAAAACGTAATCGTAGAGTAAATGAAAAAAGACAAAAATTTACACTAAAATTAGCAGTAGTACAAACTGCTCAACTGTTGTAAGTAGAAGTAATTATTCCTCTTGAGAAGAGAAGCTCTAAGAGCATCACGTAGAGTTTCATATCACTTGAGGTTGAGGTCTGAGTCAAGAAATGTAGTTATCGATCTTTGGAGAACTTTCTATCCAGGAGTGTATTGCGGACGGAATGCACCGGAACGTCGTTCCGGTACCTTTTTGTAATGCCGGAACGCGTTCCGGTTCTTTTTTATGAAAATATTAATATAAAAATATTTTAAATAAGTTATAGAATTAAATTTTCAGTTATATAAACTACTTTTAAATTTTTTGAACTGTATTTGCATTGTTTGTGTGCGTTTCTGCAACCTACGCAAATATTCTGCAACGCGACATACAAAAATTAAATTCAAGAAGTGGTAAGTATCTCGCTACGCTCGCGTTATATATTTTAAACAATTCCAACCTAAAGCGTTCCGGTACTTATTCTGTAGGCAATACACCACTATTTCTATCCTATATGTATTCTACATAAAAAAATATCTTATCTTTGAATGAATACAATCCAAGAATTTTTGTTTGTATGCAATTGTTTAGCTCAATTAAATTGTTAATGATTTCCGTTTTCGTTATTCGTATTTTTACTATAAAATATGTTCAACATGGTCGTCAAGGTTAATAAATGAATATCTAGATAACAACAATCAAGGGTAAAAATGCTTAAACGCATGATGTTTTAAGACAATTTCTTCAAAGCATATACAAGTAATCGCATCCGAGCTAACGGCACAGAAAATAAACTTGAATGCATTTGAGTTGAATAGTTTCAAAAAGTTGTAAACAAATGAAATTAAGGATTTGTAAAAACGTATTACCGTACCCACAATTTTGAACCTATATTAACTCTACTTTCGTCTACATAATTTAAAATCAACAACTAAACAGTATAACAACCATCTTTCTTATATCAAACCCCAATTATCGACCACCCGAATCGCATTATTAAATCTAATAATTTAATTTACGACTCTATAATTTCTTCTTTGATCTCGTCAAATCTTTGTTTGTTCTCTCCGAATCCCCAAGTACACCTTGTAATTGTGTTATATTATATCAAATTAATGTCAATTTTGAGATATTTTTGTTGTTGTTGTTCAAGCTTCCGGTTTCGGATATTAAACAACTTTACGATTATTTTAAAATTTGGAAGCATACGAATTAATTTTGGAAATTATTAAGTTGAGATGCATGATTTTGTATATGAATTGATGTGAAAGACATTTTAGGTGAAATGCAATTCCAGAAAAAGTATCAATTCAAACTTGAATAGTTATAGTTAGCTATCCGTTTTATACACATAATAAATCTAGAGAATAAGAAACTGACGATGACGATGGATAAAAATGAATTTAAAATATTTTGTACATAAAGATTTGATTCGAAAGATAAAAATAAACAAAAATTTTATATACATTTTTAAGAAATGTTTGATTAACTCGATGATTGTTTCCAACAAAATATGTATTGATACGGGTACGTATTTTGGAAACGACCGATATGAAAATTCGATTAAATAATAAACAAAGTTAACAAGTTTTTAAAGTTATGTTTTTTATTTAAGTTCAACAAAAGTCACTACTGTTTTTTGTTTGTTTGTTTGAGTTAATCAGTATTAGGAGATGAAATTGGATTTCAATACTTTTGTTTTTAACAAATTTTGAACTTAATTGAAGAACATTTCACACGAATTGCTTGTCGTAATAAAATGTGCTTTGCATCAGTAATCACAATATTTTCCACAACATATAATCTTTGAAGACTTAGGTCCCACTACAACATGCGATGACTGAGGTGTTAATAGATAAATAGATGGTTTTGTTTTGTTTTTTATATTTTTTTAATGGATAATTAAATAATAAATCATACCACATATAAAACATGACATATAGGTCAATATTTCATGATAGGATAGAAAAAAATAAAATAAAATAAGATGTAAAAAGCAAATTTGTTTTAAAAATTTCCAGTGGCCATTAATTCAGCTAGTGGCATATTCTCTGATCATCTGGCGCAATGTCAATAATTACAGCCCAAACAAAGCGATGTTTCGTTTATTCGAGCAAGCAATTGTTACGGTATTTGGACTTTATACGAAATATAATATCATAAATTTCGGTAGAAATTGGCGAGTTTTTTAATACAACAAAAAAATTACTCAAAAAAAAAAACTCAATTTAAAATTTTGATGAGCCCTTATCTTACAGCTAACCATGAAAAAATCCAATTTCGAATTCCTTTATTTCACCATTGTAATAATATTATAGTCATTATATGGCTCAAAGCATATAAATATTCTTTAAATCTGTAATTGTAACATATTTAAAAACTAAAAAACTGAATAAACAACGAAAAACAGAAATAATTTAATATTTGTGGAATAAGATTTTATTTTCACTTAAAAATTCGTCGTAACTACGACGGTAATTTTTAATAGAGATGGCATTGATTTCCTTTTTTCGAAATACATTTTACATTCCTACTTTCCGAAACTACCTTACCTACTTTCTTATTTGAAAATTTTGACAGCTAATTTGTATTTTGAAAACATTCATAAATATTATTTCTTCCAAATCAAGGTTGCTTTTGTTATTTTTAATATAATTATTATCTTAAATTACTACAGTTAACTGAAAAGAAAAAGTTAAGTTAAACTTAAATGATTAATAATTATTAATTATTAAACTTATTTGATTAATAATTGTTATATAGTATCAAGTATATGTGGAATTATGTTTTATTTTCTAGTTTGTAACAAGTGCGACATATTTCTTCAAATTAATAGTGAAACAGCAAACTCTAATAAGCTACCATCTGTTAAAAATTATATTCTGTGACTGGAATTCCAACTTTAGCTTTGTGAGAACGTTTGCTTAAGTTTTGTTTATTTATAAGATCAGTAGATCTATAATATCACGGTCTGTACAACATCTACTCTCCGAAACACACATACTAGATATTAGATAACAATAATTGATCAAATAAGTTTCTAATTGTGTAACTTGTTAATTATATTTAATTTAACTTTTTCTTTTTAGTTATTTTAATTATGACCGTTGAACCCGGTTTTGGTGGTTAAAAATTTATGAGTGAAACTCATATGATGGTATCGAACCCAGATCAGTGGATAGAACCAATGGCCGATGCTGGTGTTGATCAATATACTTTTCATGTTGAACCGGTTCAAACAATTGTTGCAGAAGTTTCAAGGAAAGTTAAAGACGCTGGAATGAAGGTTTTAGCTTTAAAACCATGCACTCCGGTTGAGCTTGTGAAAGAGTACATTCCCTTAGCTGATATGATTTTTATTATGACCGTTGAACCCGGTTTCGGGGGTCAAAATTTATGAGTGATATTATGCCATAAGTGGAATGGCCACGTTAAAATTACCCCAACATCAGATATAGAGGTTGATGGAGGAGTTGGACCAGAAACAATTAATGAGTGTGCTAAAGCTGGAGCAAATATGATTGTTGCTGGTACAGCAATTATTCGGGCTACTAATTAACAAGATGTAATATCGCTTTTAAAAACTCTTCAGTAGTTTACACTGGTAGTCTCATAAATATGTTATTGTTCCTAATTTTAAGATGATTTGTTAACTTGGGCTGGATATGGATTTAGATATGGATCTGGATATGGATGTGGATATGGATATGGATATGGATATTGATATAGGTATGAATATGGATATGGATATGGATATGGATATGAATATGGATGTGGATATGGATATAGATAAAGATATAGATATGGATATGGATGAGGATATGGATTGGACTTCGTATGGATATGACATGGACATGAATTGGGTATGGATTGGATATGTATTAAATACAGATTGGATATTGATTTGATATGGGTTGAATATGGGATTGTATATGAATTGGATATGGATTGGATATGGATTGGCTATGGATTGGGTATGAATTGGATATGGATTGGATATTAATTGAGTATGGATTGGAGATGTATTGGATATGGATTGGATATGGATTGGATATGGATTGGATATGGATTGGATATGGATTGGATATGGATTAGATGTGGATTGAATTTGGAATGGATATGTATTGGATATGGATTGGATATGAATTGGATATGGATTAGATATGGATTGGATATAGATTGGGTATGAATTGGATATGGGTTGGATATGAATTGAATATGGATTGGATATGGATTGGATATGGATTGGATATGGATTGGATATGGATTGGATATGGATTGGATATGGATTGGATATGGATTGGATATGGATTGGATATGGATTGGATATGGATTGGATATGGATTGGATATGGATTGGATATGGATTGGATATGGATTGGATATGGATTGGATATGGATTAGATATGGAATGGATGTGGATTGGATAATAATTGAAAAGGGATTAGTAATGGATTAAAAATTGGATATTGATGTTATATTTTTTTTATATAGACCAACAAAAAGAAATGATATCAACGGAAAAAACATTAAAAATGTAAATTCAGCAGTTTTTTTTAAGATGTTTAATACACAATGTACGAAAACAAAACAAACAAAAAGAAATGATATCTTAGCGGAAAAAAACATCAAAAATGTAAATACAGCAGTTTTTTAAAGAGATTAGGTACACAACGTAAAAAAACAAATAAAAAGCAATGATATCTTATCACACGCACATTTCAGCGGTAAGAACGTCAAAGGAACCAAATCAGGAGTTTGTTTTTAAGGTTTAATACACAACATAAAAGTACCAAACCAAAGAAATGATACATTTTGATAAGCAAATTGGATACTGCGACAGTAAAAACATTTCATGTAACTATTCAAGCTAAAATTTTCAATAAGCATACCAAGCTACAAAAATGTATGTACATTTTATGAACTAAAACTTAAAAATAAAAAATATATAAATAAATAGTCCCGATGGTCGACACAATTAAGTTTACAAAGTATAAATTTATTTTTCTTCGAATTCTAAATGTACAATGCATTATTTGAAAGTTAATCTGAAACGAGAGAAGTACAAGCCAAACGCGAAAAATCTTTGAAAGCACACAGTATTTTATTTTTGAAAGCCCTAATTTTGGGCGTTTAATGACAAGAGATCCCTTACACTTCAAAGAGTTTTTGCGTTTGGCTTGTACTTCTCTCGTTTCAGATTAACTTTCAAATAATGCATTGTACATTTAGAATTCGAAGAAAAATAAATTTATACTTTGTAAACTTAATTGTGTCGACCATCGGGACTATTTATTTATATATTTTTTATTTTTAAGTTTTAGTTCATAAAATGTACATACATTTTTGTAGCTTGGTATGTTTATTGAAAATTTTAGCTTGAATAGTTACATGAAATGTTTTTACTGTCGCAGTATCCAATTTGCTTATCAAAATGTATCATTTCTTTGGTTTGGTACTTTTATGTTGTGTATTAAACCTTAAAAACAAACTCCTGATTTGGTTCCTTTGACGTTCTTACCGCTGAAATGTGCGTGTGATAAGATATCATTGCTTTTTATTTGTTTTTTTACGTTTATATATTACACCAGAAAACTCAAAAAATATATGAAAACTAAATCTACGACAAAAAAATCTACACTTGCAAATCTCTTATTATGAATCACAGAATAATGTATTAAAACTATTAATTAACTAACAGAGGAAATAATTTAGTTCTACAAAAATGAATCAAAAATTATACAAATTAAAATTCAAAAAGGCTTACATTAATTAATTTCTTGAATGTTGTCTTCTTCCAAAACCAGTCCATGAAACCAAATGTTGATTGTAGGCGCCAATAATTATTTGTATATCAAAGCTCAGCATATATCATAAACCTTTTTTTTTAGGTGCTTCTTGATTACAGGTATCATGGGAAAATGTTGGATAAACGAAGATGAGAATCGCTGAATCCATATATTTCTATTATATGCTTATTAGTATTAAGTTTGATTACTTTGTGTTGATTATAGTTATTATTCAATTTTGCATCCGACACAATATTAGTGGTAGCTGCTCTACATACTAATACTGCATGTGCAAATAAAACACAAAACGTCCAGATAACATTATTTTTTCTTAAAAAAACTTAAACTTTCGATTTTTTTTGGTTCTGTCATATTTATATATATAAATATTTTTTTTTGGCTTAAAATCTCAATTCAAATTATCACTAAAACAAATTATGGTTTTGAAATGTCACAAAATACAAACTCAATGTTCTGGTATAAAATTGATATATTTTTAATCAATTTATAAATGAAAATAAATAAATATTTAATTAATCACTAATCTTTTGATTTCAATTTATAGACTAAATCATTTGATTTAATTTTATATACTAATTGACTCGATCCAAACAATTTGATCGTTTATATATAATATTATCGATTCTCTGTTTCCCTTTCCACTCTTGTTACAAGCAATTTTCACTAATACAAACAATAATTTATGCAAAAAAATATTTTGCAATGATTAATACATTGAATTGAATTGAATTGAAACAAAAAAATACAGAAGAACAAACAAATATCCCTACGCTTATTACAATGGAGAAAATTCCTTGGAATTTCTAATTTCTTTGAATATTAATATGTACTATTATTTTAGAGCAAAAATTGAAAATAGTCCGTCGTTGCAAAACTAGGAGAAACGAAGATAGTGATGATAGAGCTATCTGAGTGATGATAGAGCTATACATCACTATCTGCTGTTTATTCTAGAAGAAAGGACTATGATAATCGCCAATCATGACTTGCTACAATAATTGCTTTAATTATATAAAATATTTATTATTGAATGACGATATGAGAGAAAAACAAACCGAATTCACGTCAAAAAGAAACAGCAACAGAAAACCTGGCTGTACATCAAAAATATAACTAAATATATATGTACAAACATTATTAAAATTATTTATTAATTTTTTTATTCTTTTTGAATTTATTCAATAGTTATTATTTATTTTGTATTTATTTTATTTACTTAAAAATATTTAATTTTTTCATTATTAAAAATGAAAAAAAAATATTTTCATTTATCTATTTATTTAAAAGAAAAAAAATATTTATTTACTTATTCTATTTAATGAATTTATTTATTTATTTTGAAATAAAACCTAATTATTTATTTAATGTATTTATTTATTTACTTATTATTCCAAGTGATAAGAGATTTCCAAGTCTAAGATTTGTTTGCTGACGAAAAAAACAACCAAATATCGTGCAAATGACCAATGTTACCTAAGCCCGAATATCGCGTTCGCGAGCCCTCCCCATAAATGGCATGTTAGAACTGACTAGATAAGCCCCTAACGACCAGATTCTATAGAACAGTTTCTCCCACAATTAAAAAGAAACAACCATGACTGACACGATATGGCAAATATGTCCAAATTCTACTGACCCAGACATGGTTGCTCTAACTAAAACCTAAACCAAAAATAAATTACTAAAACTAATGCCATTTCTGGGGAACGCTCCCAAGCGCCAGACTTTAAGTCTTAAACTCCAATGGACATTGTTCTATTTACTAAAATAATGATTATTCAGAAAGAAATGTATTGAAATGTGAAGCCCCTAATTCAGAAAAAAAAAATGAAATCGATTCCCCTCTTCATTCCATTGAGGAAGTTCCTGAGTAAGGAATGGTACTACTGCTTTGTACCTAAGTACAAACACAGCAATAGCCACCCCTGAACACCAGAAAACTTCCTCGAAATGAAGAGGAGAAACAATTGATCTTTCGGTCGCATATCCAAAGCGGACATAGGCGACCTAGGACCAACAATTAATGTTAAGGGGTGAAGCCTCATGGATGGCTTTTTAGGCCTCAAGATAATTTTAATCTAAAACAAAACGAAATTTTTAAATTTCACCAAAACTCTTGATATATATCAACAATACTTTTAAAAAAAACATCAATCAACAAAAGAGATTCAAAAATAATGAAATGAATTTAATTTTAACAAAAACACAAAACCTTAAAAATATTACTAACAAACTGTAAAATATAACGGGTGGTTTTTGGTTTGACACCAGATAACAGAAAGATCGTACAAACAATATCCAATCCAAACCACATCCAATCCTTATATCAATCCAAATCCATCATATCCAATAGCCATACAATCTATATCCAACCTATATTCAATAACCATAGTCAATCAATCCAAACCCAATCCATACACAATCCATACCAAATCCACATAAAAAAAAACCCAACTGGTTTAACCAAAACGAATCAAAACAAAAAAAAACCAAAACAGGTTTCACCGTAATTATTCAAACCTATAAACCCAAAACTGGCTTATCAAAACTAAACAAAATTAAACTCAAAACTGGTTTGCTAGCACGCCTAAATTATTTGCGCCAAAAAATATCTGGCTCATTAAAAAACCTACAAAAACCCAGGCCTTTGTTTCACGCGCCATGTTACGGTATTTGAACTTTATACGAAATATAATATTATATATTACACCGGAAAACTCAAAAAATCTACGACAAACAAATCTACACTTGCAAACCTCTTATTATGGGTCACAGAATAATGTATTAAAACTATTAATTAACTAACAGAGAAAATAATTCAGTTCTACAAAAATGAATCAAAAATTATACAAATTGAAATTCAAAAAGGCTTACATTAATTTATTTCTTGAATGTTGTCTTCTTCCAAAACCAGTCCATTAAACCATATGTTGATTGTAGGCGCCAATAATTATTTGAATTTCAAAGCTCAGCAAATATCAGAAACATAAACCTTTTTTTACAATAAACTCAGCACAGATGATCGCGTACGCTGATGATGTTGTCATTCTCGGCCGAAGTGAAGCTGTTGAGTGAGACTTTCAAGTCGCTTTAGAGTGGTGCTAGAAAAATAGGTCTACAAATTAACGTTTCAAGAGAGATTAAATTAATGTTTCAAGAGAGGCTGAGAAGAAAGATTTGATGTGCGGCGATGAACGAATTGAGGGACTTGAATCTTTTAAATATTTGGGATCAATGCTTGACTCAAACAACAGCATACTTACACTTAAATCTCTCTTTGGGTGACCGTATGTAAAAACTAACACCAAACTCAAGTTATACAAGACATTGATTAGACCGGTTGTGATGTATGGGTCACAAACGTGGACCTTTACACAAAATGACAAATCGCATTTATCTGTATTTGGGCCTAAAATCCTACGCTACATTTTTGGTCCACTTAAGACAGACGATGGAGAGTATAGAATCCGGTATATCTTTGACATCAGAGACCTTCTTGGTTCTTGAGGGTCCTGTTATAATTGGTTGTATTCGTTCTAATAGGATTGCTTGGCTTGGGCATGTTCTACGAGCCGATTCACAGTCTGGAATGATTAGAAAAATGTACGTTAGTACCCCAGAGAGCGGGCGACCGCGAGGTAGACGACGACTACAATGGGAGACCGACGTAATAAACGACCTTAAAAAAATCGGTTGCCATGGTAATTATGTCGCTGTTGCGAATGACCGAGGTGAATATTCAAAGCTGATTACTCTGGCAACGCTCCTACATGGAGCATGAACGCCAATAAAAAAAAAAATTAAAAAAAAAAAAAAATTAAAAAAAAGAAATAAAAAGTCTTTAAGAAAATACTTTTTCTTGCCGAGTGAAGTAGGGTATCATATGAAAGGGCTTGAATTCAGTATCCCTTAAAAATGTATTTTAGAATTTTTTACTACACAGTTTTTTTTTGATAAAATTGAATAAAATCGTTGTCTTCATGTTTTCTTTCCCCACTTAGTTCCGAACCTATTAACAAAAAAAGTTCAAAAGTCCTTGGAAATATAGAAATAGTGGTAATTTTTGAACGAAAGATATAGCGAAGTATAACATATTCATAATCGTATTTATTAAGGGGGTTGGAATGAGAAGGGGGAAAAACACAATTTAAAACCCAGCCATGTTTTCTTAGAATTTTGAGGTGCACAGTTTTTGAAATATGTATTGTCAAAAAAGGTTTCGAGTTTAATTGACAGAAAAATTTAAAAAATCCCAGAGAAAGGAAGTTTAATACTCTGAACGAAAACTATAGAGAAGTGTCACATAATTATTTTTTTGTATTTTGAGGGGGTGAGATTGGGAAAGGGTGAAAAACTGCTTTTTTGACCTTAACAAGTGGAGTGTCATAGAAAAGAGCACTTAATTTAAGAAACATTGTAAGTTTTTTAGAATTTTGCGGTGCACAGTTTTTGAATTATCGTCAATTATTGTTGAATTGTTATTTGAATTAGTAATGTATATTTTCCAATTTAAAGCATTTACAAGTTGGTGTAATTGAATCCTTTCCTTAGTTACCCCAAACTGCTATTACTAATATTTAACGAGGTTTAGCATTTTGTGTATAGTTTGGATCAATTTTCAATTAACATTTACACTCAGAGAATTCTGTTATTAAAAACTATCAAAATAGCCATTAGATTAATAATTTGGTGATTATTATACAGCTAATCACAACTTGTGATTACTTTCACTAATTTCGTAATAACAGGCATTATTAAACTAATATTATTTGTTCGTAATATTTACTAACAAAAAAAAATTAAATTTTAAATCTAAAAACGATAGCTTTTATATTTATAAAAATTCTTATTGGAATAATAACATAATGGATTACATTTATATTAGGTATCCCTTGGATAAATGACATATATTATTATAATAATATAGTTGTTTTTAAAATAATATTAGGTTATCAGATTAATAATACAATCTAATTAGATTAATAATAGGTTCTTATTAAATCAATAATAAGATGTTATTAAATTAATAATGAAACTTATTAAATTAATAATGGAACTTATATTTTACACTTTTTAAATAAAAGAGAGCATACATTTTTTATTAACGATTTTATTTATTTCAATTATTTTCATTTAATCTTAAAGTATTTATATTTCGCAGTTTTAATTCTAAAATAATTCATAATTTTGCTTTAAAGTATTTTTAAATTAATATGTGACAAAAATTAAAAGAACAAAAGGAGTCTATGTGCGTATATAAAATAAAAAATATAGTAATATTTATTATATTTTACTATATTTTTTATTAATTAAAAAATAAATTTACATAGCTAAACTAATAATATATATTATTGATTTGAATTTAACAAATCAATCAACAAATTGACCGAATAATATGCTCTTTCTTTATCGCCTTTCAATGTATAAAAATACTTTTGGATAAAATTCCAAAATTGGTTGCTGATTGCGGATATTTTAATTTGAATAAATAATAGTATATTTTCCTACAAGAGATGAAAACATTGTTTTTTCGTGAGTAAACATATGTTCACGAGACGCGCTAGCGTCGAGTGAGACATGTTTACGAACGAAAAACGTTTTTATCTTTTATTTATATAAATTATATAATTATATTTTAATTATATCTTTTATTTATAATCTTATATTTATATATCTTTTATTTATCTTTTATTTATAACGTTTTTATATAATCGATATTTACTATAAATTATAAAGTTATAAATCGACAACAAAACATTCAAAATTCATATTCTATTTTTTCATGGTTACGTTGTTTAAAATACTTTATAAAATTATATGAAAAACCATAGCAACTATAATTTGTTATTCTTTTTCACTAGTGAACTGACTTTTCGCATAGAAAAAACATTTTGAAGCAAACATCAATTACTTTATCCACGACTAAAGAATATATGCTTTCCATGCGTATGTCTTCCATTGTAATTGTATTCATTTCACAACTAGTGAATTTGATTAAAATTCTTTAACAGCTCTATAGTTTATTAAATATTCTCCTAACAAATTAAACAACAAACTTGTTTTGTTTTTCGCTATCTTTGATGTATTTATTTCAATATCGCGATACAAATTTTTGCATGAAAACTGGAAATTAAACGAAACATTTTACAGTCGTGGATAAAATAGCATCTTGTATTCGCTTGGGATGATGGCAATTCGTCATTCGGAGGATTCCCTCCACTCGCTACGCTCGTTTTGGGAAACTTCATCCTCGTGAAGAATTGCCTTCATTCTAAGCTCATACAAGAATCTACTATTCCATGTTGTATAAACTTCATACCGTACATTATCAAAGCATACTAGTTGGCTTTATTATAGACCCACTAATTAACAAAAGAGGCTGAATTGGTAATTTTTTATCGAAATACTTTTGTAACATCTCTTCATCATTTTGAACAGTTTCGTCTATAATGGCAAAACTGTTTTAAGAATATCGAACAGTGTATTTCTTATAAATTTTATGCTATAAGGTTTTGTATGTTTGACGGAGTATCCTGTGCAGAAAATACATAGTTGATAGCGGAATATCATCTAAATAATATAAAACAGAAAAATATTATATTATTACAGAATCTAACATTGAATAGGTTTAATTGTTTTCACTCAAAAAAATTACAAATGACATGTCCAAAAACAACGTTTTAGCTTATAGCCGGGTATTCAAGTACATCAGAAACAGAAACAGAATTTCAATCAAATTTGACAGCAAAAAATCCTGTTGCTGTAAAATTTGAATGGAATTCTGCTTCTGTTGTATGTGATTTTCAAGTTTTTGGAGCCAAAAAACAAATTTAAAAAACTTACTTTCTGTCATTTTCTCTGTATTGCGAAGTTCTTCAACCATCTCTCTTAACTTTTCATCTTTAATTTGTTCTTCAAAAATGGGCTGAATTTTCTGAATAAATGGTTGGTAATTTACAACCAAAATTGCAGGCTTTCGGAAACATTGCTTTAAAATAAATGTCTATCTGAAAATTTTAAAAGGAATATTATTATAATTAATTATAATTATTATATATTTATATATATATATATATATATATATATATATATATATATATATATATATATATATATATATATATATATATATATATATATATATATATATATATATATATATATATATATATATATATATATATATAAATATATATATATATCAGTGGCGTTTTCTCTGGGTGTTCTAGTCGTTCGCCGAACGACTTGAGAAATATCCATAATATATTCAAAATGGCAAATTCAGCTTTTAATATTAAAAAAGAAAGAAATACTTTTCTTGCAATAAATGAAACAAATGTACATATTTTAATAAGCAAATAGAAAAAAAATACAATTGTTTGTGTAAGCCATAACATATTTAATCTACACTGCATAATACACAACAAAGAAGAATTTCCCCTCAAATTCATGATCATTAGATTTATGAACAGAAAAGCAACCGAACCCAATTCCTTGTCTCGCATATATAATTCATATACGCAGCTTAAATGAAGCAAAAAGGAGAATAACTTTTTTATATAGAATAAATGCATTCAAAATGTTCGTAATTTTTACAGAACCCAATAATATTCAATGTATACATGTTTTTATATTTTATATTTAACACTACATACGCATTAAATATTCACTTACAATACACAATAGCAAGAAAACAAATGGAATGAAGTAAATACTAAAGATGTATTTGTTTTAAAATAATCGTTTTATGTTCGTTTAAAAATCAGAACTTGGTACGTAATACGTTTTACATTGATTTTAACTGTGTTCGATTTGACTGAAGCAATTGATACAACTGAAAAATTGAATGCAATTGTTGTTGGCTATTCAGTTGTTTCAGTCAAATAAAGGCAGAAGAAAAATAAATGGATATTTGTGTACTTTAGGTTCAAAAATGATCTATTCCACTCTACGAGTTTTCAAGATAAACGAAAAAAACTTTTTATTTTGAAATAATTTACAAACTCGGTGATTTTATTGTTTAATTGGTTTCTTTAGGGATTTTCCATTAATTTGTTTGAAGTGTAAAATAAAGTAGGTAGTCAAGTTAAGCTGGTATTTTAGAAAACATTTTGGAATAGAGACGTTTTGAAACTTACACAATGGAATAAGTTCGTTTTGAAACTTATTACTATTGGAAAATGTATTTTTTCAAACTTACATTTTGAAATACTATCGTATTGATTGATAATTTGGTTTTCTGCCAAACCGCCGACTTTTCTAATTTCGAAACCAAGAATATTTTACAACGTTGGTTGATTTTAGATAATGCAATAAAACAAAATATTGATTTTTGATATATCTATATTATAGATGTTATATCTTTTTTAAAATAAATAATAATGAAAAACTATATATGACTATATATGATAAACGGAAGGCATTTAGCGGCACTCTCATGATGGCATTTTTGGACCTTGTTTGACCCAAAAATATTTTCTGGAAATGTTGTGGCAAGCAATCTCTTGGATAACTTCGACAACTGGCTTTAAACGGGTATCGGTTAAGAGGCTAGAGCCTTAGCACTTCAAATCAAAGTGTTATAACGGCTGTTTAGGACGTAAATTTCTATCATTTTTCAAAAAACCAGATAACTGAAATAAAAAGCTTTTTAGCTATCTGCAATCAACAATGTACAGGTACAACGAAATTTTGCGGTACTTTCACTGTCGTATTTTTTAACCTACACCAAAAACATTTTCTGGAAATGTTGGGGCAAATAATCTCTTACTGGCCGTACAACTGGCCAAATCCGGTTACCAGTTAAGGGGCTCGAGCTTTAAAGCTGTATAAATCAAAGCATTATAATGCCTGTTTGGGACAAAATTTTGAAACAAAATTGCTGTATATTAAATATTTGAGTATACTTCTATTCTTTTTTGAAAATGCTAAACATCTGCAGTGAAGGGCTCCAAAGTAATCGGTTCCAACAAAAACCAACACCACCAAAAGTTTTCATCAGTTTTTCTTCACGTAATAACTTGGAAATGGTCGAAAAATCTCAAATGACGGTAAAAATAAAAAATTTTTAATTATTGCAAATGAATGAACACAAAAATTGGTTTTTTCCTGAAACAATGAATAATATGATATGTCTTTGTTGATTTTAAGAAGCTGACGTTCTGAAAGAAGCTGAAAGAAGCTGAAAGAAGAAAACGTTCCTAAGTTGCATAGTTGTACGTTTGCTCATAATTAATTTTATTTGTAAAGTTTGTTTGATAATTCTGTTTGTAATTAGTGTGTTTACGTAAACTAATCTGATTAATCCGATTCTACAAAAATCTGTCTGACAACGAAATCTACCTATTTCTTGCGGATATCCCACCGCTTGAACTTTGCCAGATTGAATTCAATCGGATTTAATCACACACCGCGGCTGTTCGCTGACAAACTGATTAGCATTTACTTACTGGATAATGGATATAAAAACTGATGCAAGCTGCAATAAAAAATCTACCACTTTAAAACAAATATCACAAATATCAGTATCAATACGAATATTTTGAAATAAAGGATTTCGGTGCCAAACGCATGTTTTGGAATAGGAATGTTATGTTTTTTAAAGACATGATTCTTATTGGAATAGATTGTTTTTGATTTTAAAACAATTGAAATGGAATAGCTTTGTTTTGTTTCAAAAGCTATGACGTAATAGATTGCTTTTGAAACGTAACTGGAATTTGTCACCCAATTTTCTCAGAAATAGATAAACATTTTTAAATTTTTATTTTACTGATATGTTCAGTTTAATGGAAAGAAACGAAATCAATTAATACATAACTCAAAAATTTTAAAAAGTGGAATTGATCGTTTTTGAACCTAAAGGACACATTTAAAATTTTTTTTTAACCGACTTCAAAAGAGAAGGAGGTTTATGTTTAATTTTGAGTTTTTTTTATGTATGTTCACCGATTTCTCAAAAACGGTTTGTTCGATTTGAATGATTTAAATTTTATTCTATTGAGGTAAGTTTCGAGGTGGTCCCATATTTTTTTCTATATCGTGAAAAATATCGTTTTTCAGAAAATCGATAAAAACTGTATATTTTTATGTATATTCCCCGATTTCTCGAAAACTGCTCATTGTGTTCTATTAAGGTACATTCAGAGGTTTTCCCATATTTTTTTCCATGACGTGGAAAAAACTATATTTTTTATGTATTTTTGCCGATTCCTTCGAAAAACCTTATTTTATTTGGTTGGTTTGACCTGCGTTATATTGCTATAGATGCCAAGGAAGTTTTCTTGATAGAAAATATTCCGTTTTTTTATAAAAATCGGAAAACCATGATTACTAGATTTTCATCGATGAATACTTTCCGGGATTTTAAGTTATTGCATCAAAAACGCTTTCTGACATGCTTGCTAACAGACATTTGCTTTTATACACTAAAAATTAAAAAATAAAAATTCTTTTAAAAAAAAAAAATAGAACCGATTTCAGAAAAAAAAACACAAAAAGTGAAAAATAACTCAATTGTGGCTTAGAGATAAAAATTTTGTTATATCTAACTACAGCCAAAAAAATTAAGCCTTTAAACAAAATTATTATATTATAGAAGTTATTTGTTATAATAATTTTTACAATAACTTTTATAATATAATAACAACTATAATAATTGTAATAATTATAATAACAAATAACTTCTATAATATAATAATTTTGTTTAAAGGCTTAATTTTTTCGCTGTTGTTAGATTATAGATATAACTAAATTTTTGTCTCTAAGCCACAATTGAGTTATTTTTCACTTTCTTGTGTTTTTTTTTCTGAAGTCGGTTCTATTTTTTTTTTTAAGACTTTTTATTTTATTTTGAAAACGATCAACGTAATATAATTTTTCAACAATGCGAAACTACTACCTCAGAACAGTAATAAATTGTGTTGTTTAGCCAAATATCAATAATTTAAATTGCATGGTGGTAATTTTCTTAAATTTGTAAGAGGATTTAAAAATTATTTTAATACAAAGACATGGAAGAGACGTTTTGCATCATTAACGATTTAAAGGCAATATCTTTTGCTGGGCGAACTATAGATCAAAAGAAATGTATATTACGAAATGGAAAGCCTGTACCGGAATTACCAAATATGGAAACCAAATGCACTTCAAAGCGACAAACATTCACTCGGCGTTTAATAATTTCCAGTTATAAGTCACCTGAATGGTTGACAGGCAGCTTACTTTTGAATAAACTGTTTTACTGGCCTTATGTATTGTTTTACAAAACAGTCAGAAAAGTCTGTTTGGAATTTTGACGGGTTTTCGAATTTCATTTAAGCATTGGGATACAAAAGCATGGAAAAAGTAGAACTTAGATTACGAATATATAGGCATTTAAAACATTGTGGACTATAAGATTAGATTTAATTTTAGATGAGCAAAGTCATATATCAAGACAAAATTACAATGAACTGATCAGACGCAACAGAAATTTGTTAAAGATGTTAATAAATATTGTTTGTTCATTGTGTAAACTCGCATTTAGAGGCCATGAGGAAGGCACGAAACATTATAACTATATACAATATACATACTATAAATACATACATATTATAACTACATAACTACATTCAACAAAAACGAACACCTTAAAGAAATATTCAGAAAACGCCACTGATATATATATATATATATATATATATATATATATATATATATATATATATATATATATATATATATATATATATATATATATATATATATACATATATATATATATATATATATATATATATATATATATATATATATATATATATATATATATATATATATATATATATATATATATACATATTATTATAATTATAATTAAAATGTTATTGAAATATACTAATATTGAATTATTAATTACCAGTTTATAACCAAGCGGTAATTTAAATTGCTTCCATTTGGTTAAAATTTCCGACGTTGATTTTAATTTTGAAATGTCGCTGAGTCTCAGTTGTTTATTCCTGTCCCATGCAGACTCAATTTTAGCCTAACTACTCTGTTCACCGAACAAAACATGTTCTACATGTTCTGTCTGATGAATCTGCTTCAGGAAATGAAAACCAATTATTTTTACCACACCATAGACAGTACAAAAATTTACAAAGTTTCACATACCAAACGTTATCGTTTAATAAAATAATCTTACTTTTTCAATTTTCTTAACACTTTTAACTTTTCACAAAACTTTTAAACATTTTTTAAAGTTGTTTATTCAGCGTTTGGATATAAACTGTGATTCTTACCAATATTTTATTAATCGTTATTAAAAATAATAACCTAAAGTAAGATTAATGTATACTATTATTAATTTAATAACCTACATTTTGATAGTAAAAACGTCGATGGTTAATCTAATAAAATGGTTATTAAAATTAACTACAAAAATAATAATTTATGTTTTTATTTTAATAGCTCTACGTTAATCACATAATTTTTTATTTGATTGTCTGAATTCATCATTTTAATAAGAATTGGTTATTAGTTTAATCAACCGTTGTGATTTTTTAAATAATATTGACCGTATTTTTATTTTGATAAACATTTTTATTAAAATAATAACAAAAAGTATTAATCGAACGAATGTGGCAATTACTTTAATAAAAATCGTTATTAGATTGATAAAATAACTTATTACACATTTTTAAAATGGGCGGTTATTAAATTTACTAACAAAATTCTCTGAGTGTACGAGGAAAAAATCATTTGAACAATATTTATCAACAAAAAATTTTAACCACTGAAGTTCGAAAATTCAGGAAAAGTCAAATTTTAGTCGGACACAAAATCTTTAAAATTAAATATCTCAAGAAGACCAATTAACGACTCTTTGTAAATTTGAAATATTTTAGAGTTAGGGTAGAACTGTTTAAAAAAAAATAAATTAAATTCCAATTGATCTTCGACCTTAGCGCCATCTTTAAAAAAGATTTTTTAATATTTTAATTTTAAAATTAATCACAAAAACAAATAATTAATTTTTTTCCAAACGATTAACTTAAATTATCTTAAATCATCTACCAAACAACAAAAAAATTGATGAAATCGGAATAGCCGTTCTTGAGCAATATAATTTCAAAGCTTTTATGCATGTGGGGTGGGTATAGCGGCTATGCTCAAACTATGCACTTTCAAAAAATTGTAAAATAAGTCGTATTTTTATTTTGTCCATGTTTCAAAATGCCAAGTTTCAGGAAACTGAAAAATGGTCAAGTTTTCACAACTCGGTCTAGAACACGTTTTTCTTCTACAGTAAATTGAAATGTAAGTGTATATAGAAAATTTTTTTAACCAATTTGATGCAACATGGGGGGAGGTCGAACCCCTAGCAAGCCCCACCCCCCTGCGTACGCCACTGGTGGCCAGATGTTGTAACATCACATCGTAGCGTTTATCGTATCGTATTTTACGATGAAGTGGTATGTTGTAACATTTACGATACGACAGTTGGTTAGATATAGCAACATCAAGTTCTAAATTTTTTTAGAACGTTCTAAATCAATTTCGAAATTTTTTTTAAAGACAAATGGCATTCTGCTAATGTCAATTTTGAAAATTGTTGTTTATGTTACTTGTGATTATAGTTATTTTAATTTAAATTTTATTTTATTCAATTTTTTTATTTGAATAACATTATACTTTCCTTAAAGTTACATTTTTAAAGTTAAATAAAATACTTAAAATTACGAAGCTTTCGAAATACGAAAATTACGAAGCTTTCGAATTTGCAATACAAGTAAAAGATTGAAAAAGGAGTTAACTTTCAATTCATGAATGAGTAAATAAAGTTAACCCATTCTGGACGAAGTTTATTACATTGCCCTCCATTTAGTTTTGTTCGTCCCGAACAATATCAGAGATCGCATTGGTGCTGTTACCTTGGTACGGTGCCAACCTTTGCAGATGTATCACTTTCATCTTGGTACGGGGTCCCTTTTGTATGCGGTAGATAACATCATTAATTCGTTTGATTATTTTATATGGGCCTTCCCAATCTGGCTGCAGCTTGGGTGATCTTCCCTTAGTTCTTCTGGGGTTGTATAGCCATACCAATTCTCCTTCTTGAAAACCGCCACTATTTGCATTTATGTCGTACCTGGTTTTCATTTTGTCACTGGCAATCTTAATTTGGTCTCGAACCTGCTGATGGATTTTATTCATCTTCTCCCTTAGTTGTCCCACATAATCTGTTTTCGTAGATACCAGACCTCCAGGGATGCCAAACTCGATGTCACTAGGAAGATGTAGTTCTCTTCCGAACATGATATTCGCTGGCGTTTCACTTGTCGTATCGTGCACTGCGCTACGATAGGCCATCAAGAATAACGGAAGATCCTTGTCCCAATTTCTTTGGTTGGCTTCTACTACCTTTGACAAATGTTCTTCCATGGTTCGGTTGAATCGTTCTACCATGCCATCCGATTGTGGGTTCATAGGTGTAGTTCGTGTTTTTCTAATGCCGAGTGTTCTGCACAGCTCTTCCATCAGTTGAGATTCGAAATTCCTTCCCTGGTCGGTATGCAACTCGAGCGGTGTTCCATATCTGCAAACCCATTCATTGACTAATGTTTCCGCGACCGTAACTGCTTCTTGGTTCGGTATTGCATAGGCTTCCGGCCATTTTGTAAAGTAATCAATGACCACCATGATGTATTTGTTACCTTTTGTTGTTTCCGGAAATGGCCCCGCGATGTCTATAGCAATTCTCTCCATTGGGGCACCCACATTGTACTGTTGCATCTCTCCTCGAGTTCTAGTTTTTGGTCCTTTGCTCGCTGCACAAGTATCGCATCGCCGACACCATTGCTCCACGTCTGTTCGATACCTTACCCAATAAAACCTCTCCCTTACTTTGGCTAGGGTTTTATTGACTCCCAGGTGTCCTCCAGAAATACTTCCATGCAGCTTTCCCAGTGTTTTGCATTCCCTTTGTATCCTTTTCTTACGGTTTCCAACGCGGAAATCTCCTGCCTCTTTGACATCCACTTGCTTGTTTGAAAGATTCATCAACCGGACTGGAACTACTCCTTCTTTTGCAGCTATTAGTGTTTTGCATTCCTGTCTAATGTGTCCTAACTGTCCACAATTCCAGCATCTCACTCTGCTAGATCTTCTTCGTTGATTTCGTTCAGGTTTATCTTCCAAACTTTTGACACGCATGATCACTTCATCAAGCGCTGCTTTCAGTGGCTCCTCAGCAACTTCCATCTGACGTACTCTATCTGAGCCATACGCTCTTTTTCCAGCTTCCATTTGAAGGGCTAATGCTAAGACTTCCGCAGGTAGTTTCTTCCCGCTTAGATACAGCTGATTTCTCATCTGTACATCTCGAAGAGCATCGATGAATGTATCAGCTGCCAGTTCGTCTCGATGTTCAGCGTTATAGTTCGGATATGACAGATTAACCAGTCTCACAATGTCAGCCTCTAATTCTTGCAAGGTTTCGCTGACTCCTTGTTTTCGTGTCTTGAGCTGCATGCGATGGAGAGCTTGCATATGACTTTCCCCGTATCTTACTTCTAAGGCCTCCCATTTTCTTTTTCACTCGACTTGATGGCAACACCAGCTGTTCTAACACTTTCTTTCCATCAGCGGACTTCCACAGAGAAATCAGCTGTATCTAAGCGGGAAGAAACTACCTGCGGAAGTCTTAGCATTAGCCCTTCAAATGGAAGCTGGAAAAAGAGCGTATGGCTCAGATAGAGTACGTCAGATGGAAGTTGCTGAGGAGCCACTGAAAGCAGCGCTTGATGAAGTGATCATGCGTGTCAAAAGTTTGGAAGATAAACCTGAACGAAATCAACGAAGAAGATCTAGCAGAGTGAGATGCTGGAATTGTGGACAGTTAGGACACATTAGACAGGAATGCAAAACACTAATAGCTGCAAAAGAAGGAGCTGTTAGCTATCATCAAGGCTGTGAAACATTTCCACAAGTATTTGTGTGGACAACCATTCCTGATTCGCACGGACCATGCTGCTCTAAAATGGTTATTACAATTCAGATTTCCTGAAGGACAAGCAGCAAGATGGATAGAGATCCTGCAGAACTACGACTTCAAAGTTGAACACCGCAAGGGAAGGATCCATGGTAACGCTGATGCCTTGTCTAGAAGACCCTGTATAGAGGAGTGCAAGTCATGTAGCAGAACTGAGGGAAATGAGGCAATGAAAGTGAACCAAATCAAGTTCCAAACTCCTGAAGATTGGTGTACCGAGGCAATTAAAAGAGAGCAGCTAGAAGATCCAGCTATGGCTCCAATATTGAAATGGAAAACTGAGGGAAGGCGACCGGAGTGGAAAGAGGTCGCACCTTTAAGTACGGAGGTGAAATGCTACTGGGCGCAAAGGGACTCACTATTTATGGACAACGGGATACTTAAAAGATTGAAAAAGGAGTTAACTTTCAATTCATGAATGAGTAAATAAAGTTAACCCATTCTGGACGAAGTTTATTACAATATTTAAGAAAATTTACATGTAAGAAAAAGTTATTTAATTTTGCATAAATTATTTTTAAATCTATTCTTAAAATTGCAGATATTTGTTTTGTACAGTTGTGAAAATTTATTAAAATTAACGATTCCAAGATTACTAAGAACAATACAATTTAAATATTACTCGCATTTTAATATGTATTATAGATTGTTTTTTCGTTCAATATCTATATATATAAAATTGAAAGTATGTATGTTTGTCGTTTATGCATTAATAAACCATTAATCCGATCATCATGAAACTTTGGGAAGTTGTTGTGTACACTTGCGCATAGGTAACAGGCAAATTTTTTTTTGAATGGAACCCTAAGGAGGGCCATTACAATTGTCTTAAGGGGTTCTGCCTAAATGTTGATAATAATTTAATTTGATTTTTCTTTAAATATCGTTTTATACGGTTAGATTCCTTTGATCAATTTTTTTGTTGAACATAATTTAATGAAATTGAAAAACGAAAGTATAATCTGTGTTACAAATTTTATCATCTATACAATGTGTTATTGTTATTGGTAATAAACTAAATATGTTATTGGTTTGCAATTGTATATGTAATGCATGTTTCTTCAACTAAGAAAGATAGTTGATAACATCAACTATAAGCTCAAAATTACGAAATGTAATTCGCACTAATACTATACAAAGAAGCATAGCTTATGTATAATCAAACACGGATAGCAAGTATTATAAACAAACTAATTAAAAATGTGGCCCTTATCTAGCAACACGTTTGCAATAGTGAGTTTTCTGCATAGGATCTTGATGAAACTTTGGTAAATGATACAGGTTCACTTGAAAATAGAAGATCTGGATTCGTTTTACATTTGGACAAAATGGCGGGGGGTCAACCGAACACCTCTAAGTTTAAATCTTGAATAACTTCTGATCCCGGACTATGATCTTAATGAAACTTAGTATATAAGGTTTTAGTACTGTTTCCAATATTTCTGCATACCAACTTCCGGTTAAAATGTTTTTTTCAGGTGTTTATCCCTACTGTAGCCTACAATTACCGATCGATTTTCATGAAACGTTGGTAAAAGCTTTTAAATAACATAAAAAAAATTTATCAGCTTTTGGAGCACATTGGATAAAGGGTTCGGGGGTCAACCATACAACAGGTGGTTTGTTCCACAAAGTTTTTATGTTTGTTGGGAGCATAAAACATTCATTCGTTGATGAATTTTGATGACACTTTGGAAAAAGATGTAAACATGTATGACAAGGAACTGATTAGCTTTTGAGCGATAGTGAACAAAATGGTGTGAGGTCCCTGGAGCACCAAGCTCTATAACATCTGTACCTGATAAGCGAATTGGATGAAACTTGGTACATGAGTATGTAGTACGGTTCACAATGGTTCTGCATCCCAACTTCCGGTTTTTTTTTGTACTTTTTTGAAGTTTTTTAAGTGTCTTTATACTCACTACAGCCTACAATAATGAAGTGATCATGATGAAACTTATGAAAAGGGTTCCAATTAGTGTGAGAAGATAATTATCATCTTTTGGGATACATTGACCAAAGTGGTGTGGTCTACCATACAACTGCTGACTTTTAACACTTTGTTTTTTAAGTTTGTTGGGAGCATACAGACTTCATTCATTAATTTATTTTAATGACACCTTGAAAAAAGATGGAGACTTAAGTAACAAAGAACCGATTAGTTTCTGGATAATATTGGAATAAGTGGTGGGGGTCCTCCCGAACACCTGTTTACTGTGTCACACTTTTTCAATGTTTGTTGGGAGCACACAGCATTCGTTCGTGAACCAATTTTGATGACACTTTGGAAAAAGATGCAAACATGTATGGCAAGGAACTGATTAGTTTTTGAGCGATAGTGAACAAAGTGGTGGGGGGTGTCTCATACACCTGTTTTTTTTATAACTCAGTAACATCTGTACCTGATAATCGAATTGGATGAAATTTGGTACATGAGCATTAAGTACGGTTCACAACAGTTCTGCATCCCAACTTCCGGTTTTCACTTCCGGTAAAAATTTTTTTTTGTAAATTGTTGGCAGTTTTTTCAGTGTCTTTATGCACACTACAGCCTACAATAATGAAGTGATTGTGATGAAACTTATGGAAAAGGGTTCAATTAGTGTGAGAAAATAATTATCATCTTTTGGGACACATTGATCAAAGTGGCGGGGGGTCTACCATACAACTGCTGACTTTTCACACTTTGTTTTTAAAGTTTGTTGGGAGCATACAGACTTCATTCATTAATCAATTCTAATGACACTTTGGAAAAAGATGGAGATTTAAATGACAAGGAACTGATTAGTTTTTGGACAATATTGGGATAAGTGGTACGGGGCCTTCCGAACACCTGTTTACTATGTCATCATTTTTTCAATGTTTGTTGGGAGCACACAGCATTCGTTCGTGAACCAATTTTGATGACAGTTTGGAAAAAGATGCAAACATGTATGGCAAGGAACTGATTAGTTTTTGAGCGATAGTGAACAAAGTGGTGGGGGTGTCCCATACACCTGTTTTTTTTAAAGCTCAATAACATCTGTACCTGATAATCAAATTGGATGAAACTTGGTACATAAGCATTTAGTATGATTTACAAAAATTCTGCATCCCAACTTCCGGCTTTTTACTTCTGGTAAAAAAAAATTTTTTTTAATTGTTGAGAGTTTTTCCAGTATCTTTATGCACACTACAGCCTACAATAATGAAGTGATTATGATAAAACTTATGGAAAAGGTTCCAATTAGTGTAAGAAAATAATTATCATCTTTTGATCAAAGTGGCGGGGGGTCTACCATACAACTGCTGACTTTTCACACTTTGTTTTTAAAGTTTGTTGGGAGCATACAGATTTCATCCATTAATCAATTTTAATGGCACTTTGAAAAAAGATGAAGACTTTAATAACCAAAAATTGATTAGTTTTTGGACAATATTGGGATAAGTGGTGGGGTCCTCCCGAACACCTGTTTATTGTTTCAATGTTTGTTGGATGCATACAACATTCGTTCGTTAAGTAATTTTGATGACACTTTGCAAAAAGATGCAAATATGTATGGCAAGGAACTGATTAGTTTTTTTAGCGATAGTGAACAAAGTGGTAGGGGGTCCTCCAAGCACCTGTTATTTTGGAAGCTCAATAACTTCTGTACCTGATAATCGAATTGGATGAAATTTGGTACATACACATTTAATATGGTTCACAATAGTTCTGCATCCTAACTTCCGGTATGTCACTTCCGATAAATTTTTTTTTTACTTTTTCTCGTACAACAGAATTTATGTTTGTTGGGATACTACTGCTTGCTTTAATATTTTTATTATTAGAACTACGAAGTCCATAATATTGGTTAGCTTTTAATTAAAGTATTTGATGGATATTAGCTCATTATGTATCCAGAACACTATGTTTCCAGAGCTGTGGTGAAGTCAGCCTATGCACCAGCGTCGCAATATTTTTTAAAATAAAATGTGTTGGGTAGTAGGAATTACGATGTGTGTCACAACAACACATAAGAACATGCTTTCTAAGGTGTTGATGGACGTAATTTTTTTATTTTTTAAAAGAATGAGCCTTTTGCTTGCTCGAATAAATGAGCTTCCATATAATTATTACATATGCTGGCTTGAGGTAAACAATGGGTTATATGATCTTGGTATATGCCTCTAGCACTAGGATAATTAGGAACCTAATTTTAGCTTTGTTCCTGCAAATTTGAAAAAAAAGTATATTGTTTTTATTTCCTCCATCCTATCATGAAATATTGCCCTATGTCGTACATTATTATGTGAAAGGATTTATTATTAATTCTTCCATTCTTTAAGAAGAATATAAAAAAAAATTTGCGCCCATCAACGTCTTAAAAAGCGTTATGTTGTAGAACCTAGGTCTTAAACGGTTTTTATGTGTTGTTGAAATTGCACAAACTTTTTTGAACTTCCGTGAAAACAAAGATGTACAATGTCATTGAAGCTACAATTTTGAGTGAAAAATTCGAAGAGGAAGATGTAGTGCTGCTACGACAGACAGGCCACATATTTCAATGATCCCAACAGATTCAAACGTTTAGTTTCCAGTGCAACTCGCTTTTGCAATTACCATCAACAAAGCACACGGACAGTTACTGCAAGTATGTGGACTAGATTTGGAGAATCCGTTCTTCTCACATGGACATGGACAACTATATGTGGCTGGCGCGTTAGGAAAACCTTCTGATTTATTCGTGTACGCACCAGACGGAAAAACAAAAAATAAAGTGTGCCCACAAGTACTCGAATAAATAAATAGAATTAAAACGACATTTTGAAATTCGTTCCATATTAAAATAAATAAGTTGCAATAAAAATGACACAATGTTAATTTAATGTTATCTTTACGAGTTTTCTCGAGTTTTCTTTCTTATGAGATAGCGGCAATATGCGACCAATGTTAAATAAACAAAACTTTTACGCTATTTGGTGTTAAAAATAAAATTTTGAGAGATTTTGTGAGTGATTAAGACCAAAGTAATTATTGTAATTCACTTGAATTTTGCAATTTGACAACATTTTTCATTTTCATTTCTCAGAAAAACTCCTTTAGAAAAGTTTTTGTGTGTTTCGTGTCGGGTACAAATACAATGCATGAGCACTGTGAACATTTGTGAATCTATTTTTGTTCTGTATAATGTTCTATATAGAGATGAGTGTTGACACACCTCTACTAATTCAACAAGTTATTTAAATTTTTTTATAGCTTACTCGAAAACTTATTTGATCGCCAATTTTTCATATATCCGAACTGATGAGCTAAAGTACTGATTATTTTTCATTCATATTTTTAAAAACAAAAATTAAAAACTACGCTATCATTTCTCATTACTACTTTTTGAAATCATTGCTACTACGTCAACAAAATTGCACAAACTTTATTTATAAGCGTAGCAAAGCACGCCGGGTCCTGCTAGTATTTAATAAAATTTTAATAATTTTGTTTTATTTTCTGTTTGTGTTTTTAATTATTGTCAAAACAAACCGTAAAAACTCAATCTATCGTAAAACAAAACTATATCACCTACAAAATTCAAGGTGATAGATTATCGTATTTACGACAGTCGTTTTGTGGTACAGCATACCGATTAGCGTAAAATACGATAGAATCGTCAAAAGTGATGTTACAACATCTTGCCACTGATGAATCCGATTCTACTTCTACACAAAACTGTCTGATCCCGAAATCTATCTATTTCTAGCGGATATACCTGCCGCTTGGATTTTTATGTTTTGTAATGAACAATTATTTAAAACAAAATATAAGCCTTTATTAAATTTAGGATTTTGTCGTTTATTATTTATTATACGATAGCTGGAACACACCATAATATTTTCAATAAAAAAAACATTTTTGCTGTAAAAAATAATTGCATACTCGCAATAGTATATTATTTAATTAGGAGCTAAAGTGCTCCTTTTTGGGCTGAGTCTATAGCTTGGCGATTATAGACGAAACACTAAAAGTCACTTTAGCTCCGAATTAAATACAGTATTTTTTCGGCAAACGTTTAAATTTTCTTATAAATATTAAATTAATTTATCAAATTTTTTATAAATATGATTTAAAAAGGTAATATGAGGTAATGAATTTTCTGACATTAATTTTTATTGATTTTTTTATTTTTTTAATTCATTAAAATGAACAGAAATGAATGCTGTTTTGAACACATTTATAACATCATGTTATGTTACTTTACTGCCACCGTAAAAATATGAAATTTTATTTTACTGCCGCCGTAAAAATATGAAAGTTACTTTTCTGCCGCCGTAAAAAAATAAAAATGGTGTTACTTTACAGCCGCTTTGATAGTACGTCAAAAAGTAAGACTTTAACCTTCTAGCTAGCCGTTTGCCTAGAGCCTTTTGCCGAAAAACATTATTTTGGACAAAGCCGCTAAATAAAACCCACAAGTTCATTTTTGTAGAGGTCTGATGATCGGCAGAGTAATGATTTCATTGCCAACAATTGCCAAATATGTATACTTAAAAAATTATTTCAAGGCAACACAAAATATAATAAAATTTTAAATTAAATCTTTAAATGAATATTGAATTCACATAAAACATTCCAATTAGACGAAGAGTGAAAATTTTCTTTATAACATTAAACCAATAATTTAAAATTTATTCCATAATTGATATATCGTTTTTGATACAAAACTTATCCAAAGCCAAAAAAGAAACAAAATACTCTAAAAAAATAAATTAAATTAACTTTAAACATAAACCACGTATTTCTTGGAGAAAATTAAAGGTTTTCGTCAATAAAACACGCTGAAAAAAAAAGAATCATTCAAATTTTTATTCGTTTTCGTATCATTATTACCATCTTATTCATTCATTCATTAAAGTCTTAAAAAAAATAATATATCACGATAATTTTCTTATTTATTTTGTATCTGTATTGTTTTTATTTGTTGAAGAATATTACTCGAAAATGGATTGAAATTCTAGAAGCGCTGAATTTTGAAAAAGTTACTTAAGACTTATAACGAAATATCTTGCGCCAACTTTTAATGATATCATCGAACCGAATAAAATTAAAATGAAAACAGAAATCTGAATATCGTCCATGCCCATGGGCCATGATGTATTACTATGGGTTTTGATTGTTTTTCATGAAGTTCGTTTCCTTTCGATCCCGTTTCGACTTCGGGTTCCTTTTTTGGAGTTTTATATAACACAAGGAGTATGTTCAAATTCTATTGCTGCTTGTATGATGTGTGTTTTGAATACGTATTCTAAAACTTATGTTTTGGGGCAGTGCAACATAATGATAGTAGATTCTTGTATGAGTTTAGAATGGTGGCAATTCTTCACGAAGATGAAGTTTCGTCGAATCATCCGAGTGACGAATTGCCACCATCCTATGCGAATACAAGATGCTATTTTATACACGACTGCAAAATATTTCGAATAATTTTCAGTTTGCCTGCTAAAGTTTTTATCACCATATTGAAAAACATCATAGACCGCATAGAAAAACAAAACAATTGACATAACGGAAAATGTTAAATTTTTTATTTTATGTATGTATTGTTCTCGTTTTAACCTTTTGATATTACTTTTGATATTACTATACGAACAAATTTGTAAGTTTTTATTTTGTTAGGGAAATATTTAATAAACTATAGACTGTTGTAGAATGTAACGATTGCGTTACATTCTACATCAAGTGAGAGAATGTATATTAGAGAATGTATAATGGAAGACATACACATGGAAAGCATATGCTTATATATTCTATAGTAGTCGTGCATAAAATATTATACAGCGAGCGCAAAAGATTCCATATAGTATAGTCACACATGGCCAAACCGCGGCTCGCGAGCTGCATGCGGCTCTTTAAAAGAATAAATGCGGCTCTCGAAAAGAAATGAAAAAATTAAATAATATTTAATAATTCATAAAAATTGTAACAAAATTAGAAATAATACATATAATTTATAATGCTGTTTAATATAATATGAAAATATAACAAGTAAAATAAAATATTTAAAATAACAATATAATATGATTTAATGCAATCATTTTATTATATTTAGGTCCGTCCTGTCGAAGTTACTACTATTGGAGTTTTTTGCGACTTTATTTTAGTTTGATACTACTTTACTTCGCGAATCAAGTTTAAGTATAATCCGCTGTTATAAATAAATTTAACTAATTTTATTATTTAAGGTTATACGTTTAACATATTCTAGTGGGCTAAAAATAAAATCACCTGTATTCGTTTCAAATTAATGCACAAAAATCTTTCTCAAAATCAAGTTTTTCCTTTTGGATTCGTTTGTTTTTCTATGATTATCTTTTTCTGCAATTTTTTTGTAAACAATATTTTTGATATTTTATCTTTAGGCAATTTGCCGACGTTAAATTTAATGTATCCTTTAATATTCCAATTAAAAAATGAATAAGTTCATAATTAAATAGAATTAAAAACACGTGCAAATCCGACATATGCTACCTCACCGCTTCTACATCTACGACAGTAAGATATTACCCTAAACCAAAAACGAAATTAAAAACTTAAGGAAATTGCAAGAAAAAAACGGTGATTTCATCTCTTGTAGCGAAATATAATATTTTGCGTGTTTTTTATGAATACTCCGTTTTTTAATTTAACTGCTAAATATGTCAGACCACAAAAAAGGAGATATGACGGATAAAATCGTAGCTTCAGGCAAGAATGGGTTGAAGCATACGCATTCATCGATAAAGGGGGAAAACCTTTGTGTCTTATTTGCAATGAATCACTTGCTCATTATAAAACCAGTAATTTAAAACGGCATCACGAAAAAAACCATAGTAAATTTTTGGATAATTATCCGTTGAATACCAACATCCGAACAAATAAAATAAACTCTTTAAAATCTGCATTAAGTAATCAGCAAACATTATTATCATCTTTTAGCTCAGAAGCTGATAATACTACCGAAGCTATTTTTATGATCGATTGGAACATCGCCCGTGCTACACGACCTTACACTGAGGGAAAATTTATCAAAAAGAATATGGAACAGGTGGTTAAAATGCTGGATCCTTTAAATATCAAATTGCACAGATTATTTAGCAATGTTCCAGTATCACGTCATACCACTAAGCGACGTATTACGGAAATAAGTAAAGATATTAAACAGCGACTACAAGTAGATGTAAAAAATAGTGTAGCTTTCAGCTTAGCCCTTGACGAATCAATCGATATACAAGACACCCCCCCAGTTAGCTGTATTTATCCGATACGTTTCCGAATCTTTAATCGTAAAGCAAGAACTATTGGATTTGGTAGCACTTAAAAATACTACTCGTGGTATTGATACTAAGAGTGCCCTTGATAATATATTGTCAGATACAGATATTCCACTGAATAATTTGGTAAGTGTAGCAACTGACGGAGCACCTGCAATGTTAGGAAAAAATGTAGGCCTTATTGGTCTATTAAAAAATGATCCAAGAATACCCGAATTTTGGCACTTCATTGCATTGTTCATCGTGAACATTTAGTTGCAAAATATTTTAAATACGAAAACGTAATGAAAACTATGCTACAAATTGTGAACTATATTCGGACGAATTCAAAAACCCATCGCCAATTCAAGAACTTTATCGAAGCACTGGACTTTGAAGATCATCCTCAAGATATAACATTTTAAAATGCAATATTTAAAAATATACTTTTTACTGTTTATTTTTAAATTTATTTATAATAATAAAACTTCCTTATAGTAACAATTTGATTTTTATTTTTTATTTTAAAGAATATCGATTTCGACTTACGTCATCCTCAGTTCTTAAATTATTATTATTATTATTAAATTAGAATAATAATTTAAGAACTGAGGATGACGTAAGTCGAAATCGATATTCTTTAAAATAAAAAATAAAAATCAAATTGTTACTATAAGGAAGTTTTATTATTATAAATAAATTTAAAAATAAACAGTAAAAAGTATATTTTTAAATATTGCATTTTAATTCAAAAGTGACAAAAGCACACAAACAGTGAATAATATGGAAAACCATAATAACACATATATAACATTTTACTGCCTTGTGCGATGGTTATCCACCTATAATGTTCCAAGCCGATTTGTTGATTTAATGGAACCTATCAGAAATTTCCTCAAAGAAAAAGAAAACCACTATCTGGAATTAAAGGATGATGAATTGATTAATGATTGTATGTTTTTGACTGATATAATGGAAAGGAAAAGATTTAGAAGGAAAAGATAAAGTTATTACTGATCTTATTCAAACGATTCTGAGTTTTATTAAAAAAATTCAACTTTTTCAACGAGATTTAACAACAAAAGTGTGCAACCACTTTCCTCTTCTGAAGAACAGACTCTCTAAAATTAATGATAACAAACTGAGTGAATACGACAGTAAATTAGCAGAATTATTAAAAGACTTTCACTTGTGATTTAATGATCTGAATAATTTAAATATTTCTCTTAATTTACTTGTAAATCCATTCGAAATTAACATTATTAAAGAGGGCTTATCGATTCCTTGTTATATTTTGCATGACAGTGCCTCAGGAGAAATGGAATTACTAGAGCTACAGGGAGATCCCATTCTTAAAATGCATAACAAAGCCACACAATCTCCAAATGAGTTTTGGAAACTAGCGTCTCAATCAGAGTACCCCAATTTGAAAAAAGCCAGATTACTGTCCATATTCGGTACAACATATTGTTGTGAATCACTTTTTTCAACAATGAAGTTTATAAAATCAAACCACCGGATTTCAGAAAATTCACGGCCAAGTTACAAACAAACATGCCATCTACCAGCAGGCATGTCATGTAACAAACTTTAAATATGTATTTGTATATATTTATAACCATAAGTACATAATTGTTTTTTCAATAGAATAAATATTTCCAAACAACTGATACTTTTGAAAATTTTTTTTTTTTTTGTGGCTCTCGAAACGAGAGATTATTGTACTGCGGCTCAACGTGTAGTGAAGCTTGGCCACCTCTGGTATAGTGGATACCACATAAAGAACACATTTTTGGAAAAGTCAGGTAGATTCAAGTAATATGAAATATATCTGAATGAATTACAGCTAAATTTCAAAAACTTTAACTTGTAATTTCTGATTAACAATAATTCGCAGGAAAACAAATTGCAGGAAAACAAGTTGCAGAATAACAATTCACAGAAAAACGATTCACAAATAAAATTTACAGACAAAATAGTACTTGCCTATATACATCCTAGAAAATCGCACGATTTTCTAGAAAAGAGTATTATTTTTCTGTAAATTATTTCTTACTACTCTTCAGTTTTTAGGGATCCATGCATTTAAAAAGTAAAAACGGAACCCTTATAGTTAGACTACGGTGTTCGTCCCAAATTAGCCCAGTCATTTTAGCGATCAACCTCGGAATGAGAGATAATAAGCTGAATGTTCGTATATACCTTCATTTTGGCCTTCGTAAAGTTGCCTCAAAAGTTTCATAAAAGCTCGTGTCTGCGTCGTAAGTTATTCAAGGTCAAAGGTAACAAAAAACAGTTTTTCGCGATTATCTCAAATTCTATTGTTCCAATGACGTTAACATGCATTATAAAAATTGTAGAACATAAAATTTGCAACAAATTTTATTAAAAACAATTTCTCATGCCCTCTAGCCGTTTTTGCGATAGAGGGCGGTGAAGTAGTTTTCTTTATTTCTTGACTCTGCTGCTATATCAGCTGTTTGGCCACAAAATAAACACAGTTTTTTTTAAATCAAACACTTAATTCCTTTTTTTACGAGATACACTGGGTGATAATAAAGGATGATCTCATTCTAAGCGTCGTTTCGATGCCGCTATGGAATTTTTACTGATGTACATTTTTCGACACATTTGACCTTGAATAACTTACGATACAGACACGAGATTTTATGAGACTTTTCAGGCAACTTTACGAAGGCCAAAATGAAGGTATATACGAAAAATCAGCTTATTATCTCTCATTCCGAGCTTGCCCCTTTTTTATGCTAAAATGGTTGGACTAAAATTGAATCGGTCATTTCAAAAACCTCATAAGTCACTCAATTAGAATTTTTCAGAAATCAATAAAAACTGTTTCATACACAAACAAATGAGTTTTAAAGGACTTTTTTATGTTTAATTTAGTATTTGAGTGGTAAAAAATTAAAATAGCGAATAACCTTTACAATTTATTAATAGAAATAATGAAAAAAACCTGAAAAACAGTTTTTGACTTATGTTGTTTTAGCGAGAAATATGGTTAGTGATATAAAATTTAACCAAAAAAATCGTAGTAATCATATTTTTTATTGCTTATTATTGAGAATTACACTTAAAAATAATCTTATTAACATTTTACATGTATTAATTTGTCATGTTTTAATATCTTTATGGTACATATTCATATTCTCCATCATTCTTAATTATGAGTTAATTCATATATAATACGTATAATACGTATATAATTCATATATAATTCATATATAATACGAATCCTCGAAAAGAGGACGAGTGTCATGGGTCCGTACCTGCGGTTCCTCTCGCCCTACGCAGGAGTGCAGGAATGCTATCGCTATCGACTTACGTGGTTTTTACCCAGAATACGCATCTCCCTTTAAGAAACCACTTTCTGCAAAAAAAGCAAGTTGGAAAAAATGTGACTTAAGAGGTTTTTGAAATGACCGATTCAATTACATTTTAAAAGATGAGCCGACCGCTATAGTTATCGTTCAATGTTTATAACATTTGCTAAAACCATGAATTTTTTCAACTTTTTCGTTTTTTAATGGTCGGACAGGAAAACAATTTCCCATTTTTTGAAAATACAGCAAATCCCCAATAACACTGTAGGTTGGTTCCGAGTTATAGGGAAAAAGCGTTGTACAAGAATGCTGACCCCGTATATAGCGTATGACCCCGTATAACACGTTATGTACAAACTATTCACGTTTAACTTTTCTCGTTAAAGGGGGTTTTAATCGAATATTAAGGAAAAATATGATATGAACGAAATACATATGTGCGTTTTATTCAAATCAAAAGCAAAATCCAAATAATGAAAAGCTTAAATATTTGTTGATAAAGATCTATAATTCAAAGCTTTTATTAATTCTATTAGGGTAGCGAAATCTGAAATTCGATGTCCACGCCGTGTTGCCTGGGTAATGCTGACAGAATTAGGTTGGTGTATTGGAGACAAGCAGAGTAAAAACTGCTTAGTCAATGATGCTCCATCACGGCAAATTGGCGCCTTAAAAACCAATGCGACTCAAGCGTCTGTTCTTCATGTAAGGGACGGCTTGAAGCGGGCGTCTGTCTTGGATCAAGCGGCTCGCTATATAAATGTGTAAAAATGTTGTTTTCGGTAACCTTAATATGCAAAACGAACCCATTCACGACAATTTGGGTTGGGCCTAAGATTAACACCCTAACCCCGGAAAAAAAATTTGTTGAATTTGGTTATCAGAAAGAGAATAACAGACCCGGATTTCAAAATAGAATTTTACCTGGACGTGAAAAAAGACCAGACTACCGAATCGGAACGTGAAACGTGCGCAGCCTGAGCGCTTCTGATGCTCTTATAAGTCTAGGTACAGAGGCTGAGAGGCATAGGATGGATATCATTGCTCTGCAAGAAATTAGGCAGCCGATAATCGGAAAACAAGATTTGGATAGTCACTCTCTATACTGTAGTAGTCATCCTTCTCGAAGAGAATTTGGAACTGGCTTTCTTGTTGGTGCACGCATACAAGAAACCGTGATGAAATTCATCCCGGTCAGTGAGAGGATCTGCTACCTACGTGTACGCGGTACATATAACAATATTTCTCTTATTGCCCTGCATGCACCTACAGAAGCTAAGACCGTCGACGAGAAGGATAACTTCTACATAGCACTGGAAGAGGTTATGAAACAAACACCAACACGCGACTTCATTATGGTTCTTGGTGACTTTAATGGGCAGGTTGGAAGAGATATCTCTTATGGAAATGTGGTGGGTCCCAACAGCCTGCATTTGAATTCGAATGATAATGGTGAGAGAATGATTGAGTTTGCATTATCAAATAATTTGAGAATTGCCAGTACGTTCTTTCCGCATCGATCGATTCATAAGCAGACTTGGGTCTCACCGAATGGAAACACTCGAAATCAAATTGATCAAGTGCAAGTAATACCACGTTTCTTTTCGAGCGTTCCATGTATGGGTCACAAACGTGGACCCTTACACAAAATGACGAATCGCATTTATCTGTATTTGAGCCTAAAATCCTACGCTACATTTTTGGTCCACTTAAGACAGACGATGGAGAGTATAGAACCCGGTATAACTTTGAGATCAGAGACCTTCTTGAGGGTCCTGATATAATAGGTTGTATCCGTTGTAATAGGATTGCTTGTTTTGGGCATGTTCTACGAGCTGATTCACAGTCTGGAATGATTAGAAAAATGTACGTTAGTACCCCAGGGAGTGGGCGACCGCGAGGTAGACCACGACTTCAATTGGAGACCGACGTAATAAAAGACCTTAAAAAAATCGGCTGCCATGGTAATTATGTCGCTGTTGCGAATGACCGTGGTGAGTATTCAAAGCTGATTAGCCTGGCCACGCTCCTACATGGAGCATGAACGCCGATTAAAAAATAAATAGTTATTTATTGTACAAGACGATAAAATTGCACTTTATCTTCAAGAGCGATTTAAGTGTCGAGTCGTCAGCCGAGACGCTAATAAGCATCGAGAAGATAATGAAATTTTATCGTCGTGTGGAATACAACATTTTTTTCTATAGCATTTGTTAAAGAAGACCAAAAAATGAAGAAAAATCTATGATAAATGTATTTTGTAAATAAAATTTTATAAATAAACAAACCAATCAATTTTTTTTTGTTCAGCAAAATACTTATATCAAAATACTTTATTTACCCTTGCTGTTAAAGTACTACTTTATCTACCCTTGATGGTAAAGTGCAACCTTTCCCTCTTATTTTAGTTGATAATAGCACGTTTTAACAGTTGCTATCGAAAAAAATTAATTTTATTCAAATTGTAATATTTATTTATTAGTTAAATATACTGTACAGTTTCTTCAAAATCAACTAGTTGTAGTTTTATAATTATCAGCCAAATTCTTCATCACTTACATCGGAGCTTTCAATAAAAATTTTTAAAAAAATTAACACAAACAAGAAGTTTGATAAGCTTTTAACAAAAAATATAGCTTAAGTGTGAAGTGATTATAATTCTATGTTTTGAGGAGATGGGGTGGTCGAAAGTATTTTGACCTAATTAAGTGCCATTTCAAAGAATGCTATAGTTTTCGCTAAAAATTTACTAACTTTCTTGTCTCTGTGAATTTTTTCAAAAAAAATAAAAAGACACTCTCAACGAGCTAAATATTATTTTCTTATTTTTCGCCCTCCGATATTATACTTTTATTTTATAAAAAATGTTTGTGCGTGGTAGATTTTAATTTGTTTTATTTTATTTCGCTCAAAAGAAAAAAGAAAAAAAATCCAGTTTTTTTTCTAGCTATCCGTCATACTTATACATATATTTGTTTGTTTTGCTTTATTTTGGTTAGTTTTCGTTCTAAGTAGTTGTTTAATAAGAAAGATTTTAGAAATTTGTATGAT
Organism: Diogma glabrata; assembly: GCA_963693315.1. Taxonomy (NCBI): domain Eukaryota; kingdom Metazoa; phylum Arthropoda; class Insecta; order Diptera; family Cylindrotomidae; genus Diogma; species Diogma glabrata. Next base: position 145,869,246 of record OY856186.1, on the reverse strand, counting down.
TGATTGAGTCATAATTTTAGATAATGATTTTATGTTTTTATAATTTATTGTTTTTACATAATTTATAAATAAAAATTTTTAAGTTGTTAGTGAATTTAGTTATGAAGTTAAAAGAATTATTTATTTGCATCATTTACTGATCTAATTTATTTAAAATAAAAATATAACAATACAATATAACAAATATAACAATTTGATTAATTTTTTTCGATTATTATTTTTAATTTATTTTATTTCTATCGCATACACGTTACAATTCATACACGAGACGTACGTTTTTCTTTTTATTAAAACCATCAAAAATATAAGCGGCGTTCGATTTGATTTAAGTAACTCATAACTGCATTATCTGACTCAAATGATATAAACTCTATGGAATTGTTGTTGTTTTCAATAAACTCAATTAATTTTACAGTCATATCGAACGAATTTATTTTCTTATAAATTTTAAGCAAAACCAAAAGAAAAGAAAAACAAAAAACTCATTATAAATAAAATTCTCTGAGAGGATTATATTTATTTTTTTCAAATAATTATCTCTCCACAAAATCTTTTCTTGTAGTTTTTTATTTTTCTCATAAAATGTTTTTTCGTAAATTCCTTTATTTATCTGAAAAGCAAGGGCTAAAAACAAAAGCAAAAAATAAAGCTCGCACAGGAAAGTTGGTGAATTTTTAACGAAAACTATATAGTCCAGGAAAATTAGGCAAATAAGGGCAAGTATCCCGGAATGAGAGATAGTCAGCTACAAACTTGTATAATCCTTTATTTTGGCACCCTAAATCTTGTCTCAAAACCTACTTGTCGTAGGGTGTCCGCGACTACCGAAATTCCAAGGTCAAAGGTAAAAAAATCGATTTTTTACACATTTATTGCAATTATCTCGTTTCCTATGGGCTTTATGCTATTTGTATCTTTAATAAATATTGTAGAGGATTAAATTCTCTACAACTTTTGTTTAAGCATTTTTTTATATATTGAACCATTTTCGAGATAGAGGGTAGAGCGCGCGCAGTGTTTAACTATTTAGAGTTATTGAGATTATTGATTTTTGAAACAGCTATTGATGAATCTAAACGTCAAAAAACTGCTGTTATAATAAGAGAAGATATATATTTACTTGTCATTTTAATTGAGCGTACATCAACAAGAAATTTTCTTTAAAAAAGTTGGCAAAGGAAATGTAAAAACTGAAATATACTCTTCCAAAAATTTTGATAAATATCCTCGTTCTAAAAAACACATTTTGTTTCTGCACGCAATACGCACAGAAAACTGCCCGGTTCAATAATTATTTAAGAATGGAGTGCGAACCTTGTTGGCAATCTATAATCGGTGTGGATGTAGGAAAGCAGGGTTGCAGTGCTCTTTAGCTTGCGACCAGTGTAATGGGCAAGCTTTTCTTAATGCTTCACCATATCAGAGTGATATCAATGAAGACGGTACTTTTGATCCCGAAATCCTGGAAGAACAGACAAATGATGTTGAAGACGAGAACACAGAGGAATTTGAAATTTTACAGCGACTGGAAGACAATGATGAAGAAGAAGAAGAAGAAAATATAAATTAGAATTTGTAGTTCTTATTATTATTATTCAATTTTTTAAATTTCAACGTTCATCACTGTATGGAATGGCATTTTTCAATAAAAACATTAATTAAAAATGTAATTTTTTTCTTTTTATTTAGTTAGGAAGTAATTAGTATAAGCCAGATTAGAATTAAAAAATAATTAAAATATTTCCCTTAATAACTTTATAACTACACGAGAAGGAAAGTGTTAATAAATGAATAGATAATGAATTATTGAAAAAAATATTAATTATAACGTAATAGTTGATAAAAAATGCAAATTATTTAGAATTATATATTTATCAATAATTTATAAACTTTATATAGCATATTTTGAATCGGGACTACAGGTTGCCCTCGAATGATACTCTAAATAGTTAAACACTGCGCGCGCACTGCCCTCTATCTCGAAATGGTTCAATATATTTTTTTTTTTATTTTAATAAAATGTGTTGTGTAATAGGGTTTAGAATATGTGTCACAACAACACATAAATACCTTTTAAGACCTAGGTCTAGACCTGGGTCCCACAACAACTGGCGTTCTGAGGTGTAGATTAACGCTTTTTTTAAACATCTGTGGGTTGAAACCACCTGAGACTAAGTGTTCCGGCAAACTATTCCATTTGTACGCAGTTCGGACAAAGAAGTCTCTCTGCGATCTGCCAGTATGACAGCGCGGGATCTTTACCGTTTCACTGGTTGCGGCAGCCGATTGCCGAGTGGAACGGGGGTAAGAATAAGTTTGAGGCATGATGCCGCTGATTTCATCTGAGCACTGCTGATGACGATATTTGTAAAAAACAACGAGGTCAGCAACAGTGCGACGATGTTGTAGGGAATCAAGTTTTGATGTCAAAGTTCGATCACCTACAATTCGTATAGCTCGCTTTTGAACAGAGTCCAAGAGGGCCAAGATGGAAACAGAGGCAGCACCCCAAACTTGACAGCAGTACTCCATACAGGGACGAATATAGGACTTATAAACATGGAGCAATTGGTATGGAGTGAAAAATGTTTTGCATCTATTTAGGAGGCCGAGTTTTTTAGACGCGCTTTTTGCCATCGCCATTACATGATCGTTCCAGAGTAGGTCATTTGAAACTGTGACACCCAATAAACGAATGTTTTTACATTCACCTATTGGTTCATCACACATACTAAATAAAATATCTTTGGGGAACTCGGTCTTTAATCTGGAAACAATCAACAGCTGTGTTTTGGTGGAGTTGAAATTGACAAGGTTTTGGTCACCCCAGTCGGCGACTTTATTCAGGTCTTTGTTCACGTTTATGGCAGCGTCTCTCCGGGCAGGATTAATTCGTTCGTGCATTTTACCTTTTGAAGGAAGGGGCTCGAACGACTTGTGCAGAGTACTATCATCTGCAAAACTATTTATTGGGTTGCTGGTGATTTTCAACAATTCGTTGATATAAATCAAAAATAGGGTTGGGGACAATGCTGAGCCTTGGGGTACACCAGCGTTAATTAGTTTAGACTCAGAAGAATATCCGTCTAAGGTTACCGAAATGTATCGGTCGGATAGAAAATTTTGAATCAGCTTTACAACATTGGGATGAAAACCGTACGCAACGAGCTTGTTGATTAAGTTGGCATGCCAGACTCGATCGAATGCCTTGGAGATGTCTAAAGCGATAACGTATGTTTCACCACCTTTATCAAGTATGCTGTTCCAACAATGCGCTACATAGTTTAATAGATCGGTAGTTGATCTTTTGTTTCGAAAACCGTATTGGCTGTCGGATATTAAATGATTTTCTTCCAGAAATTTTGAAATATGTGTATTAATATAATGCTCATAGACTTTGGATAGGACCGATAGTAAAGCTATTGGCCTATAATTTGAGATATCGGATTTTGGTAGCTTTTATATAACTTTCATATAACAAAATGTTTAAACAAAAGTTGTAGAGAATTTAATCCTCTACAATCTTCTTATATATTAATACGCTAGATCAAAACTTTGTGGAGCCTAAGGCTTTTTTATTCGCAGATGGATTCATTTCAAATTTTCACAGCTAACTGATATTAGTGTAACCTTATAATCGGATTCAGATTCACACAAATCGGATCATAAATAAAAAAGTTACTATATACGGAAAACTTTTTATATACATATGCATTATAAGTTTACATACATGCAAAAACGAAATTAAAAATTTATTTTATTTTTTTATATTTTCTTTTTTTATATTTTCTTTTTTATATATTAGCTATCGAACAACGAACAACGAACAACAAAAACGAAACTTAAAAATTTATTTTCTTTCATTTCAGTCGACTTTTGTCTTTGAACAAGGATGGTTTTCGATATTATTTCGATTATTTTGTTTATTGATATAAAGATATTTGCATAATATTTTTCTTTGTTTTCTTATTATAGGAGGGCTATTATTTTGAAAACGTACATTTTTTTGTTGATTTTTAAATTTTTGATTTTTAAAAAATCTGAAATTTTGATATTTTGTTGGTATTGACGAAAGGAAAAAAGCTGTTTCTGCTTTTATTTTTTGTGTACTCTGAATCGGCGTTATGCGCGGTTGAATTTTTGAGGCTTTTTCACGTAGTTTTGGTAGTGGTTTAAAACTTAAAACTTTTTTTCTTTTTTTATATTTATTTTCTCTTAGTTAGTTTATACATTTTGAAGCTTAGAGAATTTAGTTTATGAATTGATTTAGGTCGATAGACGTAATATTTTTCTTTGTTTTTTTATTATAGGAGGGCTATTATTTTGAAAACGTACATTTTTTTGTTGATTTTTAAATTTTTGATTTTTAAAAAATCTGAAATTTTGATATTTTGTTGGTATTGACGAAAGGAAAAAAGTTATTTCTGCTTTTATTTTTTGTGTACTCTGAATCGGAGTTATGCGCGGTTGAATTTTTGAGGCTTTTTCACTTAGTTTTGGTATTGGTGTCTATGTTTTGTGAATAGGTGCCACAAATTTCATCCGACTTAAGTATATTTTTGCAAGTAAAAAGAAAAATAACTGAATAATTAAAACTAGGAGGGCCCGGCGTGCTTCGCTACGCTTATAAATAAAGTTTTTGCGTAGACATTTTGTTGACGTAGAAGCAATGATTTCAAAAAGTGGTAATGAGAAATGCTAGCATATAATTTTTAATTTTTCTTTTTAAATATATGAATGAAAAATAATCAAAACTCTAGCTGATCAGTTCGGATATATGAAAAATTAGCGATTAAATAAGTTAGTGATCAAATAAGCTTACTTGAAAACTTATTTGATCGTTAATTTTTAGCTAGAGTTTTGATTATTTTTCATTCATATATTTAAAAAGAAAAATTAAAAATTATATGCTAGCATTTCTCATTACCACTTTTTGAAATCATTGCTTCTACGTCAACAAAATGTCTACGCAAAAACTTTATTTATAAGCGTAGCGAAGCACGCCGGGCCCTCCTAGTATTTATTAAAGATACAAATAGCATAAAGCCAATAGGAAACGAGATAATTGCAATAAATGTGTAAAAAATCGATTTTTTGACCTTTGACCTTGGAATTTCTGTAGTCGCGGACACCCTACGATAAGTAGGTTTTGAGACAAGATTTAGGGTGCCAAAATAAAGGTTTATACAAGTTTATAGCTGACTATCTCTCATTCCGAGGTGAAACCCCTAATATTCCTGGACTAATAGCGAAGTGTCAAATCATTATGTTTCTGCATATTTAGGCGATGGGAGTGAGAAAGGGTAAAAACGCTTTTGACCCAAATGCGTGCGGGTGGGATGTCATTTGCTTAGTTCTTAATTAGTAAAAATTTGATAACAATTTGGATGATAATTTTGAATTTTTTAATTTCTTTCGGCAACTTACTCATATACAGACCTTTGTTTTTACACCTGCAAAAGCCTTTTTATTTGATGTCATATGCGAAAAATAATGAACCTTGCCATATGCAAAAAAATGAATTGGTGTTTTGATTAAATTTTTTAAAATGTTTTTATAAGGAGTTTTAAGATGGTGCTAAATTTATTTATTTTTTATATTTCAAAATGGCACTACAGGTTCACGATTTTTTCTGTGCTAAAAAACAATCAGGCTAATATTGAGGATTTTGAAAGCTCTGTAAAATATTTTCAGAAAAAGAAATCAAATTTCCATTTCTTTTAAAACGGTTTCATTTCCTCGGACATGTTTCTTTAAAAAGCAATGCGAATATATATTAATTATTGAAAATTTTATTTATATACAAGCAGTTTTTGTGTGAAAAAGACGCAGCTTTCCAAACGAATGTAAACACATTGAAAGTTGCAACAAATCATTCGAATTGTCATTTTTTTGTGTGAATATAAAATATAAAAAATATAAAAAAATAAGTTGTCGCAATCGACTTTAATTATAGATACGTATTATCCAAGGGTCTTAAAATTTTAACTAATAACTGAATTTACGGATTAAACGCGGACTCTTACACGGAAAAAATCTCTAATTTACAATGATAATTTAATAAATTCAATTGTGTCGACTGTCGGCACTTGGCGAAACATTTTAATATAAATTAAAAATTGATAACACTTGTTATTATTTCGCAAATATTTTGTTTTTTATTTTTTATTTTCTAAACTTTTGCTCAATGCATTTCGGCTTACGCCATTATCAAGAGCGATTCAAAAATGTTATATGTTTATAACATTTTTGAATCGCTCTTGATAATGGCGTAAGCCGAAATGCATTGAGCAAAAGTTTAGAAAATAAAAAATAAAAAACAAAATATTTGCGAAATAATAACAAGTGTTATCAATTTTTAATTTATAATAATAATTTATCTATGTCGTTTCATTATAACTTTTACAACAAACAAAAATAATTTATTAATCTAACATGCAAAACTAGAATTAACATTGAGAAAAATGATAAAATATAATACTGTTGATTGTAGTCTTCGTTGGTGTGAACTTCCAATCAACAGGTATTATACACTCTAAGAAAAAATCACTACTATAATAGTAGGAAATGGGTTGCCTACTATAATAATAGTGAAATACTTTGTTGTGTAAATTACAAACTTTACATCAAATAATGTGTAAAATACGTTCAAACATTTTGTGTAAAGCTGCGTATTTTGATATGTGAAAAAACATATTATTTGTGAGAGTTCACAGAATTTGTGTAACAATACGAATTTTTAAAATGTAATAATAATTAATTTTTTGTGAGTTTTTACACAAAGAGTGTAATATTACAAATTGTAAAATGTGGAAAAAAAGAATTATATGTCATTATACATGGAAATTGTGAAGTTCTACAAAATATTTTTGTTTAAATCATAATTATTTTATTTATTAAATATACAATAACTTAAATTTATTACATATAATTCATTAAATTAAATTTAATATTTTATTCACTATGTAAAACATTAAACATCACTGTAACACACAAATCGCTGTAACACTTTTACATCACTGCAAATCGTTGAAACTGCCAAATCCAAGAATTTTCTGTAAAATAAAGTTTTAGAGATGAGTTTTTGAACTATATTATGTTTACACATAAATTATAAATCTGCTAAAAGTAAAACATTATAATATTTCCTTACTTATAATTGCGATCCATGGAGTATTACTTGTTGGGTTTTTTAGATGTAATTTATAAAATGAATCGTCAAACTAGAAAACAAAAAAAAATATCTATCAATTTCCTCCTAATTTTTTGAATTAAGAAAAACTTTACCTTTTAATATTTTTGATTTCGGTAACGTACGCGTCTTCAAATCGATTTCGATACTTATGCGAAATCCATAGAAAACAGGTTGAGAATTGACAGTACATATGTACTTTTTCAATTTTATGCGCAAATTCACACACATAAGGTGTTTTAAAACTGAAATTACACAAAATAAATGTAAGATCACACAGAAATAGTGTGAGATAGCGAATTCCGTGTAAAAACGCACTTTGTGTGTAAAATAACTGAAATTTCAACCCAAAACATTTGACATTCGTTTTTTTACATTTGAAATGGATAAATTCATTAAAAATTTGATAAATTATCTACTTTTATAGCAGTGATATCACAATCTTAAAATTTAAGTTTTTAGAGTGTGCGAAATCAGTATCAATTGCAATTAACTTTTTTGGTTCAACGAATTTTTACAGTTTTTGCTGCATCAACCGTTCGATGGGACATACTGCAAAGTGTTTGTAAAATGACTGTTAACTCATTATCAGATACGCGTTGGGAAAGCCGTTTAAATAGTATAAAAGTTGTAAAAGATGATGTGGTTCAAATTATAGAAGCTTTATACAAAGTTGCAGATTCAAGTTCAATTGGAGTTGCTGTTTCTGAAGCTAACGGTCTTGCGAATGAGATATCCTCATATCAGTTTATACTTTCACTTACAATTTGGCATGATATATTGTATGAAATTAACAAAGTAAGTAAAGTTATGCAGAATTCCTCGGCAGATATTTCTATTATGATAAAATTGGTGGAAACTACGAACAAAGTTTTAGAATCATTCAAAAGTGATGAATCATTTGAAGCGATTATTAAAAAATCTGAAGAAATAGCTATAAAATTAGGTGCTGAGCCAGTATTCCCTCAAGTGAGGCTTAGCCGAAAACGACGTTTTTTTTAATATGAAGAAACTGATACACCTCTAAATGGAAAGTCTAAATATAAAGTAGATTTTTTTAATGCAATAATTGATGCTGCATTAGTAAGCTTAAATGAAAGATTCAAAATGCTTGGTTCATACAACAAAATATTTGGTTTTTTAACCCGTACCGAAAAAAAAAATAAAAACAGAATATTCAAAAAAACTTGAAATATTTGAAAAAAAAAATTTTTTAAGAAACGCTTTTCTTTACTTCATTGTTATGCATACTGTAAAAAAATTACTAAAAAGCAAAAAAAAAAATAATTCCAAAACTCAAATAAATGTTCTAAGAACCTCTGTAAAAAATTCAAAAATAAAAAAAAATTCCAAAACTCGAATAGATTTTCAAAAAAATTCTGTAAAAAAATTCAAATCGAGAAAATCTGACACATTCGTTAAAGAAAAGCGTGGGACGCTAATCCTACACGCGAAACATTGACGGAATTGGGACTACTATATCATTAATATTTACGTTCTATCATTTTGTGACTAGAATCATCTCAAAGCATCATGTTTAGGATCTAACGTTTTCAATTGCATGAGGTTTTTATATAAGAATTTTGAATTATGTTTTTTTGTGTATGCATAATTTTCGAATACTTTCTTTCAACGATGTAGTGCAATGATATAATTATTTTATTTTTCATTCATTTAGAATCACAATTGATAGTAGTCGCAATTCCGTGATCCTTCTCGAAGAGAATTTGGAACTGGCTTTCTTGTTGGTGAACGCATACAAAAAGTCGTGATGAAATTCATCCCGGTCAGTGAGAGGATCTGCTACCTACGTGTACGCGGTACATATAACAATATTTCTCTTATTGCCGTGCATGCACCAACTGAAGCTAAGACCGTCGACGAGAAGGACAATTTCTACATAGCACTGGAAGAGATTATGAAACAAACACCCACACGCGACTTCATTATGGTTCTTGGTGACTTTAATGGACAGGTTGGAAGAGATATCTCTTATGGAAATGTGGTGGGTCCCAACAGCTTGCATTTGAATTCGAATGATAATGGTGAGAGAATGACTGAGTTTGCATTATCAAATAATTTGAGAATTGCCAGTACGTTCCTTCCACATCGATCGATTCATAAGCAGACTTGGGTCTCACCGAATGGAAATACTCGAAATCAAATTGATCACGTTCTAGTAACAACAAGTTTGTTTTCGAGCGTTTTGGATGTGCGATCCTATAGAGGTGCATACATTGGAAGTGACCACTTCCTTGTATGTGCAACGATAAGGTTCCACTTCCCAAATCCAGGCATTCCGAAATTCAATCAACGGAAACGGTTTAACATCTCATCATTAAAGAATGCTGAAACAGAAGAGAGATATCAAATCCATATTGCCGAAACATTGGATAAATCAGAAACCATTAATGGAGACGTCGATAAGTCATGGTATTTGCTCAAAGATGCTGTTTTAAGCGCTGCTGAGGGAATACTTGGACGACCACGGAACCACTCCCAGAAGCCATGGATGGATCAAGCATGCCTTGATGCTATTCAATACAAAAGAGATTGCTATCTGAAGTGTCTACAAGGACGCAACACCAGGTCCACGAAGGAGAACTATAAACTGGCAAGACAAGCCGTTACAAAGCTATGTAGACGAACGAAGAGAGAATGGTGGAAGAGACAGTGTGAGGAGATTGAAAGCTTCAATAAGGAACATCAATCCCGTAACTTCTTTCAACAGGTTAAAACCTTAAAGAAGCGCTCTCAAGCTAGATCGACTGCTATTCAAAACGAAGATGAGGAGCTCCAAGTAGACCTTAAAAATATTTTAGATACTTGGGCCGCTTATTTTGAGAATCTTCTCAACTTAAGTGACCAGCAACAAGTCGGGCGACGAGCAAAGCTTATTCGTGCGTCAAAGGTACATGTAGACGAACCAACCAAAGAGGAATTCGAAGCGGCGCTGTCTAAATTAAAACGCAATAAAGCACCTGGTATCGACGATATAACACCCGAAATGATTGTACATGGTGGCGAAAATCTATCCTTAAGATTGTTTGAACTTGTTCAAATGATCTGGAGGACTGAAACCATGCCAAAGGACTGGAACACAGCTATGCTGAGACCAATCCATAAAAAAGGTAATCGCCTACAATGTGCAAACTACAGAGGAATCACTCTCCTCTGCACAGCATATAAAATCTTTTCTTAGATTTTGCTATCCAAAATCAATCCTTTTGCTGAACAACTGTTTGGAGAATATCAGTGTGGTTTCCGGCGAGGCCGAGGTACTACCGATGCACTTTTCTCGATAAGGATGATTTTGGAAAAGTGCCGAGAGTTCAACATACCTGTGCACCAACTTTTCATTGATTTCAGGCAGGCCTACGACTCTCTCGAACGAGAGACTCTATGGTCTGCTCTGGTGTCAATAGGAATTCCTGGAAAACTGGTATCACTATGCAAAATGACAGTACAGAACTCTCAATGTTGTGTACGAGTAGAGAACGAAATATCAAAGTTCTTTAAAGTCGACTCCGGGTTAAGACAAGGTGATGCTATCTCTCCTATACTTTTTAATTTAGCCTTGGAATATGTGTGCCGTCAAAAGAAACTACCGACTAATAACAATATCTTGTCAATAAACTCAGTGCAGATGATTGCTTACGCTGATGATGTTGTCATCCTCGGCCGAAGTGAAGCTGTTATGAGTGAGACTTTCAAGTCACTTGAGAGTGGTGCTAGAAAAATTGGTCTGCAAATTAACTACAATAAAACCAAACATATGAATGTTTCAAGGGAGGCTGAGAAGAAAGATTTGATGTGCGGCGATGAACGAATTGAGGGAGTTGAATCTTTTAAATATTTGGGATCAATGCTTGACTCAAACAAGCATACTTACAGATATAAAAGCTCGAATCGGTAAGGTAGGTAATCGAGGTAATCGAACTTTCTACTCAATTAAACCTCTCCTTGGATCACCGTATGTATCAACTAACACCAAGCTCAAGTTATACAAGACATTGATTAGACCAGTTGTGATGTATGAGTCACAAACGTCGACTCTTACACAAAATGACGAATCGCATTTATCTGTATTTGAGCGTAAGATCCTACGCTACATTTTTGGTCCACTTAAGACAGACGATGGAGAGTATAGAACCCGGTATAACTTTGAGAGCAGAGACCTTCTTGAGGGTCCTGATATAATAGGTTGTATCCGTTCTAATAGGATTGCTTGGTTTGGGCATGTTCTACGAGCCAATTCACAGTCTGGAATGATTAGAAAAATGTACGTTAGTACCCCAGGGAGTGGGTGACCACGAGGTAGACCACGACTACAATGGGAGACTGACGTAATAAACGACCTTAAAAAAATCGACTGCCATGGTAAAAATGTCGCTGTTGCGAATGACCGTGATAAATATTCAAAGCTGATCAACCTGACAACGCTCTTACATGGAGTATGAACGCCTTAAAAAAAAAAATCAGTGTAGTCTCGAGTAGAATTTGCATTTTCTAAGCGTTCCGTTACTACTACAATATCAGCATCCAAGGTTGATCGAGGTAGAAACGTAGGAACTTTTAAAATGACGTCAAAAATGTCCAAGGTAAAAAGGATTGCTTGACCTTTAAATCCGTACTGCCCGTACAATCCAGAAAACTTGACAATTTTAAGAAAAGGGTGAGTCCGAGACAAAAGACGTTGTTCAGCTTGAGAAAGTGCCTGAATTTCTGGTGAAATGTCGCCGGGGTCTAAATGGTTCCAGTAAGCTTTAGCAGGTGGAGTTGTTTTGTTACTTCTTAAGTGTGACTTGGAGCGGTGACAAACTGTAAGGCGAACTTTATTTTTTAATTCAGGCAGCATCCAATCTGGATGTCGGATTGGAATCTGGTAGTTTGACACTTGCTTCGTAACTGCTTCGTAAAAATATCACATACTTTTATCGGCAAAAGTGTTTACTTCAGCCTCAAAATCGTCGTAACAACAATTTTGAGCTGTGGTAGTAAGCTGATTTCTTCCTTCATCTGGATTTTCTTCTTGACGTTCTGCTTCTTTACGTGCGCGTCGGCGTTGATATACGTTTAAATTTGATAACATACAAATGTTGGCCGAAATCGGCGAAAATTTTTGAAATTAATTGTTTATTTATCGAGAAAATACCTAATTTATGAACGTAAAATGCATAATTCTGTATAGTTTATCTATCGATCTCTATGTTGTGCAAATTTCAAGTCGCTAGGTTATAGACTAAGAGCCAGCGACAGCCAGACCTTCGTTATTTTATAAAAGCTGAAAGTTTTCCTGCGCATGACCCATACATAGGTAGGAATGATCCTCAACTATGAAGTTTGGATCATCGTGGCTTTGGCAAGTAGAAGGTAGCAAAGATGCATAAAATGACTCCAAAGTTTCGTGAAAGTATAAAGTGTAATTTTTTTATATTTGCTTCAGGATAGTATTAGAAATCACGACGTCCATTGCCAGACACTTACTATAGTGGCAACCCCCTGCCAGACACCCTTTAACTTCAATAAATTGTAATTAAACTTTCGTCATAGTATAAAAGCTGAATTTTATATATGTTACTTGGGAAACTATCAGAAGATATTTTCTTAGCAGCCAGACAGTTTCGATACTGTTTACATCTTGCCAGACAAGTTGAAAGTGTGCCGTACTTCAAAAATGGTAATTAAACTTACGTTAAAGTATAAAAGCTGAATTTTATATATGTTACTTGGGAAGCTATCAGAAGATATTTTCTTAACAGCCAGACAGTTTCGATACTGTTTACATCTTGCCAGACCAGTTGAAAGTGTGCAATAAATTGTAATTAAACTTTCGTCATAGTATAAAAGCTGAATTTTATATATGTTACTTGGGAAACTATCAGAAGATATTTTCTTAGCAGCCAGACAGTTTCGATTCTGTTTACATCTTGCCAGACAAGTTGAAAGTGTGCCGTACTTCAAAAATGATAATTAAACTTACGTTAAATTATAAAAGCTGAATTTTATATATGTTACTTGGGAAGCTATCAGAAGATATTTTCTTAACAGCCAGACAGTTTCGATACTGTTTAAATTTTGCCAGACCAGTTCAAAGTGTGCTCTTGGTGCGAGCGCGAGGCAATACACATAGAAGCTGATGCGAGTGAGATAGTTTATAATAGTATAACTTTCATGTTAATAAATCAATAAAAAGTAAATCTAATAATTTAATAAATAACGTTTTATAGCTTTATAAACTTTGTTTTTAAAATTTAATTTAATTCACGAAATTTTAAACAATTGTTTTAGAGTTCAGAAGTCCAAAAAAAAATAGTTTTATTATATGCATATAGCATAGCCATCGTACACAAAATAAAAAAATATGGTTTTATTAAATGTATTATTTAAAAAAATATTTAATGATTTTAATAGTCTTCATCGTTGTTGCTGATATCTTCGTCACTACTACTCCAGTCCGTGGTCTGATTGTTTTCCATATCGCCTTCTCCGTCAGTATGTATGTATATATATATGTATTGAAAAAACTAAAAAGAGTGCATTTACACTAACATTTCAAAATTGTACCCTCTAATTCAATAGTACTTCGCGGTTTTTATGCCAAAATAGCCCAGTGACCGATTCCAGCAATTAAAACCCGCGCACGCCTTAGTTTCTTTCTATATGACACAATCAATAGACTTAGAAAACTACCATAGTATGAATAATTTTTTTTTAACCAAAACATGTTTAAAAAAATTAATCGACGTTTCAAAAGACAAACAAATTATCTTTTCTATTAAACTCGGTGTACACAGATAGCAATAGACCTATCTTCTTTACATCGGCTTGTATGTACATACGGCACACTTTCAACTTGTCTGGCAAGATGTAAACAGAATCGAAACTGTCTGGCTGCTAAGAAAATATCTTCTGATAGCTTCCCAAGTAACATATATAAAATTCAGCTTTTATACTTTAACGTAAGTTTAATTATAATTTATTGCACACTTTCAACTGGTCTGGCAAGATGTAAACAGTATCGAAACTGTCTGGCTGCTAAGAAAATATCTTCTGATAGCTTCCCAAGTAACATATATAAAATTCAGCTTTTATACTTTAACGTAAGTTTAATTACAATTTATTGCACACTTTCAACTTGTCTGGCAAGATGTAAACAGTATCGAAACTGTCTGGCTGCTAAGAAAATATCTTCTGATAGCTTCCCAAGTAACATATATAAAATTCAGCTTTTATACTTTAACGTAAGTTTAATTACAATTTATTGCACACTTTCAACTGGTCTGGCAAGATGTAAACAGTTTTGAAACTGTCTGGCTGCTAAGAAAATATCTTCTGATAGTTTCCCAAGTAACATATATAAAATTCAGCTTTTATACTTTTACGTTAGCTTAATTACCATTTTTGAAGTACGGCACACTTCCAACTTGTCTGGCAAGATGTAAACAGTATCGAAACTGTCTGGCTGCTAAGAAAATATCTTCTGATAGCTTCCCAAGTAACATATATAAAATTCAGCTTTTATACTATGACGAAAGTTTAATTACAATTTATTGAAGTTAAAGGGTGTCTGGCAGGGGGTTGCCACTATAGTAAGCGTCTGGCAATGGACGTCGTGATTTCTAATACTATCCTGAAGCAAATATAAAAAAATTACACTTTATACTTTCACGAAACTTTGGAGTCATTTCATGCACCTTTGCTACCTTCTACCTGCCAAAGCCACGATGATCCAAACTTCATAATTGAGGATCGTTCCTACCTATGTGTGGGTCATGCGCAGGAAATCTTTCAGCTTTTATACAATAACGAAGGTCTGGCTGTCGCTGGCTCTCGGTCTATTAAGTAGATCGAGAGAATTTGAATATTTCCGATGAAAATCGATTTTTTTATTTAAACAACGAATAAACAATGAAAATTGTTAGTTAATATGATATTCGTGTATTGTCATCGGATATACGTATGCCTGCAAAGTTTCATTCATTTTCATTGAATATAAGGCAGTCAAATTAACGTTACAAGATTTGATCCAATAGTGTGAAGTAAAGAAAAGCGTTTAAATATGCGAAGTTTAGATGCAAATGAATTGTTGGATGATTGTAAAAATTTAGAAATATCACTGAGAAATCCTAATACAGAAGAATCGGACGTGAACCATGAAGAGTTATACTCGGAAATAAATATATTTTTAAGAATGGAAGCTTCGGCGGAATCGAAAGATGCACTGGAAATTTTGAAATATATTACGGCAAATTCTTTAATCGAAATTTTTCCAAATTTATTTATTGCCCTACGAATTTTACTAGCTTCCCCTATAACAGTGGCAAGCGCAGAGAGGTCATTTTCTAAATTAAAACTCATAAAAAACTATTTACGTTCCACTATGGGTCAAGACCGCTTATCTGCATTAGCTTCAATTTCCATTGAAAATAAAATAAGTCGGTCCTTTGACTGTTCTGATTTAATTGATGAGTTTGCATCTTTAAAAGTCCGAAAGGTTAAGTTTTAAGTCTATGTAATCGATCCTCCTAAAATCTGCGAAAAAAATAAATGGTACCGCATTTTGAGTAGTCTTATTAGTGCATCTTCATCCAAAATAAAAAAAATACTTTATGTACATTTAAAACCTATGTGCGTTTTTTGTTTCGTTACGTTCTAATAAATATCCAAAACACAATAGAACACAAGAATTAAAAACTCAACTAATATAATAGAAAACTTGCCTATGGCCTCGCATATGGTAAATCCGCCTCTGCGTACGCAAAATTGAATATGAACTGTATACAAATAATTATAAATTTCATATACATATATAGGAAAGAAATATAACGTGGAACATCCACATGATATATGGGGGAAAACACGTGTTATACGAGGGACATGAAATCGCGTAATATGAAAACACGTTATGATAGTCCCGTTATAGTGGAAATGACTGTATGTAAGTCAAAAAGTTGTTCCATGAAATTGCAAAAAATCGCCTTTCATATGTTACTTCGTATTAGTTCGTAACATACATCGTATGAAAGGTGATTTTCTCCTATTTCATATAACGATTTTGTTTGTAATTTTCGAAAGCACAGTTTGTGACTTATTTTCCATAATAAATAATTATTTCCTCTCGCTTATCGTCGAGCATTACAAAACATCAAAAATTAAAAATTCACGGTTATAGAAAATGTATATGTATTAAAAAAAATTACTTTTGACCTTGATAAATTGGATATCATATGCAAAGTGAATTTTGCGCTATTCCGCATGGAAATTTTCAAAAGCACAGTTTTCGACATATTTTCAAAAATGAGAAATTTTCTTCCTGTCCCACCGAATATTAAAAATTTGGAGGAGTCTAGTCGAAATTTGCCCTACCCTTATGTGCCGAGTTAAATTCACAATTCAAATTCACAATTCAAATTAAATTCACATAAACAGAAATTTTAATAAATTTTTAACAAATATAATTTTGACACAAATTTGGTGGGATGTCATTTGTAAGAACCCTCAATTAAAGAACCATTTCAATTTTTATTATAATTTTGCAGTGCATAGTTTTTGAATTAATATAAAAAAGGGCAATTTTAGCTCTGTCGCCTTCCCCTTTGTTCCAAAAAGTGCTTTTCTGCAAATAATCTCACCGTGATTGGGACAACTACACGTTAACATTTTCATGGCAACAGAATGAGGTTTATTTAAAAAATAACATGCAATATAACAGAAACAGTACAGAAAACCTCGCTTAACGAGCACCTCTCGGAACGAGTAATTCGCCTTATATCATGCATTTTTCATTTTAAAATTGAAATATTTTAATTTAATGGAATTATATTTGATTTCCACATCGATCTGTAATTGCCTTTAGAGAGGACAAAGTTATTGTTTTTTTACAATAGGAAAGCATGTATATAGTTGGGAAATAATTTCACTGCATATATTTCTTTAAACAAAAATGACTAACATCATACATTTTTAGATGCTTTGATAGATTCCTAATGGAATATGTTTTATAAAGCCCCCTCGACTTCTTATTTCACAGATTTCACAAATCGAATTACTTTTAGTTATACCCAGGGCCGGTGCAAGACATTTTTGCGCTCTGTTCAAACATGAGAAATGCGCCCCAGGACTAAAGAGTTATCTCAAAATTGTTGTGGCTTATCTCATCGTATTTTAAAATTTGTTGCATACCATTTATAATATTTGATTTTAAATTTGTTCTTCCTCAATTGAATTAAAATACTTTGTTTATTATTAAATATCTACATATTTTAGACTAGGCCCATCTTCATGATCATAAAACTATCAAAAATAATAAAATTATTACTGTTAGATTTATTATCCTAAAGATGGCCCTAGCCCGTAATTTGTATATCTGTGCGTTCTTCATCCATGACATTTGACATATTTCGTTTTGTATTTTAAAATAAAATGATAGCTTTTATTCGATATTCTACTTTAAGATATTCAAAATAAACAAAATTTATAAAAACTAAAGTTTAAATTAATATTCAGGATTTTGTGAGCAATTAAAACTCAAGTAACTATGGAATTAATTTGAATTTTTCCAATTCAAAGGTATGGTTGGAAATATCTTAGAAAAAAACTCAGTTTTTCTCTTTTACGTGTTTCGGTTGGGATTCGAACTCGTAACCTCATCATTGCCAAACTGACGAGTTCAATTTCTTTGGCAGACACGTTTAACCACTACGCCACCAAGGCGATGATATTTCTAAGTTGAAACTTCATCATCAGTTCTTACTTAAGTTGAATTTCTCAATCGTCAATTAGACATAATTTTTTATGGAACTTTAATTTATTTTGAATGAAGATTTTTTGCATTGAATTTTCTTGACAGTACTATTGTGTGAATTCATAGAATGTGTAATATTTCCATTATAGTCAACATTCTAAGTCACGAATGTATAGTCATTATTGATTGTTTCCAATCAATTCGAAAATCAATGATCGATACTTGGTCAATTATTGACATATATGCGCGCTTGCATATTTGCCAACATTTTGGGGAATTTCATTTATTCAGGATTTTGTGAGCAATTAAAACTCAAGTAACTATGGAATTAATTTGAATTTTTCCAATTCAAAGGCATGGTTGGAAATATCTCAGAAAAAACTCAGTTTTTCTCTTTTACGTGTTTCGGTTGGGATTCGAACTCGTAACCTTTCAAATTAAGTGCCAAACTTACACGTTCTATAAATTCACACAATAGTACTGTCAAGAAAATTCAATGCAAAAAATCTGCATTCAAAATTAATAAAATTTCCATAAAAAAGCTATGTTTAACTGACGATTGAGAAATTCAACTTAAGTAAAATAACTGATGATGAAGTTTCAACTTCGAAATATCATCGCCTTGGTGACGTAGTGGCTAAATGTGTCTGCCAAAGGAATTGAACTCGTCAGTTTGACACTGATGAGGTTACGAGTTCGAATCCCAACCGAAACACGTAAAAGAGAAAAACTGAGTTTTTTCTGAGATATTTCCAACCATGCCTTTGAATTGGAAAAATTCAAATTAATTCCATAGTTACTTGAGTTTTAATTGCTCACAAAATCCTGAATAAATAAAATTCCCCAAAATGTTGGCAAATATGCAAGCGCGCATATATGACAATAATTGACCAAATATCGATCATTGATTTTCGCATTGATTGGAAAACAATCAATAATGACTCGTGACTTAGAATGTTGACTATAATAGAAATATTACACATTCTATGAATTCACACAATATTACTGTCAAGAAAATTCAATGCAAAAAATCTTCGTTTAAATTAATGTTTTACAAAACAATTACTTATTAGTATTTGTGCAGTAGTTTATTCATAAAAATGAAGTGTTGCATTAAAATATGTACAAATAATCTTAAATAAACTGATAATTGATCATCGAATTCCATATCAATGATTAGAATATTTTTACTAATACTATGTATAAAAAGGGTTTAGAATGATGTTTTAACAAAAATATAAAGTATTTGCTTTACAAAAACTATTATTTTCTAGTTTAATTTTATATATTATTACCCTACGTAAATGTCATTTTCTTAATCCATCGCTGTCAAACCAAATTTCAAACGCTATCCCAGCCGAATGTAAGGTGTTCTTAAAGTAATTCAATATGATTAAAATTTGTGTTGTATGGACAATTAAATATATTTATATATGGAAATATAAGGAAATATTTTATTCAAACATATTAAGCTTTTAAATTTATATGTAACATTTATTATTTCTTTTATTTGTTTTGAAAGTATAAATATGCAAATTGTAAACAGTACCACCCAGCTAGAATGCAAACACTATACTAAAAATTAGATGCTGCATTCAAAATGTCTAGTTACTTTTCCATAGATATTTATTCAATGACTTAACACAAAAAGTAGCACTTCAGCTCCTAATTAAATAATATACTATTTGCCTTCAAATGGTTTTCTTTAATTTTGTTTTTATTGCATGGACCTAATTTTTACTATTTCATTCATTACTTTTTAAATTTATCAATTACCAAAACAAATTGTCTAGTTTTCTTTTCCATAGAATTTTAATATTTATTATCCATACTCAACATAAAAAAATATACACATTCAAAATATCATATATACACAATCATAAACATCCTGTAACTGATTTCGTTATTCTAATTTCAAAACTGTGCACACGTTTAATGTATCTGTGAATAGCTTTATTCAAAATTTCGTTAATCTTGTAAAAAATAATATTTTGGTGCACAGAATTTCAAAACTGTTCAGACTTTTCAAGGTATATGTGCATTATATTTCAAAACATTGCAGCAATCAATAGTATGGGTAATATATTGTGAACAAAAATTAAAAATGAACAGTAGCAGTACTAATACTTTTGTGTGTTTCGTTTCCTTATTTTTAATTTGTGTGTATTGAGTTTTAAAGTTGAAAAGAGAATACGTGTTTTATATGTTTAAATTTGTATGCATATATAGAGAAATGAATGAAAGCAAATATTTAAAACACTGGACAAAAAGAAAGAAATTTGATGTTCATAAAATATTATTTTAAACGGTTTAATTCAATTTAAATTGTTAATTGATGTTGGTTTTTGCGCCCTTATTTTCGTGATAAATTGAGCGCCCTGTTTTACTGTGCACTTTTGTACAACGCAGGACCGGCCCTGGTTATACCTACTTTGTTCGTTGTTCCCACATCATGAAATGTTTTTTAAACATTTGTAAATTAATAATAACCAAAAGAAATCAATAAATCAAATTAAAAGTGATTTTTCTTACACTATTTTCTTAATACGCTTACATACACAATAAAAGTAATTTTCTTAAATGCAAATTTGTAAGATTTGTTTTTGTTCTCTTCAACTCTCAGCAGGTCTTAGTAATGAAATAATTTTGTTTGTCTCCTTGTGGGTGTTATTTATTGATATTAGTATAACTTTTTATATTTTCTGTTTAAAATGTCAAATAAAATTACAAAAGTAAACAATTTAAGACCATTTGAGTCCTATAACTACATATAAATTTCATAATTTGTTATTATTTATTTATTTAATTATATTAATTTGAATGAAATTTAATTTATATAAATTTTGATAAAGGAACAGTTTTTGTACAGAAATATGTGTGCTACACGGGTTTGTGGGATGTAATTTAATAATATTTTATAATTGGAAAACTGGAAGTGTGCTTATTAATTTCTGATATGACAAATGAAGAATAAATTATAAATGAAATAAATAACCACAAACAAGACCAACAAACAAACAAAAAAAATTAATTGGAAAAATCAATAAAAATTATGTTTCCTTTCAATTTTCTGCATGACAAGACAACGTACAACAAACAGTAATTGTGTTTTTTTCTGTAATTTCTTCAATGACGGATAACCTCATCTCATCCTTTTAAGACAATAACATTTTGTGGTCAACGATCATAAAAAAAATTAATTACTTATTTGGATTTTTCATTAAAATAAAACTGAGGTTATTTGTATGTGCTAAGTTATCGTGAAAAACAACCAATGGTAGAATAAGCTAACAGGGTGATATATTTTTAGTAATGCTACCACTCAATTGCTAAAACTTTAAAGTAAACTTTACTGGTCGAATGAATCAAAAAGGATAATAACAAAGTACAAGAACAAAACATATAAAGAGCTTGTGTTAAGTAATTCATAAATACCATTTTCATATTTTACTACGGTCTGAGAGACCATTACTTCGGTCTGACAGACCAAAGTATTGAATTCTCGAGCAAAAAGTAAAATGCTTACCCCCATTTTATTTGGCATTTTTTGACGTTTTAGGACCTACAGATTCTAAAGAAGCAAAAAACGGCCGGCCGTCACAACCGAACGAAATCTAGAAAACCGCTGGAGGAATATCAAAATTTTTTTTCTAAAAATAGGTATACTCAATAGAAAGAGCCGAAAGGACGTTGTGCTCGATAACAGAACCGGAAGTGTGTCAAAAAAATCGTCAAGTGTGTCAAAACAAGGAAATTTGCATATTTTTTGCTTAAAAAACGTTCATTTTAAGTGATTACGAATAGGAACATTGAATTTGGAGAAATCTTGATGGTCGGGATTGGTATGTGAGACCAAAATCTAGATTATTGCATTATAAGTTTGTCAAAAAAATGTTGACAAGTGGCAAAAATGATTTTTATTTTTGTTTACTCAATTTTTTGGAAAAAAATGAAATTAATTACGTGTTTGACGTGGAATGTTAGCGAGCATATTGAACATGGAAATTTTTGATTTTGTTATAATTTTTGAAATATTTTTGGAATTTTGAAAAAGTTTGTATTTTTGATTTTGTAAGAATTTTCGGAATATTTTTAGAGTTTTGAAAAAGTTTAAATTTTTGATTTTATTATAATTTTTGAAATATTTTTAGAATTTTGGAAAAAGTTTGAATTTTTGAGTTTGTGAATTAAGAAATTTGCAATAATTTTAGAATTTTGAAAAAAGTTTCAAGTTTTGATTTTGTAAGATTTTTCGGAATATTTTTAGAATTTTGAAAAAGTTAAAATGTTTGATTTTATTATAATTTTGGGAATTTTGAAAAAATTGTATTTTGATTTTTGGAATATTTTAAGAAATTTGAAAAAAGTTTGAATTTTTGAATTATGAATTTTTGCAATATTTTTAAAATTATGATAAAATTAAATTTTTGATTTTATTATAATTTTAGGAATTTTGAAACAAATTTGTATTTTTGATTTTGTTATAATTTTTGCAATTTTGTAAGAATATTGGAAAAAGTTTCAGTTTTTGATTTTGTAATAATTTTTGGAATGTTTTAGAATTTTAAAAAAAGTTTAAATTTTTGATTTCATTTTCAGAATATTTTTGGAATTTTGAAAGAAATGTGAATTTTTGATTTTGTAATATTTTCTTGAAACGCTAAATGGAGAGGTGTTTGAGTAGTTTATTATCATCTTTTCACTTAA